>JAMWET010001711.1:110000-375000 GCA_024036415.1 Prochilodus magdalenae | reverse complement strand
ATTTCTTTGTAAAAAAAAATCTTTCAAAGAAACCAAGTCTCCCGAAAAGAATGGAAGCTGTAATAAAACCAAAGAGTGGATACACTGCATTCCTTTAGTGTTGCTGAGCCTTTTGTGTAAATGTATATGTTTCTGCTTTTTTCCAGATGCTAAAAAATGAATTGTACTTAATGGCTGTTTTGAATTGACATTTGAATAAATGTAGGGTGTTCTCTGCACATCAACGTCAGTGCATTTACAGCATGTAGCCCATCTGTTCTCCCACGCAGTTTCCTCTATTCTATCCATCACTGGTCAGTTTTCACACAGCAGGACCACTGTCGTCCGGATATTATTTGGGCAGTGGACTATTCTCAACACAGCAGCGCTACTGACATAGTAGTATATGGTGCTGGAACGAGTTGTTAAAGTTTTTACCCACATCCATGTCACTGGCAGATCAAAAATATCCAGCCAAGAGGGTCTCTGTGGTCAATAAACAGGCACTGATGAAGAACTATATCATAGCCAACACTAATTGTGGCCCAACAGATGCGCTACAGTGTAACTGTACAGCCAACTGACAGGGTGGCACAACCAGGGAGCGGGGTTTTAAAAAGTGCCCAGTAGAGAAAGTTGAATGGGTTTCTGTGGGGAACAAAGCCTTAACAAGTGGATTTCCACTTCAACCAGAACTGCCCTGCTAGCTCACTGGAGACCATCTGCTGCAACAGCAGAAAATTAGAGCTTCTTTTTTCCTTCTCTGAAAGCTGACACTTCCCTTGGTGTCCTACAGTGTTAAGGCTCCCCGGTAGGAGCTCTAAAAATGACAAAAAGGGCTCCAAACATCTTGAAACTGTGTGATAATTAGATTAACACAGTGTGAAAAGCATGGCAATAGAAAGGGAAAACATGTCAATCGTGACCCGCTCCTTCAACCAGGACTAACACCGCAAACTCTTACTGTTTTATTCATGCATCTGAAACTTTAATGAGCCCACAGTGGCTGGTGGGAGAGCTCAGTCTACGCCCTCACCTGCTCTGCCCCGATAAGAGGACAGAGGCACATAAGGAAGGTCAGAGACATCCTCTCCGAGTCTGTCTTTGGTTTCTTCTTTCCTTCACAGCCCTCCAAAGGCTTTGGCTTTGATCTGTAATCTCTCTAATTCTCCTGCCTGTTAGATCTCTCTGGACTGCTCTGTACATATTGACATTTTGGAAGGGGCCAGTTACTTTGGCGTTTGCTGTAAGATTTCATTTTCTTCACTTTCACCAAGTTTTGAGTATAGGGAGTCGGAGCTGTCCAGGCTATGGTTGTATGGTCCAGAAATGCTCCCCTGATAATTTGGTAATCTACATCTGAACCTCATCAACCATGTTAGTGCTATAATCACTGGCATAACTAGAATCCTATTGGCCCCAGGTCAAAACAAGCTAATGGGCCCCTTTATTCACACTCACAGTGAATACAAAATGACAAAGTAATTTGTTTGTTTACTCGCTGTCGTTCTGTCTCATATAATTTTATGGCTCAGGGCTTGCAACCTCCCCCAGCATGTAGGAGTAGCCTAGATGTTTACATTAGACTAAATAAGTAATGAATATATTGTGTTGTATGTTTTGAAGACAAACTGGTTACAGTGATTGAACTCCATTATGAATAAGAGGAGGATAAAAAGACATGGGGATTTTTTGTGCAGTGCTGATGGAAGATAACTGATGATACATTGTTAAGAAACTGGGCAGTGTTGTAGGTTTCATTTCAGTTTTGGATAAATGCATTGCTCATTTTATACCATAATTAGCATTAAGGATATATGACATTATGTAACATGCACCATTGTGATTCAATTCATTTAAAGTTATCAAAGTCAGCTGGACATTTGAAATCTCTGTGTCTCAAAACCAGACTGCTTGTCACAGGTGGTTACATTTAACAGTGAAAATAAAGGCACTAAATACACTGAATACTGAATCAGCTAACTAGCTATCGCTACTGAACTAGGCTAGATAATTAACCTAGTGTTTTTGTTCTGGGGGAACTATAGCCTGCAGTAGATATCAAGCCAACTGTGCCTTACATCATCACAGCAGCTGCTTAGTTGACCTTACGTTTGAACATGCTTGGCAGCATTAGATTGAACTGGCTCAGTAAAGGAACCCGAAAGTTGTGGACTGCATTTCCCATGAGTTGGATTCATATAAAAGATAATAACAAAATGATTTTAAAAATATTTATTTTTTGTCAAATTTAACAACCAAAAGGTTTAAGAGTGAATCACTTTGGCCAATTACTTCCTCTCTGAACATTAAAGAGGCCTTCCTCCCAAATCTACACTTGTGATCACAGGTGTCCAGTTGTGTCAATGTCTGTAAGAGGTGCCTGATGAAGATTTACAGGATTTGGTCATAATGGTCGACACAGCGCGTTTGCTCCCCCTGCCCTCTTCGCAATAGTTGCACTACTGGCTATAATGTTTAAACGACAATTTAGCCAAAAATATACATATACACAATTTTCCCCTTGGAGATGTGAGCTAATGGGCCATTTTTAAACATTTGGGGATCTAAGTGACATCCTAGTTGGGTGGCCCGGCACACCATTCACCCCAATCATATATTTTAGAACTATCATATTTGTTTTAATTTATTGCATAATATAAAGCAAAATAATAAATACTTTGGCCATTCTGTTTGCTTGTGTAAGCTGCTCAAACCAGCTTATAGCTATAAACAGCCCCAGAGGCGAATGAGGCTGAAGTTATAATCAATTAGCTTTGTGTAAATTAGCATTGTGCGAAATAGACTTGCTTATGCAGTTTATGTAGTGTCTGACACCATATGGCATACTGTAATTTCTAAACATGAAACAAAAGATCAGGCCAAATTCTGCTATTTGTATCTCAGTGATGGTCCTTTAGTGTAAATTACTGGACAAGTCATTACTGTAATAAATGATACACTTTTATTGTGTGTGGAATACTAACTGCTTGGTCCTGCTGGGCGGGCCTGTGTCTTCATCCATAACAGGAACAGCTCTCATATATCCAGTGCACTCTGCACAACTGCAGTGAACATCTGGTTACATCACACACCTGGAGAGAGCACCCTCATAGAAGCCACCTGATCACTACACCAAATACAGGGACTCTTAATGCTTCTCCTGTGGAGCCACAAAAAGCTGGCTTTATATTTGTGATTCAAGGTCAGGAGTTTATACTGTGTAACAGATGGTCTTGTGCGTTGTAATACTAAATTTTAAATTTCATTTGTATATACAGTATAATACTTCAGTGTACTTTTACAGGCATTTCATTCCTTTATTTTCTTTCCAGTAATTGTCTGTTCTGATACATCACCTCAGCAATGCACCAATGATTCGATATGCATATCATTCACTTACAGTCAAGTAATCCCTTGCAATGAACCCCTGCAGAGTTGGATTATCATACTAATGCAATAAGAGCAATTCAAAGAGGCCATTCACTGCAGTATTGATGTACCACCAAAATCAGCCTATGATTTAATCAGCTCCCACTTCCTGGTGGATCATTCATCAACCCCTGCCGGCTGAGAAACGGTCACTTGTCTAAAGGACAAATCATGCACACCCCCAATAAGGTCGTTCTTGTCCATGAGAGGCGTTGACGTTCAGAGAGCAGGACTGATTTAGTGACAGAAGTGGGGTCATTCGTTTCCAGAATTGCAAATACTCCACTACATGCGATAATACCCACTGGTCTGCAGTAAGTCTGAAATGGCAGTTGACCAGAGTTCTCTACTCCAATTCCCATCCAGATGTTTGGAGAGTGGATTATAGATAGACACTTGCTAAACCGCTCTGCAGCCCCTGCTTAGTATGGACTGCCAAGCCTCTCCACGGAGCTCTTATTCAGGAATATAAAACTGTCACGGGTGGCAGTCACTTTCATTTATTAACCATCCTCCACTCCCCTCCGTCTCGCATTGAGGACAGGCTCAATATCTCTATCAGGAAGTCTCCCCATATGCCTGTAGGCCAGCGTGTAGAACCTCCATTAACTCGGTGTAGGGTTACGTTCCCAACCCTCTAATCGTTTCACAGCGGCTTCCCTCTGGCCTTCTGCTCACGGGATGGAGTGGGTCCGTTCTGATGATGCTGTGCATCACTCAGTAAGGCAGACCCCCTGGGGTCTTCATTAGGGCTACATTTCCTGACAGTGTGTGTGTGAAAAGCCTGGGCCAGAATACACAATGCACCCCCTGCGCAGAGTAGGAATAGACTGGCCTGATTATGTGCACCGAGCCTGAGAAATTACATGGGATGAACTGTAGATTTGTAGTTAGAGGCAGCATTGCATAGATGTTATGTGAAAACAGATTTGGAAAAGGGGTAAATGAACTGCAGGTGTCTTTCAAACAGCTCGCAGATCCATCATGATATTCATGATGTTGATAGTCTTACAAATAAAATGGATAAGTTGCTTGAATGGAGATCGCTTCATTGGCCCACATTAGGCCAAGTGTTAACATGAATCCAATTTAACAAACCTAGGAGAAGCCTACTTCATGCAGGCCGTCTTGTGGCTATGGAGCTGTACCATAACTATTTTAAGGAAATAGCTTTCCTTGTAACTCTTACCAGATTAGCTAGGAGATTGTTGGCTCTCCGGTCTTGAAATGTGTGTGTTGAGTTGCTAGCAACAATGAGGGTTGAAATAAGGAGGGATGAGTATTTAAGAGCAATAAAAACACTTTTAGAAATGCTGATTTACTTGCTCACCTTTGAACACAAAACACCAGTTTGCTTCCAGTGTTGAAAACCAAACATACATCCATCACATGGGTCCATTAACCTCAAAGAAAAACATGTTATGGCTATTTTGACAAAAGAGGTGATTGGTATGGAACCTTTATATTTTGTGGAGGGTCTTTAAAAGGGTTCTTTACATTCACACCTAATATACAATTCTCATGAAGTTGAAATGTAACCTACGCCTCTAGATCTAAATAAGCCTTTTCAGAACCTGTATTTTACAGAATACATGTTCTGCATGCCATTTATTGCCACCATGCATATTAAAAAGAGGATGCGGGGATGAATGTGGAGGAGAGGAACAGAATGATGTGGGTCAAAGGGTATCATGCTCCATAACCAGCTGCAATCCTACTAAACGCTAAATCGCCATTTGTAATGGCTCTCACAGCTATCTTATCAGCTGTACATACATCATCCCCAAACACCGCTGAACACGCATCTTTAGCACTGCACAGACACGCTCTCTCTCTCTCTCTCTCTCGGTTTTTCTCTCCTCTCTCTGTCTCGCTCGTGCACCCAGAGAGCTCTAGCAGTAGGTGATGAATGGGCTGTGTGTAAATGGGCTGATGTTAATTAAATCTGTGTGAGGGATTACAGCATGATTTATCCTGAAAGCTGCAGTGTGAATGGGAGTTGTACAGTGCAGCGGGCTCGATCACCATCAGAGCACTGTCCAGGGTCGAAAAAGTTCAACAATATTTCATACTTTACTCTATAAATAGTAGATGGAGACACACTGTAGACTAGCAAGAGTTCTGAGCTAGGGGAATGTGGGAAAACCAATCCAATGAGGAAGGAGGATGCTCCGGTAAGACAGTGACTGATGATAGGAAGAAAGCTCAAAGCAGGATTGTGCTGTTGTGTACCTGAATTTCCTTCAGTAGTTCACAGTTATCACTACTGTAGCCCTTTCTTTTCTCTGTTAGAAACTGACAGTGTCTAATGTCTGCTGCCATCTGCTGATTCCCCACCTGTTCTGGGTCTTACTCACATGCTGAGCAATTGTAATACAGACCTAGCAGCAAAAATCAATAGCAAAAAATGCCACACTTCCCCCATAAGACCTTGCTTCATGTCCTCCCTCATGGTTTACTGATTCAGTGGTAGAAAACATGGGCTTTCTAGTGCAGCAGCCAGATGGATGAATTTGATTATTTACTAAATGAAATATTTATGGAAACAATGCGCAACTGTAGTACTACCTCTGGCCAGATATATCATAATTGGCATTTACAGATATTTTCCATTAAAAGCCTCTTTAAAATGTAAGAAACCATAATTTACACACTAGTTTCATGCTGCCTTACTGAATAATTCAGTAACTTCTCAATACTGAGTCTTGAAAGTCTAGAGTTAGAATAAACTTTCCAAGTTAAAGATTAAATAAATGGAACTTCACAATTCTGAGTTAATTTAACTTGACTTCTAACGTTAATCCAACTCTAGATGTAACGGGAACATTAAATGATGATTATTGAAACTGATATGCAATATTTAGTAATATTAATAGGATGGTGTTGGACTACCATGTTTGATAATGTACCATGCCAGATGTCTCCTCTAGAGGTTCGTAATGGTGTCCTGTAATAATCCATCCCACGCATCTTGAATATTCTCACACAGTTCCTCCAGATTTTGCAGTAGAGGTGGAGACAGAGTGACACCAGGCCTTCTGGACATGTGACGCATGACAGAAAATGTCCTGGTACCTCCACAGTACCTCCACTCCATCCACGTTGGTCTTTTCCACCAAGGCAAAAGCAGGACTTGTCAGTAAAGATGACCTGATGCCATTCTGAGACACTCCATAACAGTCTGTCACGACACCATTGCAGTCTTTGGCAATGTTGACATTGGGTTAAGGGCAGTCGTAGTAGCAGCCCTGCATAGTGCCGCTGTCTGACAATGGTACTGCCAATAGTGCTGCCAATAGGATGACTAATTAACTAATTAACTGATACTGCTCTTATTCTTTGCACATGTTCTATACACATACTGTACTGTTTGCACACATTGTGTTTGTCTATTTGCCTTTGCACTACACTATATATATATATACAGTGAGGAAAATAAGTATTTGAACACCCTGCGACTTTGCAAGTTCTTCCACTTAGAAATCATAGAGGGGTCTGAAATTTTCATCTTAGGTGCAAGTCCACTGTGAGACATAATCTAAAAAAAAATCCGCAAATCACATTGTATGATTTTTTAATAATGTATTTGTGTGTTACTGCTGCAAAAAAGTATTTGAACACCTGCCAATCAGCAAAATTATGGCCCTTAAAGACCTGTTAGTCCGCCTCTAAAAACTCCACCTCCACTCCACTTATTATTCTAAATTAGAAGCACCTGTTTGAGGTTGTTAGCTGCATAAAGACACCTGTCCACCCCACACAATCAGTAAGACTTCAACTACTAACATGGCTAAGACCAAAGAGCTGTCCAGAGACACCAGAGACAAAATGGTTGACCTCCATAGGGCTGGAAAAGGCTACAGGGCAATTGCCAAGCAGCGTAGTGAAAAAAGATCAACTGTTGGAGCAATTATATATGGAAGAAGCTAAACATGACTTTCAATCTCCCTCGGGCTGGGGCTCCACGCAAGATCTCACTTCGTGGCGTATCAATGATCCTAAGAAAGGTGAGGAATTACACGGGAGGAGCTGGTCAATGACCTGAAGAGAGCTGGCACCACTGTTTCCAAGGTTACTGTGGGTAATACACTAAGATGTCATAGTTTAAAGTCCTGCATGGCACGAAAGTTTCCCCTGCGTAAATCAGCACACGTCCAGGCCCGTCTTAAGTTTGCCCATGACCATTTGGATGATCCAGAGGAGTCATGGGAGAAAGTTCTGTGGTCAGATGGTCTTAATTCCACTTGCCGTGTTTGGAGGACGAAGAATGATGAGTACCATCCCAAAAACACCATCCCTACTGAGAAGCATGGGGGTGGAAGCATCATGCTTTGGAGGTGTTTGGACGACTGCACTGTATTAAGGAGAGGATGACCGGGGCCATGTATTGTGAGATTTTGGGGAACAACCTCCTTGCCTCAGTTAGAGCACTGAAGATGGGTCATGGCTGGGTTTTCCAACATGACCATGACCCAAAGCACACAGCCAGGATAACCAAGGAGTGGCTCCGTAAGAAGCATATCAAGGTTCTGGAGTGGCCTAGCCAGTCTCCAGACCTAAACCCTATAGAAAATCTTTGGAGGGAGCTGGAGGAGATCTGTGTGGAGGAATGGGCCAAAATCCCAGCTGCAGTGTGTGCAGACTTGGTGAAAAACTACGGGACCTCTCTAATTGCAAACAAAGGCTACTGTACCAAATATTAACATTGATTTTCACAGGTGTTCAAATACTTGTTTGCAGCAGAAACACACAAATAAATTATTTTAAAAATCATACAATGTGATTTCCGGATTTTTTTTTAGATTATGTCTCTCACAGTGAACATGCACCTAAGATGAAAATTTCAGACCCCTCTATGATTTCTAAGTGGGAAAATTTGCAAAGGCGCAGGGTTAAAATATTTATTTTCCTCACTGTGTATATATGTATATATACATACACATATATTCTGTAACTGCACTGGAGAAAGAGCCTGACTGTGTTTCATTATACTGTATAACCCTGTATTGGTATAATGACAATAAAGTGGAATTTAATTTAAATGAATAAATGGAGGGCTTAATGCTCGCTGAATGACCTCTACTGTTGGCACAGCGATAAATCCTTGCTTATGTCATATGCACGGTCAAGCGTTTAAATTTAATGATTTGCATGTCTCACAAAGTCAGGCCTAACCACCAGGTTTCATTCCTGATGGTTGATTCATTCTGGATGATGAGTTTGACTCTAGATTCCTAAGGTTTAATCTAACTCTTGAGTTTTGAGGATTAATCTTAAGACTTCTAAGGTTTAAACTTGGGCTTGCATAGTGCTTTCTGAATTAAACTATGAGATTCTAGTCTGTTCTGTAAATCCCTTCAGTAGAGTGTGTCATAAACATTTTAACTGTGACATTATCCAGGCGATATCTTTGTTTTTTGAACATATGCATGTGCGTGCATATTTGATTGTTTGACGTTTTTGTAAAATTGCAATACTAAATATACATCAAAAAATATCAGCATACAACTGTCAATGATTTATTGTGATATCAATCAGATGGAAATGACTCTGTTCACTTACAGTGTTTTGCTTCATGTAGCATGATAAAACATCCATACAATACAAATTATTCCAAACTTCTAGTTAAAAAGCACAGTTGTTAGCACATAACCAGAAATACCTCTGTAATCAGTTTATTTAAGATGAGGTCTTGGGCTCAATAAATAAAGAAAAGCTGCTATTAGGAAACAATAATTAACATCAAAACTGCATTACGCAATGATGTGTGAAAAACCATGCATCATTTGTGGATGAAGAAAAGGAAATTTGCATATTCCAGTTACATTTAACAGAAAACAAACCTTTCAGTGATAAATGGCATGATGTTTGTGTTGTTATGAATTGGCAACATGTTGGAATAACCACATCACTGTTAAATTGTGACATTTTTATCATTGCGGTTTAAGAAAAGCCCTGTTATACAAGGCCGGATTACTGACCGAGCTTTGGCCAGTGCTTAGGGCCCTGCCAGACAACAGATCACAAGCCAGCTTTGAAAGATGAGGACGATCCAGTGCAGATGCAAAAATGTATGAAAATCTATTGAATACGTAATCACTACATAGATGAAACAAAGGCCCCTCAACCTAAACCCTCCCTGTATGTTTAAAATGATTAAAAGACCCATAAGGCCCAAAATGTGCACAAATATAATTGTGGAAAAAGATGTGCTATTGGACATTCATTATATATTTAATATATATATCAGAATTAAATATTTAGTTAACATTTTTTACACACTGTTCAGCCCACACAAACAAACACAGGCTGGTTATTAAAGTGATCCTTCAGGTCTAGAGGTTTTTCTAGACTTAGAGTGTGGAGGTTCGTGCAGCTCCAAAACATGTTTGTTCACAGGGGTCTTGTAGGACCATGCTCTATCTCTTATAGATGCAGTTTATCCAACAATGCTTGCCATGACCTGAATCTGTCAAGTCTTGGCTTAAATATATAGTATCTCATTGTATGTTACATAGTGATCGATTTTTGGTTGTCTGAAATAACAGGGCATATCTAACTTAACATTGGTAGGGACTATCTAACTCAACATTGGTAGGGACTATCTAACTCAACATTGGTTGCATATGTTAAATGTGCGGGATCATTTTAAGACTCCAGTAAAGCCCTGAGGGTTCAGCTGCTTCTTCCTTCACCTGTGCTATCGATTTTCTGAGTTTCCTATGTGTGGTAAAAAAGTACATTCAGGAATGAGATGCATACAAACATATGATACTTTGGAGAACCTATTTCAAATGTTAAATAAATAGAATCGTATGAAGCCAACGGTGTGTCAATGCACTATTTTTTAAAATAAACAGCAAATATTTTGACTGCCTGGCCAAAAAAAGATCACCCCCTGGATTTAACTAAGCAGATAGTTAAGAGCTCCCCATTGGATAACTACTACATGGCTGATTATTTTTCAGATGGCAACAAGTTATTTAACCCTAATTAATGCAGTGTCTAGCTTCTCATTTGTTAAACAACCATGTCAAAAGACAGACTTTGTGGTCTTGGAAAAGATGCTAATTTGTTTTAGTAGGGTCAAATTATTAGCATGCATCAAGCAGAGAAAACATTTAGGCAGATTGCTGAAACTACTAAAAGAGGGTTTAGAACTGTCCAATGCATTATTAAAAAGCGCAAGGACTGGAAGGAAACATCAACTTTGTGAAAGGAATGTGATCAGAAAAAAATCTTGAATGATAGTGATAGGCAATCACCTAAACGTTTGGGAAATCAAATCATAGAAAAATGACAGTAGAACTCAGTATGAGAGAACTCAGAATGACAATAGAAGGGAAATGTTTAAAAGTGAAAGTAAGAGCATTTCCACACACACAATGCAAAGGCAACTCAAGGGATTGGACTAAACAGCTCTGTAGGTCTGAGGACTCCAGATTTACCGTTCCAGAGTGATGGGCGTATCAGGGTAAGAAGAGATGCGCCTATCATGCCTAGTGCCTACCATACAAGCCTGTGCGGGCAGTGCTATGATCTGGGGTTGCTGCAGTTGGTTAAGTCTAGGTTCAGCAACATTATGTGCTCATCATTTTTTCTTCCTTGATGGCATTTACTACCACCTTAAACACACAAGGTGACTGATTTGTCTTTCTATTGAGCTTATTTATAAAGTACAAAACAGGACAAAATTACATCATGTGTGCTGTGCAGTGCAAACAAAAGATGAAGGACTACATGCAGATTGATCAGCCCTCGCCTCAAGTTTGCTCAAATATTGGTGGGGACAATTGTGTCCCTCCAAAACATTGGTAGGGACATGTCCATCCATATGCAAACCTATTCCCATGCCGAAATATGTTCTTTTCTTCGTGCCAAAGAGATTAAATACAAAAATAACACATTTGAACAGTAATAAAATATCTCTACTTCTGCTTACAAGTTCAAATGCGGTCCTATGATTCCAAACTACAACTGAAAGTTTAGATATCAAAATGTTTAACATATTACCTGACTGCAGTATGAATACAGGATTGACACTACCTGTACAATGGAAGCAATTCATAATATAGCACACCTAGCAAGGCCTCTCTGTATGACGGCAGTTACCTGTGGGATGGACACGATGCGGGGGTGACGGGCCCAACTCTTTTCGTGATGAATGTATCCGGCTTCAGGGTGACCAGTATGACAGATGAGGTGATTATGCACCCCCCTCCCAAACAAACAGAAAAAGAAAGGAATTGCGAGAAAGGAGAAAAGAAAAATCATCCCTTTTCCCCGAAGTGGAACTAAACATGTACACCATCATCCATCGCTGGCAAATGTAATAGATGAATATAATAACATGGACTGCGGTACGATGGGCCTGCTCTTCGACGTCCTTCATGACTTGATTCATGCATAAATCAGTGCTGTGGTGACTAAAGCCACATCAGTCTATCCAGACTATCACCTAATATATCAACAGATCACAAGCGTGGGTTTGCTTGCCTCCGCTCCCACAAAAAGAGCACAGTTAAGGAGGAAAAAATAAAGAATCACATTTACATAATTCTCCACTTTGCTCAAATGTAGGCCATCAGCCATGACATGTATGGTGTCTGACGTTTGCAGGTTTAGATTTGCTTAGAAGCTATTAAGGGGAACAGAGCTAACAAGTGATGGAAGTGATGGTTATGTTCATCAATTAGCACTGTGCAAACTGCATGCCTACATAGTCACACTGACGCGATGTGTTCCGTATTTTCGTAAATGTCAGAGAAACATGTGTGTCACACATACATGACTGATCACAATCTCTCCCCAACCAAAAACAGTGGACAGTGATGCAACGGCGGCTCTGTGACAGGACCGGAAATGGTGTACTAATGTGAGTTCAACCCAAATCTGTCACAACAGCCTGTAAAAATAAAGGTGTTATTAAATATGTGTTAGTAAATGATGTATTTGTTTGTTTGCGTTTTGAAGCAGCCTTCAGAGTCCAGTCTGGTATGACATAAGCTTCATCACTAAGTATGCTAATACAGTGTGTGCTAGCCTTCCAAACTCATACTAAGATTTTTGGTACACAGCATATACTGTGTAGTATTAGTCTTTGTCTCAGTATACGTCTGTGTATGCCATGCAATGTCTCTGAACTGGAAAGGCCTCAGGGCTATTGTTTGCCCTTGAGAGTGAAAGAATATAGAATAAATTGTCTGCTCTCACTGCTGCTTCCCTGATGGATTATGTGTTTGATTAATCCCACTAAAGAGTGTTTTTTTTTATTGTCTGACTGTCACTGGAAGAAACATCCAACCCTCTGCGTACTCTCATGGCCTATTATACCAAGCACAGCAGAGCACATTCCTCAGACAAAGCATTGGAGCAACACATCGATTCAGGCATTAGATCTCATCAGAAAGAATACAAAATGCATTCGTCCACAGTACACAAACACCATTCATGCTTTATTGAGCAGTTTTGCTGTTCATGAGCTTCGGCACCAGATGTTCTGCCTCCAAACTGGACGTTCAAGTGATCCTTCTAATCGCTTACAAATTCCACCAGAAGCAATTAAATGTGGCGCCCCATGTAGATGTTCTGCTATTTCTGTGAAGGTCGGTACAGTGATTTCTAATGGTTTCTTTTTTCCCACCTGTTTTTAAACAAAGCTGGCCTCTAGCACAGTGATTGGCTAGTAATCAAGTGATCTAGTCATGTAGCTGGTGACGGAATAGTACTAGCCAGTCCTAGCACTGTTTATCCCCTTTGGGTGGGGCTTGTCAGAATAAAGGTAAGGGGGTGGGGGTGTAATAAAGCTTCCAGACGGCTGGTACTAAAGCAAGTCCAGGAAAGCAGTGACAGATGGACGCAGGCACACTCACTGCTTTTCCACAGCCATAAAACCGAGAGGCAGCCATCCATTTTATGCCTCACTGCCTTTGGCCTTTTTTAGGTGTTTAATAAACACGACGTCTGTTTGTTGGACCTAGTGCACTTTGGATCATGACACGTATAAGATTCTCTAAATGTGACCAGCTGGCTTTATTCTTCTTCTGTATGTGACCTACACATGACCTTTAAAATGCGATCCATTGTGCTTTGTTCTAAGGCATGGAGAGGATTTTAAGTGGAATTTATGACTCCTACCACTTTACCGTCCGACATGTGATAATACACGTATTTGAGTCTGAGAAATGGTTGCACACACACCCCTCCCCCCTCCTCTGAGGCAGACAGCCTGAGTTATGGCCCCCTGTGCATTGCCTGATGTGGCTTCTCAGTCTTGGACAAACACCTGATGGCAGCTTTTGATTGGTCCATTTATTTTCTCATTAGAGGAAGGCCAACTGTCAGAGGGGGCTAGCTGAAGGTGTGTGTTTATTTGTTTGCTGTTTATAGTTCTGTGTTGTGTCTGAGTGCTATTTTAAAGGTGCAGTAAATCTTCTGTCATCCTCCCAGCCCATGAAATTACACTGTAGTCCTGGACAGTCAGAAGACAGAGTAAACACACTGAGTGCCATCGGTTCTGTCTATGTTCAAACAAGCTTAGGAGCTTTTCTTTCCAACTGTAATAGACCCGGTTTGTACAAGGCCAGGAGTGGAAGTGAAATGCTCATTAAATAGTTTGGAAAACAGCATCATCTAGTGGCTGTCTCATGTAAACACCTTCATTATGAAGGCACAGCCAGTGATTATCCAACATTCCTGGATTAGTAATTGTCAGAAATTGTCAGAATTGTTCATAACATGGTGACAGAAACCAGACATCCAGTGCCTCTTAAATACATTCCTCCAAAAGAGTTCCCTAAGAAAATTGATCACTGTTATAGCATTATCAGCATTATACTGTATATTAAAAGACGTGCAGATTAATACAGCAGATTAATACATTTATAGGTTCATAAAGATATATATATATATGTGTGTGTGTGTGTGTGTGTGTGTACACATTGTGAATTCTTGTTCCTATGACCACAGCTATGAAATTCATATACAAAACATATCCCCAATAATAATACAAGTCAACAAAATAGAAACAAACAAGATATGTATCCTCTACATTTGCAATTAGCATCTTAGAAATGTGCCAATTAAACATTTAGAGATACATAGGTACATAGTAAAGTGTATTTATATATATACTTGTTTTACTTTATTTTACTTAAAGTACATTTCTAACACATTAAAATGTACTTATTTTCTACTTGGGGATTCTGCTTACTTCACAATGAAAAGACCATATAGTGAGGTATAACAAGGAAGTTTCAGTTATAAATCCATCTAATGGAGATTGTTCTGTCATTTTTACCTTTGTAATTCTTTCTCCATGTTTGTGCCTTAGGATTATTCCTTGTTAATTTTGAGCAATCATCTCTCAACACGCAAATGTGCTAAGCAGTCTCAACATAATCCATTTTATTTTCCAAAGACATTTGTAACTTGATAAGCTCCTGTAGCACTAACTACAATAGACACAGAGACACTCTTCAGTGTCCAGTACTTAAGTAACTTTAAAGCATTAAATTAAAGCAAATGAATCTCATGTTAACCCATTTTAGCTGCTATAAAATAATGTTCGCTGGTAGAATTACGGGGGAGCGTGTCTACCTCTGTGCTTCAGACTTTATGCCGTAGGGTGTGTTTCCTGGAAACCTCTAATCCACAGCGTTTAGTCCTCTCCTACCATGTCATTTCTTCGCTATAGTCTTGGGCCACCCCTCCCTACAAACTCTGTGGTTTGTACAAACGCACACACACACAAAGCAGTTGAATCAACACTGCAGTCTGGCAGAGTATTTATATAGCTCGACTGTAGGGTGGAGTTCGCAGCCTCACCCTGCACTTCAGAAATTCTTGTAGCTGCAAGGTCCGAGCAGGCCCCACATCAGCATTCTCCACATTCTCAAACATGCGCCTAGGCCAGGTTTAAACTACACGGTCTGTCAGATTCTTCACTGAACCTTACTATAGTTTAGCCTGTTTTGCTATCGAGGAAACCAGTGTCTTGAGTATTCAGGCTAGACCGTTACGTTGCTTGCCTGCTCTTTAAGGATTTCAGTAGATAATCTTTTTTATTTTTTCTCCCTTTGATTTTGAAGAGTCTCTTTTTTAACACCACCTACTTGAGAATGGCTTTAAACTCCGCTACCCTACCTAGTAGCTCCAAGGCCACATTATTAGAAACCCAGTCATTTGTTGTCATTACAGTCTGTCGCTATGTGCATGACGGCTCTTCGATAAAGACAGAACGTTCTATATAGAACCATTTGCATACTTAAATGTTTTTTTGCATGTTGAAGTGGTTCTGCAAATTGACTAAGTATGTGTTGTATATGGTTCTGTATAACGCAAAAGGGGTTGTTACAAGCTTCACGTGGTGAAAACAGCAAAACCCTATAAACCATGTACAGCACATTCTCCATCAATTTAGAACCATGTCGATATGCTTTCTACTTAACTAGTATTTTTATAAACCATTTTTTTTCTTTTTTTTAACCCTTTTAACTGTAACAAATCATAAAGTGTAATAATATGAAATGTAAATGGTAAAAAAAAAAAAGAACACTATAACCCTGACACCAAACAACTGGCCTGCAATGCAGACATAAAAAAAAAAAAAAAAAGCTAATAGAGCATAAGGTCCATGGGGAAAAAATGAATTAGAGACCTCTTCTGTGCTACTGTATATATATATATATATATAAATATATATATATATATAAATATATATATATATACAGTGGGGTGCGAAAGTTTGGGCAGCATTGTTAATTTTTATGATTTACCTTTATAAAGCATTGATTGTTTGGATAAAAAAAATTCCGTTAAATATATCATATAGGGGACAAACACAGTGATATTTGAGAAGTGAAATGAAGTTTATATGATTTACAGAAAGTGTGCAATAATTGGTTAAACAAATGTAGGCAGGTGTAAATGTAGGCAATTTGGGCACTGTTGTCATTTTATTGATTTCAAAACCTTTAGAACTAATTACTGGAACTCAAATTTGGTTTGGTAAGTTCAGTGACTCTTGACCCTTGACCTCCATACAGGTGACTCCAATTATGAGAAAGGGTATTTAATTGTAAGCAATTGTGAGGTTTTCTCCTCTTTGCATCTTCTCTGAAGAGTTGCAGCATGGGAGTCTCAAAACAACTTTTTAAATTACCTGAAAACAAAGATTGTTCAGCGTCATGGTTTAGGGGAAGGATACAGAAAGCTATTTCAGAGATTTCAGCTTTCAGTCTCCACTGTGAGAAACCTTGTGAGAAAATGGAAGACCACAGGCACAGTTCAAGTCGAGGCTTGAAGTGGCAGACCAAAAAAAAATCTCGAATAAACAGAAGCGAAGGATGTTGAGAACAGTCAGAGTCAACCCACAGACCAGCACCAATAACCTACAACATGATCTTGCTGCTGATGGAGTCACTGTGCATCGTTCAACTATTCGCCGCACTTTACACAAGGAGATGCTGTATGGGAGAGTGATGCAGAGGAAGCCTTTTCTCCGCCCACATCACAAACAGAGCCGCTTGAGGTATGCTAAAGCACATTTGGACAAGGTGCTGTGCACTGATGAAACTAAAATAGAGTTATTTGGGCATAACAAGGGCCGTTATGCATGGAGGAAAAAGCACACAGCACTCCAAGAAAAACACCTGCTACCTACAGTAAAATTTGGTGGTGGTTCCATCATGCTGTGGGGCTGTGTGGCCAGTACAGGGACTGTGAATCTTGTTAAAGTTGAGGGACGCATGGATTCCAATCAATATCAGCAGATTCTGGAGACCGATATCCAGGAATCAGTGACAAAGCTGAAGCTGCGCCGGGGCTGGATCTTCCAAGACAATGACCCTAAACATTGCTCAAAAACTAATAATGCATTCATGCAGAGAAACAGGTACAACGTTCTGGAATGGCCATCTCAGTCCCCAGACCTGAATATTATTGAAAATCTGTGGTGTCACTTAAAGAGAGCTGTCCATGCTCAGAAACCATCAAACCTGAATGAACTAGAGATGTTTTGTAAAAAAAAAAAAAAACATGTCTAAAATACCTTCAGCCACAATCCACTCTCATTAGAAGCTATAGGAAGCGTTTAGAGGTTGTTATTTCTGCGAAAGGAGGATCTACTAAAGGTTTTTTTTTTTTTTGGTGCCTAAATTCATGCACCTGCCTACTTTTGTTTAGACAATTATTGCACACTTTCTGTAAATCATATAAACTTCATTTCACGTCTCAAATATCACTGTGTTTGTCCCCTTATAGGATATATTTAATGCATTTTTTTTACCCCACTGTGTGTGTGTGTATGTGTGTGTATATATATATATATATATATATATATATATATATATATATATATATATATATATATATATATATATATATATATATATATAGTGAGTGTATATAGCAGCGGTGCTCAGTGAGTGGAGCTGCCAGGTAGATATGATGGGCTAATCTTGGACCCCTCCTGGTTTTGGCTGTAATGAGTGTGGTACATGGTTATTATTATACTATATTATTATAATATATATGTGCGTGCGTGCGTGTGTGTGTTTCAACGCCAAATGTGCCTGGTCTGTAGTTAGAAACCATCAAGTTATTAAAGGCATAGTTTCCCCACATATACAACGTGCAACACGCTAAACATACAGCTGTTAACTTGTTGCTCCTTTTGACCCACCACAAACACACTTTGGCCTGTAAGACACAGAGTTCCACTCCGTTAATATAACCATGCACCACACTCATTACCGCCAAAACCAGGAGAGGGGTCCAAGATTAGCCCATCACCCACATAATCTGGCTAACAGCTGTGCAGTTCTCTGAAACTGACCAGTTCTAAATGTAATAATTAGGGACTGACAAATTTTGCAGTAACATATGGCCTACAATCTGTAAGTGTATAGTGGCCTACGCGACAGAGGCACCCCACCCCGTGCTTAGCAAGTGGCGCTGCCAGGTAGATATGTCCAGTAATTAAACGTGAGCTGGTTTTAGCATGCGCGCTAGCTCCAAAACCCATCTTTACGAAGCCGCTATCATGTGACCGAAGGAGGCCCTGCGCGGTGGCGTCACGGCAGAGGGCGGGGCCTGTGCTCTGCGCTCCGTTTCCGTGTTTCTGCTTCTGCCGCTCCGGTCGAAGAGAAACTGAGCAGAGCCGCGATGTCTCACCAAACCGGTATCCAAGGTAAAGCTTGACCGTCTCTCATTAACGATTTTACCGCCTTTAGACGAGTTTAGACATGTTACGCGTTCCTGAGCTCTACTTCACTGTTGGTTTTGTACTCAGAGGAAATCTGCTGTGGAGTAGTATGTGTATGTGTGTTGCTATGCACAGACGGCTCAGCCTCGTTACCGGTGTTTTTGAAGCCCGTGTTAAAAGCTAAGCAGCTGCAGCGCCGCAGAGGGAGAGGGGGGGAATCTGTGCCAAGTGCGATTTGTCTTTTATTGCTTTCATATGGCCATGCAAATGGACCGAGCGTCAGCTCTTCATCCTCCCTCCATCAGCAGAGTTATAGTAACCTTACAAGTCGAGTCTCCAGCCGAGTCTCCAGCCGAGTCGTGAATAAGCTAGCAGGTTTCAAAGGTCTTTTCCATGAAGGAAGTCTGGACTGGTTAGTCATTCATATGAGCTTCAGTATGTATTCGGCGCTCTTTTTAAAGGCTGCGGCAGTAATCATTTTACTATCAGGGTAATTAGGTGGGTAGTAGATCTATTTACTGTCTATGTTATATGAGCACGTCTGACTATTCCCTCCTTTCCTGAGTAGTGTGGTAATCACTGTTGCTTCCCTCAGCCCCACTGTACTCCTGTACACTTACTTAGTGTTTCATGTCATCCTGTTCTGCACCGCCAAATCTCATAGTGGAGCTTTATCCCTAAACCGAGGACCGGCGCTTCAGTCTCTGTACCGATATATGCTGGGTGTATTAAAGGGGAATCCCACCAGCCTTTCCAAATGTTCGCATAGTCCTGTTGTTGCGATGTAAACAGAGCACTAGCTACTACTATAGTATTTAACTGAAGTGAGACCACCTTTACTCGAGATTTGTTTTGGCTAACTCTGCTGAACTGAGCTCATGTATTATTTACCAATAACTATTTGAGTATCCCGCCAGTGAGATGAAGCTCAGTTATATCTGATGGCACTTTTCTGCTGAATTTGAGAGGCTATGGTTCATGGCTAGAATGCTAACCGGGTTGTCCAATGTTCCAAACAAAGCCTCCTCACAGACGCCGCTCACATTCATCGTCCAAATGTGCCCCAGTTGTTCTTCAGTCAGTTTCGCTCCTGACAAACACTGAACGGCCCCTTTGTCTGCTTTCTGTCCGCAGCCACGGCCGAAGTGAAGAACATATTTGCGAAGGCACGAAACGGCGACTATCGTCTGATAAAAGTGGTGATTGAAAATGGTAAGTTGGGGGTGATGGAAGCACTTCGTGGGGTCGCGTTGGTGTGTGTTGTCTATATAAGGGGCTGTTGGGCGGGATGGACAGTGCTGTGTTGGAGGTCAATAAGGTGTCTAGTTAGCGCTCGGGGTTTGTTTATGATGGCAAGCAGCCTTATAAGGTGAGGGATCCGTAGCTGTTGATGTTGCCATCTCTGGTTTGTTCTCCAGAACAGCTTGTGCTGGGAGGAACCAAACCAGCAGCCAAGAAGTGGGACCAGGAATGGGACAGCTATGTTCTTCCTCTGCTGCAGGATGATATGCCCTCCTACCTCCTCTACAGGCTAGATACCACCAATAATCAGGGCTACGAGTGGATCTTCCTGGCATGGTCACCAGACCACTCCCCTGTGAGTACAACTCAGGCTGTTGATGTTTCTCATGCAAATCAAGGCTCAGCGGGAAGCCTTCAGACTTTCAGACTGGGCTTATCTATGATAATTAGTGATGAGATGAGATGAGTGATCCTTCTCACTTAATATGTATGTGTTTCTCAATGGGCAGTAAATAACTTGAGACAAAATCTCCCCTGCCACTCAAAATATAAGAGCACAGTAATCCGTGCACTTCAGTATTTCATACACTTGCAACTTTTTCCTATTTATGTAATAACAACTGCTTTCTTTTCTGACTCACTTTAGAAGGTCCCTTATGCCCATATTTTTTATATAATAAAAAAATGTGATTCGTTAATGGCCATTTTAGACAAGCAATATGTAAGATTTGTCATCTAAATCTTTAAAAAATAAACTAGAATAATCAGATTGTCAAGAAATTACAGTTTTGAGATGTATCAAATTGCAGAGATACTTATTAAAGTAGGCATGCTACCTCTGGCCTGTCCCTGTCTCATAATACCACTTCATAAGGCACATGACAGTGATACACTGAGGAGTCTTATAATAACACTGATATTGACATTGCTGAGATTTAACTGAAAGAAAAAAGACTTTTGAAGTTTGTTACTTTACACTCAGAATCTGTACAGTAATAGTGTTATTAGACCTAGCAGTTAAGTGGTACTTTAGAGCTCTTCAAGAACAATCTATTTAAGTGAATAAATTCGATAGACATACAACTATACATTCGGAGGGGCACACACAGTGTGGGTAGCAGGAAAATTTTATGTTGAGAACCTCGTGTTAAATTAATGGCTATTTTATTACACAGGACTTTAAAAGCCAGCAGCAGAAACGGGTAATTAAGGCTGTGTAATTACATGGGTTTGTAGCTGAACGTGTTTCTGCTGGGGTTGCTTTTTGCTAAGAGTCTGCTAATGGTCTTCTCTCTAGAAAAGGCATTAAAAGTCACACAGCAGTTTGCAGAACCCTTAAGCCCCCCACTTCCCACCTACATTGTGTTGTACTTTGTGAAGAGTAGAGAAGTCAAACATAGAAAACACCGTTTTGATTCACCGTGGAGAATTTGCAAGTCTAATTATTTCCTGGGATGTTCAATTACACTGTTGTGCTACACAGCCACCAGGAGCAAGGCAAATGGCTGCATTTCCAAACACACCCAGCATTTGTTTCTAAACATTCTTATTTAAAGCAATTAACTAGTGCAAGGTATTTTCAGGTTCGGCAGAAGATGCTGTATGCTGCTACTAGGGCGACACTGAAGAAAGAATTTGGTGGAGGGCACATAAAAGAGGAGATTTTTGGCACTGCTAAGGTAAGTTCAATGTCAGACTGTATTTATGAAAGTGATTCACCATTAGGAGATACAGCTATGCAGTATATCATTAACTATTATTGCAATATTGACCTTTGCAGTGGCATTACAGAAGACTACAGCATGCAAATGAGACCTTTAACCAATCATAGTAACCAACTTTACATGCCCACCAGGGGTTAAACATTAGTCTGACTAGTAAGGCTGCTAGTGTGGCTAAGGTATGGTCATGTAAACAGCACAGTCCATGGTTATTGTCCAACTAAGCTCTCAGTCTACCTAAACTAAGCCCAATTAACACATGACGTCAAGGCTGTTTTGTGTCCTGTTTCAGTAGTTCCACAGCTTCACGAAACAAAAATAAAATAGGTGTTTAGAGAGAGACTATGGTGGTGTGCATGTATACGGGACTGTCAATGAACTGCTCTTTCAAACAGGCATTGTAAACGTGGTCATTGTGTGCATGTAAAGGTGTTTTATTGTGTGCTGTGAGCATTTTAGTGTTTCTGTGGGTGGTATAATATTCATGTACTCCAACATAATGTGCACCACTTTTTAAACATGGTACATTATTAATTGTTAAAAAAAAATCTACAGTATATTTCAAAGCATATCATTTGCATGTATATCGCATTACGAGATTTAACGCTAAATTTGAATGCTAGTATAACAGAACTCTTTCTGTTTAGGATGACGTATCTCTCAATGGATATAAAAGGTACCTGATCTCCCAGGCTGCTCCACTCCCACTGACTGCGGCTGAGGAGGAACTGAGGCAAATAAAACTCAATGAGGTACTACTACAGGTCGACTACAGCTAGTCGAGTGCACTGCTGACTATGCATAAATTATAGATGCGCATGAAACTAGAATTACTTAAGCATTATTATTTGGGCACAATAATATTGCTAACTGAAACAAATACTGCCAGCATTAATCTGTGTATAACAACTGAACCTGTATGACAAAAACACAAGCTTTATTCTTATGCTCTAGATGTGTAATAGTTACACGTTATCACATCTAATATGATGTTGACTTCTGAGGTCAAGATTTGCTTTGATGTTTGATCGTTTGATTGTTGTGTCAGACGTTATGAATGCATGCATGCTGGCAAATAATTGCTTCAAATATCTGCTTCTGACAATTATTAAGATCTGGCTGACATCCCGATGTTTGGCTGGCAAACCGAAGTTTGATGGCATATTTATTGTGCTTCAGAAGAACAGAATGTTTAGGTAATGCTGGGCTGCTACAATAAAATATCTGCATTTTATGTGTTTTTTTGTGGCACCGTATTAATAAATGGTGCTTTACTCTGGGGTCCAAATGACGTTATTGGCATTGGTGTCATATCTACATAAAAAGGAGTTTGATTCCAGGCCCATAATTCCAGTATCAGTATACCCTAGCTAAATAAGCCTTGATTTTCCAGACACATACAGGTTGGCCGTAAAGTTCTGAAAGTGAATAACATGTTAACAGCTTCTGTGCTGACCCTCTAATAAAATAAGCCACAACAACCTCAACCCTTAATTTATAAGCAACTCTGTTTGCAGGTGCATGTTTTCTGATATTGTATTGAAATAGTTTCACCCTTATGCTCTCTTTAAGTTGAGTATATGAATGAAGCTTCAACATGCTGGCTGCCGTTGATCACATGACTTTGCTGGGTCGGTGTAGGGCATTGATTTTCGCTGTGTGCTGAACAGATTAGAAACTGGCCTAGATCACTGTTTTACTGTGTGTTTGGTGGATCTCCCATCTGTCTCCACATCTCTGGTGCCTAGTTATTATAGCCATGGAAGCTCCTGTTATAGGATGCAGCTATTCTTTGTGCCTCCTACTCCTTTAGCTCCAACATATGCCAGTGTGTTTCTGGATGTAGTTTAATGCAAGCTGACTGTAAAAATCTAGTTTAGGTTTGAGCTTCAAGTAGTTGGAGTCTGTAGTAAATGGTCTGCCTAAACCACTTCATGTGACCAAATGTAGAACATGCTGTTTATGATGCATTGGCCGTATGTTTACTCTGAAACCATAAAAGGGTAGGCTGGCTCTCTTTAGCTTCCCGTTGGCCGTTTAGGAACGACAGGCTCCAAAACGCAGCTAACTGCAAAGCAGCAGCGCTGTCAGTAGATCAGCAGCTGCAGGAAGAAGATAATACCGCACTAAGCTACATTTGTGGGCAGAGAGAAAAGAGGCTTTGAGATATTTACCATTCATTTTGCAAGAGGCCGCATCTATTAAGTGGATAGACGCAAAAGCAGGTCTGTCTCGTGGAGCCTGTGTAACTGGATAAGCCGTATGCTGTATGTTTTAGGTGAACAGTAGGCACCAGCAATGGAAATTAGAGGAGATAGAAGCCTCTTGCTTTTCAGAGTGTAGGGAATGAAATACATCCTGCCATTATGAACAAAGTTGATCCTTTTATTGTCACAGTTAATGCTGGTGATAACAAATGGTGAAATGTATTAATTATTTTGCACCTATACTTCATTCTGTCAAAAACCCACATTCTAAACTTTAAAACAAGGCTATGTGTGTGTTTGTAAGTAGAAGATAAGATATTTAACTAAGATTTGAACTTAATGGAATTTGATGAATGTTTCGATAATTTCTTAAAAATCCAGAAGTGCAGGCTTTGACTGATACAGTATGACTATAAACGTGACTCCTTGTAAAGTGTATGTAATTTGCTACACTTTATTATTTGGGGGATTTTTGGGAGGGGGTGGAGTTGGTATAAATCTGTAATTATATCTGGAGTCGATAAATGTTATGATTAAATGTTATGAAAGAATACTCAAAGAAATAGTGTAATGCAATTTTTCATTTGAGACCTAAACATCATGCCAGACCTACATTTTGAGTCTGTGTGTGTGTTATTAATGCATAGTTTTGTATGACATGGTCTGTTATAACTCCTGTATGAGTTGGCTTTATAGGCGAGTCGAAGCTGGCTAACAAGCCTATTCAGTGTTGCACTGTAAACATCACCAAGTTAGAATTTAGAAATTTTTTGAGTACACTGTATGAGATGTCTCTGTAAATGCACTGACTGGTTTCATTCACTTGTGCATAATTGTGAAAACTAATTCTGTAATTATTAGTAATCTGATTATTAAATGAAGTAATGTAAATCATGTTTATACTGTAGCAAAATTAAAGTAATAACTCTTAAGGGTTATATTGTTTAGTTGGTGTGGGAGCTGTGAATGAATGAGCAGATCCAGGTCACAGCACAAATCAAGCTGGATTCATTTTGCAACCTGCTGTGTCATTGCTGAGCATTCTTCAAGCCAACAGCCGTACGCAGTGTTGTCCTCATCTGGCCTCTTGGAAAATGGGTTTTCCATGGCAACAGCCAGGGCACTGAGGCCTAAAGCAACTTCAGGTCTAACATAGCGTGGAAATGATTACATATGCATGTAGTCAAATTAATGACTAATATAATCAGGTTAAGGTTGCAGGATCTGTCTGCATACGCTGCAACAGATGGTATTGAGCAGCATGATGAAGAAATACCCATGTGTATGTGTGTCTTTACAGGTGCAGACAGACATCCATGTGGACACAAAGCAGCAGACTCTGCAGGGTGTAGCTTTCCCCATGCAAAGGGACGCAATGCAGGCCCTGGAGCAGTTCAGAGACAGGAGACTAAACTATGTTCAGCTTGTAAGTGGTGCATGATTACAGACACATTGCAGTTCATAAAGAATACTTAGCAGCTGCATGTTTGATTAAAAAGACAGCATTATATGATGTGTTTAATTTCATGCACTGAAATTTTATATGGCAGCTTTTAAAATTAGGTTCTGCTGGTGCTTTGTCTGTCTGTGTGTCAGAATATTTTGATGTGTATGGAGAAGATGCCTGAACATTGTGATTTGATATTTTGTCATGTCACCCTACTGCCATGTATCTTCCATGTCCAGAGATTACTATTCTGTCCCTCTATGCAACCCAACTGGCCTTGGAACTTCAGCCCCTTGCAGTGTCTGCTTGTGATAGA
The DNA here is from genome assembly GCA_024036415.1 of Prochilodus magdalenae. Lineage (NCBI taxonomy): Eukaryota > Metazoa > Chordata > Actinopteri > Characiformes > Prochilodontidae > Prochilodus > Prochilodus magdalenae. The sequence goes on along the minus strand of JAMWET010001711.1, from coordinate 349,451 downwards.
AATATCTCAGTAGAGTTCATTATGTGCAGGAATAGATTGCTGAATGTGTTTCCTGAATTGCAGGAAATAGATTTTCCGAATGAATCCATCAAGTTGTCCAGCACAGCTCCGACAGAGTTGAGGGACCTGCCAAAAAGAATCCCTAAAGATGCTGCACGCTACCACTTCTTCCTCTACAAACACACACATGAAGGAGACTACCTGGAGTCCACAGGTATGAAAATTTCTTTCATCTTAAATAGAGAAACTGAGGAACTCCAGATTCATAGAGATCTTTTGTATTTGTGATCAGACATGTTTTGTGTATGTTTGCAGTGTTTATCTACTCCATGCCTGGTTATAAATGCAGCATTCGGGAGAGGATGTTGTACTCGAGCTGCAAAAACCCCCTCATAGACACGGTGGAGAAGAATCTGCACATTGAAGTTGCCAAAAAGGTAAAGCTAATACACACTGAAAGACTAATCAGGGGTTTTTGGAAATAATTTTCACTTAGAGGGAGGGGTTAAGGAATGTGTTCAGGCCACCACCCGCCCGCCATAGCGTTGAGCCACATCAAAACGCATGTCAAATCTGTTTCAACTTCTGCAGACCTGTTTTCTGTATCTGTCTCTGGGCTTCTTACAGCCTTGTTCCAATTCCTCTGATACTCCCCATCCGTCTTGTAGCTTTGTCCTTTGCCTTTACCTTTAACTGTTCTACGTGTAGCTGTCTTTACCAATAGTTCTTCTCGTAATGATAATACCAACATAAGAGCGCTTTAATCTGGACTTAACCTCTTTTCATCTTTCTTTTTTCATGCTGTCCAGCTTTCGCATCCGTAAATAACAAATCAGCTACTGTGGCTTTCTGTTTTATTGTTCTGAGTTTAATTTAATATAGTAATAGCAATTAAGTGGTATGCGGTGGTACTTAAGAGAAACTGAGCAATGCTGAGAACCTCCCTTAACAATTACTGACCACTGACCTGATTATTTTTCTACAGCTGGAGATTGATAATGGTGATGAACTCACCAGTGATTACCTGTATGAAGAGGTACACCCCAAGCAGCATGCACACAAACAAGCTTTTGCCAAGCCCAAGGGTCCAACGGGAAAGAGAGGAGGACGCAGAATCACGCGTCCTCCAGGAGATGGTGATGATGACTAATTCTCTTCTCTGCCTGTTTAGCATAACAATGGTACAGTGCACCTCGTGATGAGCCCTTGTTATAACTTACCTCCCAGTTTACCTTGAAACCCGTAGCCCACGTCCCCATAGCTTTATCTATGCACAAAGGAAAACACTAATCTATGACCATCTGAAGAGCATTCAGGTGCATTCAGGAATGCTGTCTGTGATAATAATGCTGAAGAACTTAACACTATTACACTGTTTAGATGGAAAACAGACTAGCATCTCAGATGCATACTAAAACTCAACGTTGGATTTAAGGCCAGGATTATTCATAGGCTGAGTTTGAGTAGCCCTATGCAATAGCTTGACTCAGGAAAGCTAAATGGCCTTGGTCAGCTGTTTTTGTCCCATTTGTCTTGGTCTTATTGATTAACTCACTTGCTGATCTAGTCAAATACCAGCCTTGGATTGCTTTTTACCTGAACAACAACCTTATGACTGCAGCAGCAAGTTAATCAATAGTGCCCAGACATTTGAAACATCTGAGCTGTGCAGCCCTCTTGCTTTCGAGTCGGATCATTTTAATGAAGGAGTTGCCCAGTGCGACAAGTCTTGAAGAAATTGTAACTTTTTTAATGAGCATTGAGTCGTAGGTCCCCTTTTGTGATTTGTAACATAGAGGACTTTGATAATAGAGATGAATTTTTCTAAAGGACCCATTTTGTTGAAGAAATCAGGATAACTGATGCTCTCGACATCAAAATTCTTTTTCACATCTTTTAAGTAAAAAAAAAACTATTTTTTTAAGCCTGAACAGCTGGTATGTCCAGATCATGTTGTCTAACACCTTCAAATCAAATGTGATGTCTCTTAGTGGCCATCCTGTTTGTCTCAGAGAATGTTTCACATGTAAAACCATGAGTTGCTTCCATTCCACGGCATTCACTTCCACCTAACATGGATTACTCAGCACCTCTGTTTACTCAGCACCTCTGTAGAGGTACCGAACTGAAGGAACAGTCCTCACAGAACACTTTCTTCTAGTTGTCAGAGGAGTTTTTGTGAAATGTGTGCTTTAAGAACAGAAATTAATATTGTGTTCCATGAACCTCCATAGGGCTAAAAACTTCGTTAAAATGGTTTACAACCACTGGCATAGAACAGGTCAGTATCATCTTTGTATTGTTGTTATTTGAATTATCAATAAATATCTTGACCAAATCGTTTTAAATAAAATTTTACTAGCTAATAGGATGCTGATTCTGTTAGCAACCTGTGCTGTTCATCAGATTTTAGCATCATGTTGAAACAACAGCACAGCTGTTGGAGAACATTGCACTATACCGCATGTGAACTTTGTTTTATGCCAGTGGATTTCTCTTTTTAAACCCTATCTCACTTTAGAAACACACATTCCACAAAAAACCTTCCTTAATTGCACTACTCCTTTAAAACCTCTCAGAAGGGAAGACACTATAAGACTCTCCATCTACTGAACAGGCAAACCACTAATAACATTTCTCCTGTACAAGCGTGTTATGAAGTCTCAAATGAAAATGTCAACATCTTTGTTCAGTGTAAGTCTCAATGTGTTTTTTTAACAAATCAAAATGTATGAGATAGGAAAATTAAAATATTTAAATCACACATATCTGTCCGTATCTTCATTTGTTTAAAGCAGGTGTAACGTGAAAGGAAATTTGACTCCCAAATTTGAGGGCTAGTATGCACACTGAACTTTAGCTGTTTTTGAGTTTTAAAGCTTACTGGAATGTGCAGCTGGAATATGCTTATTCTCAAAAGGTGAAAAGTCTTCTGTAGGTTATACCTGCATACTAACCTCAATTGCCAAAAAACTTGAGACTTGCTACAAAATGCTGCAGAAAGCAGTGATTAGTAAACTATGTTTACCTGTGTTTATCAGAAAACCTTAGAAAGCACAACAGTTTGCTTTGTAAATATACTCCAATTCCAAATTTGATGCCGGTGTTGTATCATCATTCCTTTTAACAACTTGTAATAATCAGTCAAGGACTGAGGACAACAATCCACACAGTTTTGAAAGCAGAATATGCAAAGGCTCTTCAGCCTTGATTGTTTTATTTTGTGCAACATATGTTTAATGGAAGACTAAGTTGGGACTGCAGGTAGTCCAATTTAGCGATCAGCTCATTGAATACGCAGCCATGTAATGTGTAGTACTGAAATAAGCATGGATGTTGCCGAATTGGTTCCAATTCAGAGCTCAAAACACATTTCGGGTTTTAAATTGACCTGGACTTTAAACATAACTGCTTTGTGTGACCCACGGCTTACCTTAAATTATTAAGATACCAAAAAACGTGCGCAGAAAGTTTTTTGGTTGGGAATTCTTAATGTGACACCTTGATTTAACAAGATAAACTTTACATATAAATGTGTTGGTTTGCATTTAAAATGTCATGGAAATCAGTGGTGTGATGTAAATCTGTCAAAGAGATCACACAGGTTAATAACATAGTTAGTGACTAACTAAATATAAATAAAAATCTATGAAATTCACACTACACATATAAGTTCTCCCTTCAAGATATTTTGAAAGCTGCTGACAGTTTGTAGAAAGACAGGTGTCTGCAGTAAGCAGAGTTATCCCTGTAAACATTTGAACACTTGGACCATTGTTTATTGGGATTTACACATATATGCCAGGATTTTAGCTCTGTACTAAAACATGGCTGTTTACCAAGCTCAGTGGGCTGTGGTGCACTACAGTAAGATTTTGACATGGCTTCTGCAGTACTTACTTTTCCTAACTTTTCTGAGATGTGTTGCTGCCATCAAGTCCTACATGAGTGGATATCTTGAATGAAATGACAAAATGTCTCAGATTTAGCTCCGGACATGTGTTCTGTTGTGAATAAAGTATGGGTATATGAGATTGCATATCATTGCATTCTGTTTTAATTTCCATTAATTTAACACTGAAGTCATTATGGATGACTGATCACTGGTTGAATTATAAAATGGCTTGTACCACTCAGCGGCGTCAATTTACTAATGATGGGGAACCGATTCCTAAAGAGTCGATTCTTCGGCTTCAGCACATTTGTCTGTGGATGATTTTGAAGTTCCCCCGTTTCTTATCCAAATTTCCGTTCCACCTTAAATGCTGCAGGTGCTACAGCAGCAGTTACGTTCTAACGCTGACACACGCTGTGGACTGCTGCGTCGCTTATGGTGGACAGGTAAGGTTAAACAAGGAAGTCGGTGAATACGAAGCCAATTTAAGCCTCCTAATAAGAGTAACAAGACTACAGGCAACATTTTTTTTCAAAGAAGTAATGAAAGACTGAAAACGATAACCAAATTATTCAGACTACAGTAATGATGTTCTCAGTATATCTGCCAGTTTCCCCTTCCCATTTCATTACGTGAAGTAAGCTGAATTCTCCTCATATCGTACTCAAACGTGGCTAAACCTGAACGTGGCTTCAGACTGATTGACACCTTGCATGGCCACGCCTCCCGAGCGTGTCGAAGGCAGGGCACAGCCAGTAGGGATGTTACTACAGTCTTGTGTTTTGGTTGGTACGCTGCTCAACCTGCATGACCACGAAGCACCACATCAGCATAAACAAACTGGCTTGTAACAGGGTTTCTCCTAATCTAGTATAAGATCATAAGTGAATGCATGTTATGTCCCCATGGTTTACATTTCACGAAACAGCCACCCGCTGTTTTTCCAAACCTAATGAATGAAAGCTTCGTGCTATGGCTTTAAGGAGGGTTAAGGTGGCCCTGTGCCTTTAAGAGAGACGGAGTTCCGCCTCTAGGCCTCCTCACGTGGGGCGGAACTTCCCCGTCTGTTTACTGCACGTGGGTGAGTGTGGATATCTCAGGTTTTGGACGCTCTGTATCAGCAGAACTTCGCGTTTTCTGTTTGCTAAACAAAAAATCTGAACCAGTTCACATTTTCAGGCTGGGAGATTTTCGAACATGATAAGTGATCATTTAACAACATAATTCCTACATGTCGTAATGTGTGTTTGTATACGTTTCTGGCGTGACAGTGGTTAGAAGGAATCAGGGCGCTTCATTAAAACTCCTGTCTGCTTCAGATGTTAAAATGGAAACCGAGACTCAGTGGCTGCCCTGCTTTATGTCTGAGCACGAAGGGTTCAGTGGCAGCATCAAGAACTCCACCAGAGACTTCGTGGTGATTGAATTAGACGTCCATGGGCGCCCTGTGAACAGGACGCATACACTAGAGGATCCCTCAAAGTTGGCTAGTACTGAGATCAGACAGTGTTCCACTAAAGAGAAGGTCAGAACTGAAGAACCTTCCCCTGAAGAGGTCACTAGTGGTATGACCAGTTTGAATGGGGAGGGAGTTTTGAGCCAGGAGGGTTTTGACCTGAATGTAATTCTGGGCTGTTCTGTAAATGAGGCACTGGAGGAGTTTGCCAGCAAACTTCTAGGATGCAGTGAGGAGCAAAAAGAGGACATGGATATGACCCTTGGCACCTTCCCTGACAAACACCAGCGAGCCAGTGTGCATAGAGCAGTCAGGCATAACTACCCCTTCCTCATGACAGTCACCAACCAGCTGGAGATACAGGTGAAAGAGGACCCAGACTTCAGAGAACTTTCCAAGCTGGTCTCTGAGGGAGAAGCGGAGGAGTTCTTCAGGTTCATAGATGCTAAAGTTCCTGGGTCGGTCTTTACTTTCCTACCTGATGACAGCAAGGAGCACCGGACGTCTGTCCACCATTTCGTGAGCAGAAGGTTTGGGAAGCTGGTGGAGACAAAGAGCTTCACGGAGCAGGATAAGACTGCCATTACAGTGAGGCTGAGAGAGAGAGGAAAACAGGGTAAGAAGAGGACGGCCACGGATTGTGAAGAGCAGGTGGATACCTACACAGGTGAGAGAGACGGTCAATAGCCAGCCTGTCACTGTCACAGCTTCTTTTCGCTTCAGCTGGCATAAAGGAATTCCAGGTTATGCTTTGTTAAAGACAGTTAGATGTTTTAAAGTGGAGAACCAACATTAAAAAACATATTTGTGTCTATTATTATATACAGTCTTCAGTGAAGCCTATCCATTTTGAAGTCTTTAAAGTTCATACAAGCTGTAAAATCAGTAAAATGGACTGATAATCATTTTGCCTTCCTTTTTGCTTTTTGAACATCATCAGTCAAATGACATGTTGCTATTTTACATATGAAATTATCACTTTTTTTAGTGCACAATTTGTAAATACCTTAAGTTAAATTTTATTAACTTTACTTATACATAGTAATCATGCTGCAGTGTGCTCTCTGTAGAAGATGTTAACTTAAATAAGCCTAGAAAATCAATGAATCCAAACTTAACCATTGTCTTCCTTTCCAAAAAGGCTTCACGCTAGAAAAAGAAAACCTTGAGACCCTGGAGGCCATCAGCTACATGGCAGCAGTGCTTGGAGTCCTTCCATCTGATTTCTCGTATGCTGGTATCAAGGACAAAAGGGCTGTCACCTACCAGTCCATGGTTGTGAAGAAGATCTCAGCAGAGCGGTAAAGGACAGAACACAGATATATGACCACAAAAGATTCATTGTCATTCTCCACACATCTTTCTCTGGCCTGGGTCGATTGAAACTGTGTTACCATCCATAGAGCCATTCTACTCAACACATCACCTTTATCACACCTAAAATGATGTATGTCACACGGATCAAATATGTATTCCCATGTGCATTTCATGCTACACTACTTGCTATTATTAAAACATTACTGCAGGCCCTCTATTAGTCATTCCAGCTTCAGAATGGAAATCTACTGGATATTTAATTTACTATATGTATGTAAAAGGTTTAATTCATAACTCTTAACTAAATCATGTTAGCTTTTGGCTCTCCATGTGGGAATTGTTGTGGCTATGCAATGAGCGGTAACACTGAAGAAAAACATGTTAAAGACACAATGATGGCAGCAAACAGACATGGTAACTGCAGTTATCCAGATACAAAAGAGCTATGTGAAAATGGCAAGATAAACATTATCATTGTAACACTTATCAGTGTTGACTTAGTTGCTAACCACAAAAGATAAAACAATCTGGTTTGATTTCAGTTCATGCACATTTGCATTGAAATATGTTCCACCAACAGAGTGACCTTTAAACCTTTCACCTTTAAAACAGGATGCATTTTATGGCTGCTGTCAATCATGCCAAATCATGTCAAAGTCATGCATTTTTAGCTTTTATATAGAAATTGAAGTGTAAAAGAAGAGCGCTGTTTACATTTGCTGAAATGTCTAAATTTCTACATTTTGCTGTGAAATTCGAAGTGAGGAAAATTGACTCTAATTTTACAGAGTTTATGAACTGCCTGTAGATGAGTTAGACCAATCAGAAGCAGCCTAACACCCCTGTCATGTCACATTACAACCACCTGACAGTCCAGTGTTTAAGCCTTAAGCCAAAAATGTAGATATCCAGGTCTTCCTGGCTGAAATAACAGGCCAGGAGCTGTATTTCTAGTATTCGTGACTCCCTTGTGTCTAAATTGATTGTCCTTTTGTTCAGTTCCTCTTACCATGTAGTACCGCTGGGGTGTTTAAACACTGTCCACTCTATTAGACACCTCTGTCTTGTTGGTTCACCTTGTAGATGTAAAGTCTGAGATGATGACTCGTGTTGCTGCACAGTGTGTGCTATCCATCCCTTAGTCCTCCATCAGTGCTCAGTGAGTGTTTATAGTGTTTTGAGATTTATTTTCTGGGTAGGTTGTTGGAAAAGGCCTCAGAGTTTGAGAACAGAGGAATGCAGCTGTCTAATATTCATCCAGTATCCGAACCGCTTCGACTCGGGAGGCTTCAGGGCAACCACTTTGACCTTGTCATCCGGGACCTTAAGCCTCATGGGAAGTGTGGTTCCTCAGACCTGGAATTGCTTGTGAAAGAGGCCGTGGAGAATGTGAAGGTGAATCTGATTCATCTGTGAGAAGTTCATTCTGACCTTTGTACATTATCACTGCATGTCTATATACTCTACCTGCAGTGACCTGCATTTGAAATATAGCATTTCATTTTCAAGTGCGCTGACTCTGCTGACCTCTGGTAAAACTCATTGCAGGTTCGGGGATTTGTGAATTATTATGGACCTCAAAGGTTTGGAAGTAGCCAGAGTGTTCAAGCTGACCACATTGGGCTTGCACTTCTGAAGGAAGACATGGTAAGATATTTGTTCTTAGTGAGCATTCTCCACTCCAGCTGAACAGTTATGTATAGCTGAGAGCCTTTTTTCCTGACATGGGGTATGCTGACATAAATGCAAATACAGTCCACATATATACAGAAAAATAGATAGTACATTGTTATCGTCTGCCTTCATATGCGTATGAGTGGCATCCTATTCTTAATCCCCAGGGTTTAATATGAGGTCAGTCCACCCTTAGCAGCTATAACAGTTTCAGCTCCTCTAGGAAGGCTTTCAAGGTTTAGGAATGTGTTTATGGGTATTTTTGATCATTCTTCCAGAAGCGCATTTGTGAGGTCAGATACCAGTGTTGGCCGAGGAGGCCTGGCTTGCAGTCTCCACTGTGTAATATCGCAGTCTCCTAATTAATCTCAGAGGTGTTTAGGTCATGACTTCCACAGGCCAGTCAAGGTCTTCTACACTAAACTCATCCATGTCTTTATGGACCTTGCTTTGTGCACCGGTGGCAGTCATGTTAGAACAGAAAGAAGCCATCCCCAAACTGTTCCCACAAAGTTGGTAGCATGAAATTGTCCAAAATATTTAAGGGACGCTGAAGCATTAAGAGTTCATTTCACTGGAACTAAGGGGCCGAGCCCAGACTTGTCCGTCGGATTGCCAGACGAAGAAGTGTGTTTCGTTACTCCAGAGAACACGTCTGCACTGCTCTAGAGTCCCAGTGTGCTGGCCCAGTGCTTTGCACCACTGCTTTTCCATACATGCTTTCCAATGTGCTTGGTGATGTAAGGCTTGGATGCAGCTGTTCGGCCATGGAAACCCATTCCATGAAGCACTCTACGCACTGTTCTTAAACTAATCTGAAGGCCACATGAAGTTTGAGGTCTGTAGCGACTGATTCTGCAGAAAGTTGAAGACCTCTGCGCGTCCGCTGATCCCACTCTGTCATTTTACAGTTTCTGACAGTTGAGTGTGGAATATTTAATTGTAAAGAAATTTCACGACTGGAAGCACAGATGGCATCCAATCACGGTACCACGTTGGAATCCAGTGAGGGCGACCCATTCTTTTACTAAAGTCTGTAGAAGCAGTCTGCATTCCTCTATGCTTGGTTTTATACACCTGGGGCCATGGAAGTAATTGGAACACCTGAATTCAATGATTTGGATGGGTGAGTGAATGCTTTTGGCTATAGTGTAGCTTAATGATAACAGCTTTATTGTCGTCCAGCTGAAAAACCTCCAGTTGCAATAAATGTAGCACATAGTGCTTAAAAAGTATGATGTGTTAAAATTATACGTGTGAAATTAAACCATGTTCTTCAAAGGAACCTCACACACAAACAAATCAAGGTCAGTGGGTTGAAACTGGTAAAACTGTCTTGCAGGTTCCTGTAACATCTTCCCCTGTTATAATTGTTTAGGCTCGCCTACCACTAAGTCGAGAGCAAGGCACATTTATTTATCATCACTTTGGTATGGCCAGGGTGATACTTAGTCTAACCTGGATATCAGTTGACAAGTAAGCTGATGACACTGGGTTTAACTGATGGCTGTAATCTCTGCGTTGGGACCAACAGATAATTAGTGTGTTGAGAAAGGGATCTCTCGAAAGGGCTAATTTAAGTTTACACAGCTTGCTCAATAATAATAACATGCCCATACAAAGTCCTATTCTCTTTTATTCTCTCTTATGATCGGGGGAGTAATAAATTGATAAATTATGAAAATTACAACTGTGGAAAAGTATAAGTGTTTTGCCCTGTGATTAAAGAACCTGATGGTTCAGATGAGTTGTAAACATTTCTTTTGTTGTTGTAAACTGGTTGTAAACTGGTTTTCCAGAGGCATCCATGGTTGCATTCCAGATTGACTTCAGTATGGTGATGGAAAATGTCTCATGTTTGTAATATGTAAGCTGCATGATGTAGTTTTGTCACACACTCATGTAGAGTACATGTTGCAGTCTAGGTTCCTCCAGCAGGAGTATGCAAATAAGTATGCAGGTCAACATGACCATACACCATCTGAAGCTCACAAATGCCCATAAATGCACTAACAACTTTCAAAATGAAAGGTAAAATAGTTTGTTACCTAGGATCCTATTACTAAATTATGCTTTACATTATATCTTTTCATAAAGGTCACAGATAAGGGTGAGGGGATGTTGTCTGTAACATCTTGGAAAAAGCAAGCATACACAGTGTCCAGCACGACACTTAAACCTCACACCTGGGCATTAGCAACGGCATGTTAAATTGTACCACAATATCACTGTCTCTCTCAGGTTACTGCTGTCAGATTGTTTCTGAGCCCGGAGGAAGGCGAAGACCTCCAGAATAAAGCAAAGCGGCATTTCCTCCACACAGGCAAGTGGAACACCCACACAGAACTCTAATGCTTTCAGATGCAAGGGTGATCAGAATGATTTTCCTAGTTGCTAGGTGTACGACTGGATGTAGATGCGGAGGTAAATGTGTGTGGCCTGTGCAAGAGTAATGGCATATTTTAGAATTCCTTTTCCAATATGTTAAACCCAACAAATAAATAGAAATAGTGCAAAATTAAATGTGTTGAAACTTTCACATAAGACTGTATGTTCTTCTTCAGGCAATGCCAAAGAGAGCCTGATGCTGATGCCAGCGTATAAAGCTAGAGAGAGACTGATGCTGCGGGCGCTGCATCGTTACGGTGGCGGGCAGGAGGGCTGCGGGCGAGCTTGGCTCAGCCTGCCCCACGGCATGAGGGTCTTCTACCTGCATGCCTACTGCAGCCGTCTGTGGAATGAAGCCGCTTCCTACAGGTTGAATACGCTGGCACACCGGGCTGTTCAGGGAGATCTAGTGTGGGCCAGGCAACGGGGAGGTAACTCAGCAATAGAAGATACTGAGACAGCACAGGTGAGTTCACAGGTGAGATCTTTAGCTAAGGTGAAAACAATGTTATACCACCTGCTGTTTAAAGAACAAGTATGGATTAACTAGATGGGTGTGTTGTTAGCATGTCAGTTCCAGAGGTGAGTACATAAGGCATTCTCTGGAGTGTTTTAAAATAAAAAAAGATATTTGTGAGTGTACCTTCAGTTACTGGCAAGGTTCTGTACCAGAACACCTTCTAAAAGTACCTGTATCTGTGAGGAAGCGCAGGCCTGTGTGCATTTACACACTAGCAACGAACAAGTATAATTTACCTGTTTACTTTAGACAGAGAGGCTCCTCTCCTCAGCCAGTGTTTATTAACAGAGCTTACTCAAAAGCAGACCACAGTATGCTGTTGTTAATCTTTGATCACAGTTTATTTGGGATTTATTCACCATGCTGAGCTTTTCTTATTGAGCGTGTGTATGTACACTTCATAATTCCATTAACGATCAGCTTTCTGCAGGTGCCTGGTTATGCAAGGGGTCATGTAAACTTCATACTCCAATTTCTTTTATCAGTTTAAGTCTAGAAATGATTAAGTGATTAAGAAAAGCCAAAGTATGTTTATGTATTATGTTATATTTACATCACATCTTGAGTTTACGTCTGTTAGTTTATTGAATGGAGGAAAGTGGGAGTCCGATTACCGATTGCCTGACTCATGTAAACCCAGGGATTTCCATTATCTGATTACCCAAGTGCATGTTAATTTACTGACAAACTTGGATTTCCTGCAGTTCTCATACATAATGTACTGTAGTCTCTGCTATCTGGTTTTCCTCTTTTCATTATCGATGTTATCAGTAGTGTTGATTATTTGTTTTGTCCCCAAGTCATATTTATATTATGTAACAATGAATGCATAACACAGCATTTAAAGCAACCACCAGAAAACACATGAGTAGTAATAGTGAAGTTTGTTAGACTGCATTCTTCTCTTTTTCAGATTATTTTGATCTAAAATAAAAAGTTCAAAAGTGGGAAAGTGAGAGGTGGGTAAAATCAAAGCAGTCTAGAATATCACAAAACAGAGCAGAATGAAGTGAAACCCAATGAAATTCAGCAGAATTAACAGCAGGGCACTTTGGAGATACATTAGCATTAAACTGCTAAGTGTTCGAGATTGCCTGGTATTGAGCATCTAGGCAATTCCTAATGCCGTTTTTTTCAAGACGAGTTACAGCAGTATGCCATTCTTATTTCTTTTTCCTTCCTTCAGGTCCGTGTTGTCACCTTTGAAGAGGAAAAGGACAATGTCTTCTCATTACAACAGGTCCAATAATTACTCTCTTCTCCTCTAATCCTCTTTCATTTGGATCTTTGTATAATGATGCCAAGTAGGACACAAGTACTATGACAAATACTCCACACACTTAAAATACATTCCACCTATTTTTAATATTTTATGCAGTTAAATCGTTAAGATGTAAACAGAGTCATTGAGAGTGGTTGATGTGCTCCCCTCAAATGATCCCCTCAGGAGAAGTTTAGAGTCATACTCTTCCACAGTGGTGGTGGGAACCAGAAGAAGAAAAATGATTCAATGACTCTAAAACCTCTCCCACAGACAGTTATTACATGAAGGGGTTATAAATATGCTGCCTTATACTGCCTTAGTTTTGAGATCAGGTGTAAACCTAAAATGCATTTTTAAGCAGATTTATTCATGGCAGACAGATTAATGCAGGGTGCTGTATATTGTGTGGTTTATTCCCCTTCCTTATGCTTTAACACTATTAACATTATTGCATATGGAACTGGTGTTGATTCACTGGTGCTTTTAGACAGTAAATAAGATGAATATATTTGTGTTGTACACTGCTTCCAATCACCACCAATAACTTCCTCTACAGTGAGCCATTCAAAATCAAACCAGGTTGAATGATTTTGTTTATACATAAATAAAGGAATTATAGAGGCATTTTAAAAAGGTGTTATCACAAACTATGGACTCCATCTGTCTTCTTCTCGCCTTATTTTTTGTCTCTCCTTTCATTGTTGTTTTTGACCCTCCTTTAGGTGGTCCTCCCCATGCCAGGCAACAGTGTGAAGTATCCCGAGAATGTTGTTGGTAGGTGGTATCAGGACAGGCTGGCACAGGATGGTCTGAGTGCATGCCGATTCAGAATCACCTCACTCAAACTCAACGTTCCCGGTTGCTACCGGCCGTTACTGGCTTACCCTCATGACGTCACCTATAGCCTACGTGTTAAAGAGGAGCCATGCGCCACAGGGCCGTTGCCTCCACAACCACGGGCCAGTAACTCCACAACCAGCCTGGCGCTGTCTTTTGATTTGGATTCGTCCTGCTACGCCACAGTCTGTCTCAGGGAAATCATGAAGTGTGACCCTTAGATACTTTTATAGACTAAATGCTACCTGATGTTTGTGAACTCCGACTGCAGTCTGAGACTAAGGAAACAACCACCACAAATAAACTTGAAAGGCCTGAATTCCTTCAGTTTGGTGCAATTTCATCTAATGGCCACTAGATGGGGAGAAAGCATGGCATGGCATTAGCAGAACTAGACCCACTTTCAGTGAAGGAGAGCACTGGCTAAAGAGTTTTACTTTTTTTGTTTGTTTTGTTTTGTTTTTTTTTAATGAGAGGTATGTAAACTAGTGTAATACAAATTTTTCAAAAATCCTGTCTGTTATTGTACAGTATCTTCTTGGTATGCTTCTCAAAAGCACTATTCTACATTGAAGGTGTTAGTTGTCCCACAAGTGAAGAACTTCTCCCATGCTTCTATGGTCAGGGAAAAATATCAAATAGCAGTATACTGAAACATTTGGCACCTAACCACTCCTGGGACCCAGCATACAGGGAGTCGTATGGATGGAGAAGGGGAGAGGCCATACACTGTATCAGAATACCATACGCTGCTTAACTGTTTACCTAGTACCTAAAATAGCACCACTTACAGTGACGGTTCAGTCAGTAATCTAGTTCATGCAGTTCCTGCTTACCCCATATATAGTCTGCTAGTCGGGACCTGTTTGGTGTATAGTAGTGTTTTGTTTTGCACTGAAGCTCTTAGGGCTAATCTAGTGTTAAGACTTGTGTTAATAAGACATGTTAATTAGAAGGAAATATGCTTAAATGTTTTTTATATATCAGAATGGCAACGTTGTTAGGAAGAAACAATTTAACGTGGCACAAAACTGGAAAACTGCCTGTTGGTTAGTCCAACCAGAAGCAACCAAACACCCATGTCCTGTATTACATGGCCACAACCACAACTGATTGTCAGTCTGGCAAGCTAGATCCAGTGTTCCAGACTGAAATCAGAAGTAGTGACCAAAATAACAGGGCTGCTATACTTCCTATAAAACAACCGTGATACTGGCTGGAAACGCTGCAGCAAGAAGTTTCCCCCGAATGGATAAGACCAGCATACCTGGTCCATGGCATATGTTGTGTTTGGGGTGCTGGTAAGTTGCTCAATCAGCATGACCATCTGGGTGACCAGTTAAACGCAACACCAGGCCAGAACAGACCTAGTGCTGTTTTGTATTTTTTATAGTGGGAATGTAATCAAAGTGAACCTTCTGTATAAAGAACCACTGTTTTTGGTTCGTTGTAAAGCAACTGACAGTATTTCTTTACAGTGGTGATGGTAGGAACCATGTATAGCCTTTATAAATGTAATGCTTATGAAAGCAAAACCAGAGCAATAAGGTAAAGGGTTTCCTGCTGTGGTAAACTGAGTATCTTAGTAGTATTACGTTATCTTCATCTCATCGGAGTGAACGCCAGTCCTTCTCCTCTCATCATCTGTAATGTGCTCTAACCCATGGAAGCTCAGCCCCAGCTAACCTCAAATGGCCAGAGAGGAGCTGTTCCCTGTGTCCAACTCAGCCGCGTTCGCTTCATCATAGTGACAGGACCATGAGCTCACTAACCTGCAGCCCTACAGAGGTGCAGCAAAGGACAGTAACAAGATCTGAAAGAATCGAGACATGCCTGCAAGGAGGTTTTCACTCTTGAGTGCTAAGCAAAGACTGATCTGATTTCTCCAAGCTTAGTGTCAGTCTAGGTGAGAGAGCAACACTGTTCATCTGATTCACCACAGTGTGGCAGCGCACACTAGACCCTGAACACACAGGACAGCAAAGAGGCTACCAGATTGTCTCATATATTCCTTTATATGCACAGAATACAGGCCATTAATGAATCCACTTAATAAAACCAATACATTGTAGTTCAGCCTTGCTGGTGTACAGCTTAATACTGAAGCCCATCTGTTGTGATGCAGTATATTTTATCCATGTTCTAGTTTTTCACCAGTGGTCAATTTCTGACAATATATATGGGCAGTTTATTGCCCATAATTCAGCAGGGATGCTGATTTAAAAACCTCAGGTGTCTCCAATACATTGGTACCAGTACAACACACACTACCACATTAGTCTGTGTCTATCCCCAAAACATAATATGGTCAACAGTAGTCCAAGAAACTAGTCAGAAACTGATGATGAAGATGTATGTACTAGTTAGCCTATAGACTGGGTGTAGCCTAAGGGGGCACACTGGCAGTGCAAGATATATTTAAAATCTCCAAATGATTAATTTAATGTAAATTGAAATTGCAGTCTATGTCTAGAGACTTCTAGGATTATTATTAAGGTCAAGACATATTAACAGAGTCAGTAGACGTGCCATATGGACGTTTCTTAAGATATGCCCTAAGATGATTTAATATATATTCGTAAGTGTGTCTTCAGACTTCAGAGAGTCTTATCAGGTATCTTGAGACACCGTGATAGTTTGGTATGCAGCTGCCATGTTCAAAGATTATAGAACGACACGGCCTGATGTCTGAGATACTGTTTTTTGATAGTGTTGAGATGAAGCATTGGTCTATACTGGTTTAAAATCATTCATGGTTGAGATAGACGTACATGCAGGGTGATTTACCATCACTTTACCTTTATTACTATTACACATAAATATCCAGAAGTGCGATGCAAGTTCACTGGTGGTTTTAGACAGTATGGAAAACATCTATATCTGTGTTGCAGTTTGTTGTTTGCACCAAAGTGGAATCAGTCCCGTTCTGGATCGCAAGCCTAATTTTGAACCGTTTGCTCCCAGCAGGAACCAAAGAATGGTATGTTCTTCTGCATGTACCATTATGATATCTGTGGGGTATCAGTTGTCAAGGTGTTCTGCTAAAGAACCTTTTCTGGGTTTAACATACAGAATAATCCATACGCACCGCCATCTTGACTGTACTGTTTACCCTGAAGCTCCCCCTCTTAACTATAATGACGTATACTTTGATGTTCCTTGGTTTCAATAAAGACTGGTGCAAATACAGACTACATAGAATACAGTTCTACGAGGTCGGAACAGTTAAAAGGTTCTGTTGGTTGAAAAGGACTAACTGTGAGAGAGATACCCCTGGTATAGAAATCTCTACAGCAAACCATTTCACATTAAACCACTGTAAATACATCTCATCCGCTGAATTATCCAGTAACCTTGGTGGATAAAAAGCATCCCCTTCTTTTCCCTATCTCAAAAACTATACATTGTATCTGCCCGTTAGCTGCATGACCGAATGTGAGGTCATGTTGAGTATACTGAAGAGTTCCTCCAGTGAGAGCTGAGAGAGTGCAGTGCAGTGATGGAGGAAGTTCATGAAAGCACAGGCCCTTATTCATCAGTAATATAAACACCCTTCTGACGTCCCAGCTCTAAATATTCTTTCTCCCTCTGCTCTCCTATAAACATGCTTGCTCTCTCACTCGCTTATTCTCCTTCACTCTCCTCAAACGCCTCTGCTTTCTGAACACACTGTATGATGTACATTAGCTACAGTCATGTTTTGCAAACTGAATTGCATCGCAATGTGCTGTTGATGGAAGACGGAAGGGCTAGTTTGAAGGCCGGACACAGTGCAGGGGTGCATTCTGATCTATTTTGTTTACTGTCATATTAATCTTCCTGTTTCTCCCTGGTTGATTTTCTTCTTGGCTTCATTTTCAACTGTTTATCCACATTCACTGCAGTAAACATGCATCAACATGCTGCCCGTGTAAAATGAGTCTGGTTCATGTGCAACTGTTTATTCAGGCTTTTAAGCTGCAGTCAGTATGTGTGGCTATAGGGGCAGCTAGATAAATACATACAGAAATAAAGATATCTACAACGGCAGCCCATCAAGCATGTCTTGACGTCAGCACTCAGCGTGTAAGACTCTGACACTGAGGCCTGTACATTCCTGGAGCAAAAAACAAAAAAGTGCTCAATTTAGTTTCTGGTTTACACATAAACACAAACAGCACACACAGTGTTGTGAGAGGTTAAATGTCTCAAGTTTCCCTGTACTGGTTCTTCTTGGAGTGAAATTAAATTCATAGTTTCCATAAACTAATAGTGACCTGTTTCTGCTCTGCTAACTACAGTCAGGTGGTGATATGGTTATGAGCATCTGTTGCGTGAGACTTGAGGCAAACCTGCTCAGGAACTCTCCTTCATTTATTTTGCTCTGCAACAAAACACTGGAAATGCACAACCACACACCGTGGCACTGTGGGGGGGCTTGCATGCTCTGCAGTAACATTGCCCCTCAATCTCACCTCACTGATGACGACTGCAACAGACAAATGTACATCAGACTTTTATCTGTTCATCACAGAACACTCCCTCTATCTCTTCTTCTGTCAGAGCCCCTGTTCTTACTCTCGTTCTCTCCTCTCTCATAGACACACAACCCCTATTATTCACTCTCTTATCCTTTCTCCTGTCTGTCTCTCTGATTGCCTTTGTGTGTGTTAACTGAATGTAAGGACGTTTAGCCGGTTACTTTGATCTGGTGTCTCCACACATTTCACAGAAAGATGTGTAAATGTGCCTTGGCAGAGGGAACAGTCTCAGAGCTCAAAGCTTCGTTTTCCCTGTGATATTAGCTTTTCTAGTTTTGTCTGCACAGACCATTTCCATTGAAGTAGCCACACAGTCAAATCCAGATGCACAAGAAGGTAGCTCAATTACTATAGAGCATAGTATTACTATAAACTACTTGTTTACTGTCACTTTAATTTTCTTTATTAACACTTTTACTTACACACGAAATGATCAGTAAAGCAACAGTACTTTTACCTAAGTAAGAACTGTGGTTAAAACACAACACCTGTTGTCTGTGGCAGCGCCCCCTCCTCCCTCCATTTCAAATACATGGTGAGGTTTTGTTCCTTTTTATAGCGTGCAGTAAATCATACTCCTCAAGCATATCAACATGTCCGTGCGAGTTTAATGAAGACCTGGATGTGGTTTGAGTGGGTTGAGAGAAGTTTTGGATATGCATTTACAGAAAAGGGCTGGGTGATTTTTACTGCTAGCAACAGATTAGTGGCCCCAGTGCTAAACTGAAGAGGCAGGATTTGGACATCAAACATGTCTTGGCTGATCAGCTACAGTTAGGGTAGTCCAGTTTAGCCAAAGTAACCGAATAAGTGAGGCAATGTGCTTTTTGTTCTAGCCTTACGTGTCAGAGAATGACCTCAGCAAATGAAAGTATCTTCAGTGTAGCAGTACGCTAATATCATTCATTATCAGGATCAGGTTTATTGGCCAAGTATGTTGCCACACAGACATTGTTGTATGAATATTATTGAGTTATTTTTGTCATTTGTACTTAATAGTGATCCTATCTGATGAAATGATCTCACACAAAGCATTAGTTCTTGAAAGTAGTGAAACTGTCTGTCAGTGAGGTGAGATCATTCCTTTGATAATGTTCCTTTGATCAAAATAAGAATAAAAATTAGACATACGTACTAAATTCAAAATCTTAAAATAATGTTACAATAGTCTATTAATCGGATAAATGACACATATCCAGTGTGCAAAATACATTTACAGCATTTAGCTGATGCTCTTATCCAGAGCGACTTACAAGGTTGATCATATTACAGGTGGGCCAATGTAGTGTTAGGAGTCTTGCCCAGGGACTCTTATTGGTGTAGCACAGCATAGTCACCCAGACTATGTCTCCCACATGTGGTGTTGGCTTCCTGGCTGGTATTGGTGTTATCCGCTAAGCTACACCAACCACCCAAAATACTCCCAGCACATGTTGGCTCAGTAATTCAGCGTTGGCTGGCTGCTCACTCGCCATAGCTATGCTGATGCTAGCTTCGATCGTGTTCGGTTTGACAATTTCCTTCTTGGGCAATTTGCTTTCTGCTCTTATCTAGTTTGCCAATGTGATCTTTCAAAGATCTGCTTTACTAGTTGGTTAAGAATACCACAGATAGGAGTTTGCTGATTGTGGGTGAAGCAGGCTAAACAGTGACAGCATCATAGTAAGTTTATATCCAGGTCACATTTAAGCTTTTGCGAGTTTCCATGTCATCACCAATTACCCACCTTGGTCGTCAGAGTGTAGCTCATGAATAATAATGAATAGTAAGAAGTGAAAAAGATGAACATAAGTTTGGGGCAGGGTGGTCTGCATCAGGTACCTGCTGATCTAAAGAGGAGTCCCAGTTTGGCCCTGGATAGGCCAATTCTGAGCATGAGAGTGTAGCAGGGAATGTGAGCCTGCAGGGAAAAATTCTAATCGAACTGTGGAAATGAGTTTTGTAGAGCAAGCTAAAAAAATCAATGACTTAATTCCATGTTATTGAGATATAATTACCAGAAGTAAGCAAAGCATTTTAAGTGGCATGCATTTTACCAGTGATACGGTGTTTGAGCTGTGCAAGGCAGACCTGAATGAAAAAGTTTTGGCCGGCCCTGTCCAGTATATTTTAGGGTTGGTCCCAGTACACTTGATTCAGCTAATGAACGACTCAGCAATATTCTGAAGTTAACTGGGAGAGTGGGAACAGCATGTAGGATGGTGATACAGGACCAGGACTGAGAACCACTGGTTTAGCCTATCAACTTCTACCAATTAAATTTAGCATGGGCATTTTTATAGGCTAAATGCAACCAGGACTTTTTTTTCAGCAGGATGGGTACTTCTGATGGTTTAAGATTAAAACTGGTGCTCTGGTTGCTCTGCTTCATTGTGTTCATTGAGTTATCAGGTTTGTCAGCATTTTGTCAGGAAGTCCATTTTGAAGGGCTGGTCAGAAACACATGGTTTAATGGGAATACGGTTAACGAGATTCTTAAATGTGGTTTAAGAACCGTATTCCTGAGGGATGGTTAAGGACGGTCCAGATTTGTGCAATTTCACTAATTGACTGCTGTCGTCTAGCCTTGTGTCTGACCTGAGATCAGGTGGAAGAGCACAGAGCATGGAGGGATTGCACCCCAGCTGTGTGAGTGCTCACAGAGAGAGGCCTCAACACAATCAGGCTAATCACTGTCCCTCCGAACGATCTGTAATCACGGAGCCTTCATCCATCATTCAGCTGACAAGCAGAGCATATGCACCCCTCTCAGCGCTCCTTTCTCTTCTTCTTGACACTTCTTTTTTCTTCTCCTCTCCTCCTCTCCCCTCTCTTATACTTCTTTCTCATCTCCTCTCCTTTACTTTCTCCTTGTTTCCTTTCTTCTCCTTTTTCTTCTTTCATCTTCTGTCCTTTCCTCTCCTTTCTGCTTCTTCTCTATCCTTGCATCTTCTCTCCTTAATAATTCTCTTCTCTTCTCTTCTCTTCTCTTCTCTTCTCTTCTCTTCTCTTCTCTTCTCTTCTCTTCTCTTCTCTTCCAAGCTTTCTCTTTCTCTTTATTCTATTTCTCCTCTCACTCCTGTAATCTTGTGATCCGTTCTGTGCTTGCATAACAAATTATGCACTTTATGTTGACTTGCTGTTTTTAGGTCACATTAATTCAGCATGTCACATGATGCTCTGCCAAGCTTTGGCTATTTCATAGCAGACTAAAGTAACTGTGGCTGGCGTTCACTTCCCTCCCGATTAGACCCCCGAGGCACAGGACGTACGCCTTGAGTTCAAGCAGAAAACACTAGTTGTGTAACATGGTTCATTCTGCCCTGTGCCCATATGCTGCAATGTTCCAGAAGGGCAGCTGTGTCAGGCTGGCTGGCTGGGTGAGTGGGTGTACAGATTTAGGCTGATGGACATACAGAGAGATCAGAGCTGAAGTCCCGTTTGTGGGGAAAGCAACTGCACTCAGATATGAATCCCACCGCCTTTTCACTCATGCTCCACTGCACTTGTAAACATCCTGCAAAAAGGAGAATTTGTAAAAAACTCAAATTTAATAATTTCCCCAACTGCTTCACCCTGCTCCATTTAACTAGACTGCACAACTTTAAATCTGTCCACTGTGGCATGCACCCAAAAAATTTAAGAGGAAAAGCATAGGGAGCTATATGTAACCAATACTAACTCTGTAGTCTTTTGTTAGGTTGTTAAGTTAGCTTATTGAGTGGTTGTTTATTTTCAATCAGACAGAGCTTCTTTGTTTTCTCAGTGAGAGGTGAGTGTCTGGGAGAGGTGGTGATTTTAACATCTGCCACTAGAGACAGTTGTATCTGATCCGGGTCCCCCTCAAATCTGTGCTCCCCCTGATAAATCATATTACGGCTGTGCACGTTCAAGCAGCACTGAAATAATGCAAAGTGACAAGGGTCAAAAAGTCTGAATGGCCTTCCAGACTTGACTCATGAAGGGCACTGTGAATTTAAGTAGGAAACAAATCAGATGCAACACGGGCACCCAGCTACTAGCTAAATGTTTTTCACAGACGTCTAATGTTCTAACGTGTCAGTTTTAACAGTGCACATCTTCCCCTTTTAGTCCTACAAGAGCACTTAGTGTTACTGACTTTACTAGAGCACACTGTCAAAGCGCATCTCAAACTGTCATTGTTTCTGTCACTCCTGCTTTGTCTGTGAAGGGTTTCATTATGCAGGACCTTTAGGGATCAGATTGTGTTTTGCAGTCAGACTGCTGTGTTGATATTACCACTATGACGCAATATCCCAAGATTTAGCACAACCTCAGCTAATGAGATATGTCTATAAATACACCAGTATTCTGGAATGGTAGATGTTGAACCCTAAGCAGCACAGCCAAAAGTAGGAATGTTGCTAGAACTAAATTATGGCTCGGCATCCAAAGTCCATGGCAGGACCTGAGGTGGTGCAGTACATCCATGTGCCACATAAAAGCCAAGAATTGCTCATGGGGTAGCTCTGTCCCACATTCAGAAGTGAATCAATAGAAGAGCCACATTTACAGCAATCAGTAACATCATGCACAGAGCTTAGTTTCACGTACCCCACCCACCCTCCCGACCATGCCTGTATAGAAACATGGATAGAATGTAGTCACCGACCACCTAGCTGTCACTAACTAAGAGTGAGTGTAATAGAACATGTGATACACAAGAGAGCAGGACAAGGAAATGCATTAGCAAAATCCAACATTTTGGAGCCCTGTTTTCGGTATAGCCAACAGACTGTATAACAGACTGTTGGTGTCAAGTTTATTGGCAAAACATTAACATTTTTGAGAAACTGGACCACATGCTGACACAGACGTTAGCAATCATCGAATTACAATCAAAACATTGCCAAAAAGCCAAAGAAAAGAGTCTTAAAGTGATAGCAAACTTCATATTCATTCATCATGAGATGGCACGTATCTGGAAAACAGACAAATTACAATGGAATGCTCCAACAGAAAGAATATATGTTGGCATTGTAATGAAGAATAAGCCTCTTATTTTACTCTTTAACTGAAGAACTGTAAAGCAGCGATACCCTCAAGATAATGTGTGATTTTCACTTGTCGGAAGGTCAGCCAGAAGGACAGCCGGACCGACAGCCGGAAGGTCTGACGGTTTACAATGTATTAATGTAAAGCCTGATAAAGAGGGCGAGACTATAACAAACACAGGTCTAAGCAGGGAGTTTCTGTTTGAGCCATAATGTGAGGACAGCCATAAAAAGCCTGAGAGTCCTGACACCCAATCGTTAACAGTGGACAAGTCCAAGGATAAAACAAATAGATGAGGAACAGGAAATGACACCACGCTGTGGAATGTTGGGAAAGCTTTGACTAAAGATGTCTGATTGTTACGGGTCAGAGGGATTGTCTTCAGATCATCTACTCATCGATTGAGAGCGCTAACCGTAGCTTTACCTTTAAGGCTGAAGAGGACTCCCATGGAGGGAGTTTTGGGCCACACATGCTGAGAACGCTCCTGTGGTAGATGCATGGACTGATATGCTTCACCGTCCTAACCACACACCGCGATGTGTAACAGTGTTCCCGCTCACCTCTGACGAATCTGCTCATCTAGGGTTATTGACGTTGATGCTGTTATCTTTAAATGCTCTGCAGCTCTTCTGAGGTCCTATTAACCTCACTGTCCTTTTGTACCACAGCTGACAAAGTACACAAACAAGGCCTACTGGAGGTAGAGAGAGAGAAAGAGAGAGATGCATAGAGAACATGAATGAACTAAAAGCACCAATACCCATGTGGGTTGAGCTTCAATGGCTTTTGACTCTACCCACGTCACTGTCCCTCTCCTGAAAATGAGTGTGGAGCGAAAGGCCAGGGTGGGGCACCGCACCTAACCAAGCCTAGTCACGCACAGGGGGGGTGAAAATAATGATAATAAGAGGCCGTGAGCGAAGGGACCGTTTGATGTGTGCAGCCCCAGAACATTAAAGAGATGCAGGATGCTCATTATCAGCAGCGCTGGAACATTTCTATACCTGTGATTTCCATCGGGTATAATCAGGCAAGCGTGAAGCTGATTTAACTCTCGCTCTGCTTAATTGAAGAGGAGCCATAAAGCGGGAATAATAACAGCACTTTATGACCAGATGAAAAAAATAATAAAATAGAAGAGGTAGGCCTTGTCTAGACTTCTCTTGCGGGACAGTTCAGATTGTTTCTAAACATTAAAGTTTGATGGAGGCTGAAAACCCAAACATGATACCACACGACCAGGAGGGGGGGTCAAAGAGGTTATCTGAGGTCACGGCAAACACAGATTATCTGATAAACCACAAGAGAACATAGCCTTCCATTCGCTGATAGTATTTTTCACACTGAGTATCATGGAGTCTTATGTGAAAAGCTCTCTCTCTCTCTCTCTCTCTCTCTCTCTCTCTCTCTCTCTCTCTCTCTCTCTCTCTCTCTCTCTCTCTCTCTCTCTCTCTCTCTCTCTCTCTCTCTCTCTCTCTCTCTAGAAAAGGGTATTTTGGTGTTATTTACTGTCTGTGGGAGCTGAGATAGACGAGCGTCGCCACAGGTTGTTTTGGAAACAGCGATCTTGTGAGGCATGTGAGCCGCCTACCGCTTTCCCCTCCAGGGGTCATTACATTTTCATACCGTTACGGTGTAGTGGCAGGAGACAGTTTTTTTTTTTTAGACTCTTTACTGCTTTATACATTCAGGTGCATCACACCATCAAAGAACTAGCAGCATTTCATGGAAAAAGTGAGAGAGTTAACATAAATTGAGGGCACAGAAAGAGCACAAGTCTAATAGAAACAAGGCTTTAAATTCACTTGGCAGCTTCTATAAGAACGTAAACTCTAAAAAGGCTACACAAGTCCCTTTAGCATTCAGTGGTAATTAACTTTCAGTTAAAAGCTCAAACAAAGAAGCTCTCAGCAGAGATTGTGATCTACTGAAGCACGGAGGGAGCCCTAGCTCTCGCTCTCATGCTCCTTTATATGCGGGTCGGTGACAGACACATGGGCACAGTATCCATGCACTAGAACTCTCTCCACTTGCTCCCACCACAAAAGAAAGTGAGCATATAAATGAAGTGTAATAAATTTACACGTGATTGGTCGGGAGTGGAATACATTAGTCAGCTCTAAAACACCTTAAGGCCCTGATCTGAGCTTTAAAGAGGCCCTCTCAAAATAATTACTATTCTGACCACTGCTACACTGCTCTGTTGTAAACATGTCTGCTCACCACTTACTGTGGTCACCGAATAGTCTTGACAGTAGTACCTGGTGGCTTAAAGACTCTTTTGATGATGTAACTTGAAGGTGGGAGGAGCATTTGAAAGCAGGCTAATGAAGAAGGATGTCAGGTAACTATAATTAGCTATTTGCTTTAGTTCAAAAAAATATCATGTCTAATTTTAGCAGTTAATTTCTCTTTCCCCATTGAAGGGGGGCATTTCCTGAGCTGTGTAATGTGTTTGTGTAATGATGGTTACTGTAATGAACAAACACTAATGGATAAAAAAGAATAAATGATACAATACAGAGCAACTGAATATGACATACCATTAAATGCTTGTTGTACGCCAGAATACCTCTTTAATTGACCCTCCATAACCATCCAAACCCAAGTAACCCCAATACCTCCAACATAAAACTGCATTATTTAACCTCCTGAGACCCGCCTTGCTTGGTATGTAATTTTAATTTCTCCTAGCTATTTGTGATTAGTAGGTTCTAACAAGTATAAAAATTAAACGTTGTCTTTGTACAGGAAGTTGTTTTGGCAAGTAAACAATGTCCTCATATGAGGCCAAAGGGTTAACGTTTTATAAAGTGTCATGGTGCTTAGAAGCAGAAATGTAATGTCCTTATATATGATAAATCCTCTGTGCGGTTTTATCATACTATTATCATAACTTCCCACCTTAATATCACCCAGAGGAGAATGGGTTCCTCTCAGGGTTTTCCTCTTCATGCCCTTTTAGAGTTTTGCTTGTTTCTACATTAGGGGTGTGGGAGCTGACACAATGTGCCTGTTATTGAAGAAACTAATTTACATTTACTTATATGAGATATTCCAGTAATGACCATAGTCTAACAGTTAAGATGACTGTACTACTACAGACCATTCTTTAAACTGGACCTAGTTCAGTAACCTTACTTAAAGTTTACCGTTAAAACTGTGTTAAAAGCAGGGAAAGCACAAAAATACACAGGGCAGGGCAGGGTACCCCCAGGACCAGGACAGGGAAGCAGTGTTCTAAATAACCTGAACACTACACTATACAGTGTATAGTGCAATAACAAAGCTAACCAGATTACAAAAGGCCACAAATGTATCATGTATCTGACCTGTATAATGACCATGCTGTACCAAACTTGACCCTCAGACCCCCGGGTCAGTCTAATTAATGGCATTAGTACCGTAACCCCTCTCTGCAAAAGCTCAATACACACCCTTTTCATCTGCATTTGGTCAATATAAACTCCACAAAGCAGGTTGAGGCAGAGAGCAGATATAATCTAATGACACACATTCCCACACTGTCAGTCAGGCATCGCACAGGCCAGCATGGGCCCTACACACACAGGCGCACACACGTGCCTCCGGTCGCACGCCCACCCACACAATCAGTCTGGAATCTTGTGACCAGAGGACGCGGCGCAGACGAAGATGAGATCTGTGTGAGAACCAGGTGGAACTGGTCCCCAAAGAGAACAGCTGAGAGAGGGGCATGCTCTGCATTAGAGACACGGCCACAGTGAAACTCTAGTAGCTTCAGTCGTAGGAAGTTAAGTGAACATGGGACGTTACACTCGTTTATTTCAGTTCAAGCATGCCTAATGCAGTGTTGCCTTGGTAAAGTGAACATCACGATTTGTCATAAGGTTGTCATAATCGGAGTAGTTTTAAATCTCATAATCAAATTCCCGCTATGTCATTGATGTATTGCCAATTCTGAAACAAAATATGGTCATGGCAATAAACCATGCTGATTTTCACTGAATTAAGAGAGAGAGAGAGAGAGAGAAATGGACCCACTCTGTGGTTTCATTGTAAAAAGATGTTGTTTCTTTATTGTGCCTATGGGGGCTTCTTTTACTGTGAAAGAGGTTTACAGAGAAGAAAGAGAAGAGTCCAGTGTTCAGTGAGTTCACTGTAGCTAGAGTAACAACTGTTTCTACTCTACAATATAAAGACAAGCAGGCAGTGGAAAACATGAGCCAACTTTTTGAGGTCGATGATTTGGCTTTGGATCAAAATACATTTGATTGATATCTCTAAAAACCATATAAAACAGTGTATTTAAATGAACCTAATCTGAAAAGATTAGTACAGCAATTGATATAATCAGTATGAAATTTTAGCCATTAAAGACAACCCCAAGATTGTATCTTCTTCCAGGCCTTTACACATACAATAGTTTAAAAACAGTTCAATGACGTACAGTATCAGCTAATTGGACATTTGGGCCAAAAAAGAAAATGTAACTATTGCTGCATGTTGTGGTTCTGCAGTAGTCGGTAGATTATGCACAGATCATTCTGCGGATTTTATGGTGGAAAAAGTTGCTGTAGGCAGTGATCTGCTGGTGGTCTACTTCCACGCACCGCAATTAAGAATTCAGTTCTGAGGGTGAATACGTAAAAACTTGTCTCTGGTATCCCTTTAACGTTGTATTTTCTTCAACAACCAAGGTAGGAGAATAGCTTGTTTGTAGCGGCCCGTGTTGGCTCATGCATAGTGATTCACAATGGTTCTAGGATGTATTTCCATAGTGGATGCTGGGTATTGTGGCGAGAATGAGAGAACATGGAGAAAGATGACACCAAAAGTTTATAAAAATGTGAATTCTGTCAAACCAATGAGGGAGTCAGTGCTGTATGACAGAATACTAAACATGACAGGTTCAACTGTGGTCAAAATGTGCTCACATAATCAGATATCATCTTTAACATGGAATAGAAATAAGGCATCATAGTTGATGGTGTTGTAATGAATGCCTGAAATAAAAAATACAGATATCCTATAAAAATAAGGATGGCACTTGAATACAGTGCATGGTACTTGTTTAACACAGCGTTTCACTGTAGATTGCGAAGTGAATAAGAAGCGCCCAGAAGAAGAGCTACTAATGGATATGCTTCAGTTTATTTTAAATCTTTTTTGGACAAAGTGGCTTTTTGTAACTGAGGCATCTGTTGTTTATCAAGCTTATGGTTTCTGGCAATATCCCGTTCCATGTGAGAGGAATGGCTTTAATTGTGCTGCTTATGTCTGTGATGTAATCACGCACACTGCTTCAGCCAAAGACCATAAACACGAGAAGAAACACACTTGTTTACTGGAAGAGAAGAAGTGTTATGACAAAGTAGAAATAAAATTCTAAGGTCTTGGTACAAGTTTGTTAAGCTCTGATGAAGGGGTTGGGAGAAACCTCTAATGCCACCATGATGCATTTGTTCACATTCAAGAACTCATTGAAGGACTGTACATGATGCTGTTTTTATTTACGTTTGATTTCATGATTGGTATAACTTGCCAATATATGTTGGCAGTAACTTTAAAACCATTGATGATAGTTTTGGGAAACCCCATTGGCGCCCAGTGTGAGGAGGTAACGACATGGTGGATGCCCTTTTTGAAGTGCTGTGAATTGCGGTGGCTCATGAAAGATGTGGTGGTAGTGGATTGTTTGTCAAGTAAAAATGAGTGTTTACATTCCTCATCATCCACCAACCCCTACAGTGCCCTCTCCAGACATTTTGCCTGTGGTAGATGACTAGGGTTTCATTGCAACCAATAAACTTTTCCATTTCTACCTTGATACTTGTTAAAATAAGCGTTTTAGACAGTATGGTTTGTCTCATGCTTTTCCATGTTCTTCTATTGTCATTTTATGTAATCAAACCTAAAACAAAGGTTGATCCCTCAACTTGGAATGGAAAGAAAAAAATCACCATTCAATGGATATACTTTAAATTAGAGGGAGATTTCATTTAGCTAAATACATTGTGAGGTCGAAAGTCACTTTTTGGATTTAAATAAATACTTAGAAGCTTTTGATTGGATAATTACTGCAGTGATTAATGTTTCATCTAGCAACATTTCTTTTAACCTTAACTCATGTAGTGAGAAGCTTTTCACTTCTAAAGGAGGACTTATGCACATTTGATTTAGGAACACATTGTGCCCAAGGTACAATGACCATTTTGCCAACGGCCCAGTCTGTGTTTGAACAAAACTCTGGCCATCTGCACTCTCAGTCATCATGCCATACCCCAGTCTCTGAACACCCCAGTCTTCAGACCACTGTCCGTCATGCTCTTCCCTATAAACCCCACTCTAAAGAGTTTTTGGGTTGCCTCTCTACATACTATTGTTAAGCGCACATGTAAAGAAAAAGGGGATTATGCTTCTTTATCAGTGTTCATAATTTTATTTTTGGGATCTACTAGAATAAATTTACATGCTTTAATGTTTCCCAGTTATTTTTATTTTTTTTATGCTGTACATCTGTATTCACCCTCTGTCTGAAACACTTTGTTAGAGCTCCTGTGTCTAAAGCCCTGCCTCCTGATGAGCCCTGTCTGCTGTGATTGATCAGTTTGTCCGCTCTGTTCTAATTGGTCAACACCAGAGCAGTAGTGAGCAGTGTTTTGGTATAAGTCCTGCCCCTAAAAGCAGCCAGTAATGATTGTATATTGACATGATGTCCCTTGTTACAAAGACCATGACCTGAAATTCCAACAAGGCATGTCAGGCAGCTGAGAAAAGGGGTTTCTGTGGGAGAAAGATTCTCTCTCTGGCATGTGCTTCTGGCTTTATAACTTGCAGACCATTTGCATGGACAAAAAGCTACATTACACATAAAAGGAAAGAGAAAAACTGAAAGTATAATAATTCCATGGTAGTGAAACAGATGTAACTGTGTTTCAAAAGGGTCAAATTATTGACCTGCATCAAAAGAAGAAACCAGCTAAGGAGACTGCTAAAATGACAGCAATTGGGTTAGGAACTGTCCAATCCAGTATTAAAATATGGGATAAACCGTCCATTTCATGGAGAAAAGGCGGCCAGAAGAGACATTTTAATGATCGTTGTAAAATGATCATTAGTAATAAACAAAATGGATAGTAGAACTCAGCTGTTTGTTTAATAGTGACAGTAAGAGCATTTCCAAATGAACAATGCAAGAAGAACTTACAGGCTGGGGACTAAACAGCTGTGTGGCCATATGAAATGTGCTCATTAGTGAAGCTGATCAGAAAATAAAAGGCTTCAGTTTGCTAGGTAGCATAAAGATTGGACTCTGGAGCAATGAAAAAAGATTATATGGTCCGATGAGTCCAGAATGACCCTATTCTGGAACAATAGGCATGTCAGATAAAAAAAGGAATCGCACAAAGCAATGCATCTATCATGCATAGTGCTCACTGTTTAAGCCTCTGAAGGCAGGGTTAAGATCTGGGGTTGTATCAGTAGGTCAGGTCAAGGCTCAGAAACATTATGTGGCACTAAAATAAAATCAGCTGACTACCTGAATGTACTGACTTATCAAGTCTATTAATGGATTTAATGGACATTCCATGACAATAATCCAGAGATTCATTGGGATCAGATTGTGAAAAGGTGGTTCAGGGAGCATGAGTCCCAACAGGGGGCCCATTTAAAGCTTTAGTTTGTGCAACAGAAGTCTGTACAGAGTGGTTTGACTCCCCCTTCACTAATACAAGTTCTTGGTCAAAAATGATGTAACTACACATGTATTATAAACATTGCATAGGTTTGTCAAAATGAATGCTTTGCATAATCAAAGCTGAATGGAGTCCAATGAAATATTAGAGTCTGTGGCTTTTGTTGGCCAGGCAGTGTAATGTGGTTACAAGACTTTGCTTGCAAAAAGTACACTAGCCCTCAATGTTGTTTGTGCATGGAGCACAACTGAGCTGGAAAGGATGACCAGTGAGGCCTCAGGCCTGCTGGTGAGAGTATTAATGTCGCAGCCGGTCACCCTCAAGCTCTCTTAAAGCACTTAAAAAGACTGTGAACAAAGAGGTGGCCTGTGCTTTGCCCTTTAAGATTTAAGAAAATGAGTCTGAATTAGCATGTGATAGAGATTTAATGCACCACACGCTGTCTTGTGGTGGTGTGAATCGCCAGGCTGGCGAATTGCATGGAAAACCCCTGTTATTAATATGCCATTACCTACTGATGGTCTTAAGGACCTTGTTGGCTGTAATTTTGTGAGATATTACAGTGAGTCTAGGGTACGGTATGTGAGAATGCAAAAAGCTTTTGGAACCAGCCCTCTCAGGAGACCCATCTGAGTGCCCATAACTTTCTCAGAGTTTTAAGTCAGAGCTCATCTATAACAGGTTTGGCCAGAATCTTCAAAGGGGAGTTTTTTATTTATTGGCTTTTTAGCTCTGTATATTGTCTGCACAGAGGTCATAAATTACATAGCAGGAGATGCTTGCAGTGAATTAACTTGTCAACTCTGTATCCCCTAGCATTTACATAGCTATACTCACAACAGTCCTGCAGGAGGGAGGATTCCACGGTACTGTTCTCTTCCAGCATGCAATGGCTTCTGTGCTAGGAATTCACAGTTGGCAATTTGGTGGCCATATAAATCCTAAAATCAGATAGAAAAGCAGGGAACTTTGTTGGACATACTTTAGAAAGCTACAGGACCCGAGACTTTGCAAGCCCAACCTTAAGTTTATCCTAATGTTCTACGTATTGGTAAATTTCAAATTTATATCAACTCTTGAATGTATAGTGTATAGTTACATGCAAAAGTTGTGTGATTACTGACAGATATTATATTCTGCAAATGAATGTGCACAGTTATTGTATATTTGTCTAACCTAAGAAAATAAAAAAGTGTAATTGTGGTACATTAAAGTTTATACACCCTTCTGGTTGTAAAGCCATAGAACTGAATGAGGTTGTTAGGCCTCACTTAAAATTAAGAACCACTGAGCAATTGTGCCTACACACAGAGGAATTTGATCTTCTCATAAGCAGAGGAACAACCACATGCACACAGGCTAGTGCCCATGAGCTCAGTGCAGTGGGAAGCCTATCCATGGCACCCAAAGAGCAGTTGGGGGTTAGGTGCCAAACTGATCACCCTCCAATCACAAGGCTGGTTCCCTAACCTCTAACCCACAACTGCCCAGCAAATATGCACTGTACTGCCAAAAGTATTTGCTTGTCCGCCTTCACACACATATTTCAACTTAAGTGACATCCCATTCTTAATCTGTAGGGTTTAATATGATGTCGACCCACCCTGCAGCTATAACAGCTTCAACTCTCCCGATAAGGCTTTTCACAAGGTTAAGGAATATGTTTACGGGATTTCTTAACTATTCTTCTAGAAGCGCATGTGTGAGGTCAGACACTGAATGGACCCACTTTATGGCCCTTGCTTTGTGCACTGGTTGGAACAGGAAGTGGCCATCCCCAAAATTTTCCCACAAAGTTGGTTACAGGAAATTGTGCAAAATCTCTTGGTATGCTGAATCATTACCAGTTCCTTTGATTGGAGCCCAACTCCTTAAAAACAACTGCCCACCATAATCCTCCCTCCACCAATCTTTACACTTGGTACAATGCAGTCAGACAATTCCCGTTCTACTGGCAACTTTCAAAACAAGACTCATCCATTGGATTGCCAGAAAAGCATAATTTGTCACTCCAGAGAACACATCTCCACTTCTCCAGAGTCTAGTGGCGGCGTGCTTTACACCATTGCATTCAACACTTTGCCTTACGTTTGGTGATGTAAGGCTTGGCTGCAGATGCCATTAAAACCCATTCCATAGAGCTCTCTACACACTGTTCTTGAGCTAATCTGAACGCCACATGAAGTTTGGAGGTCTGAATCAACTGACTTTGAAGAAAGTTGGCAGCTGCACACTATGTGCCTCAATATCTGCTGACTCCTCCCTGGCATTTAATGTGGCCAACCACTTTGTGGCTGAGTTGCTGTCGTTCCCAGTCACTTCCACTTAATTCCACTGACAGTTGACTGTGCAATATTTAATAGGGAGGAAATTTCACGAGTGGACCTGTTCCACAGGTGGCGTCCTATCACTGTACCACACTGGAATTCACTGAGCTCTTATAAGTGACCCATTCTTACACCAACATCTGTAGAAGCAGTCTGCATGCCTAGGTGGCCATGGAAGTAATTGGAACACCAGATTTCTATTATTTGGATGGGTGAGTGAATACTTTTGGCAATATAGTGTATCACCGTTCAATGTGGTGGTTGGTAAACTGCAAGGTGGTTAGACAGGTCAGGATATTTCTTTAGGAACTGTCAGTAGATAAAAATCCAGAGCATAGTAAATTTCCTGATTCTTTAAACCATGTGGTAGCAATTTATCAACTACGGTCTCCTTCAAACAGATGGCTGAAGATTTGAATATGAAGTTAATTGTAGACTACAAATCATAGGTAGATGGAAGAAAGGATTCCACACAATATCTGGAAGCAGATTTGAGAGGCAGATGAGATACTCAAGTTGAAAAGAATGAAAAAGACAATAATGCAAAATGAACTACTACTAGAAATGCAAGCAGAATCTCTGGGTAAAGGCCCGCACACTCCCATGACTTAAACATCTTTAAAAAATCATGCTCTGACTACAAGATGGCTCAGGACTACTGCAGAGCAAGAAGGCGTCTGAATGAAGGAGTGGCTGAAATTTCTTAAAATGAAAACTGAAAGAGTCTTAGCTGATTACAAAAGTGTACAAAATCAGCCCAAGGGAGTGTTATTGGTATTGACTCAAAAGGGTATCCAAAAAATTTGCACATGCATATTTGTCCTATTTTTGTAAATGAAATATTATGTAACTGTGCATTTATAATGGTTTACTTGCAAATTCACCTAAATAAGAATTTTACATATGCTGTGCAGCATCTGCGCAGCACCTTAGGGAACCAGACTTGTAACCAAAGGGTCACCGGTTCAATTCTTAGAACCAACAGGGCATATCTGAAGTGCCCTTGAGCAAGGCACCTAACGTCTAACTGCTTCCCAGGTTCTACCTATCTTCAAAGAAAACATCTCCATGTTCCCCAGGTCTTTCCTAACTAAATAGCTCACTGAGACTAGCCTAGCAAGTGCAAGAACATCCCTACAGGAAGCCTGCTTCTAATTCCCCCTTGAACGACCACTGGTGACCCTAACACCTTAAACATGACCTTATAGGTTTTTATAATGCATCCTTTGCTGTACACAAACAGCTGAGGTAATGTACAGTTCAGGGAACAGGGGTACTTTTTAATGAAGCGTGGTACTATGGCTATCTATGCTAGTGAGTGCTACAGTTGCAGAGCCTTTGTGTGTATGCCAATCACTTTAAAACAGCTTAACAGCTTACTATTTAGTTACATTAGGGCTGCATTAAAAGGCGTAACAGTTTTTTTTTTCGAACAGAACTTCCAGGGCATTTTCTCCACTGAAGACCGTATCTCAGTATCTTAACTAAGGTGCCCTTTATATAAACCATTGCAGCTGTATACAGATCAGTTTCCAAAACTTCAAAACCTAGTGAATAGGACTCAAACCAACGCCATACTGAATTTGCAGTTATATGTGTTTTAAAGATATGATCATGTCTGCTCCAGAGAGCATCAAGATGATATACCTTTGTTTATTTCTGACCAAAAATGCTTCCTCTCTCCCATATATCAAACGCAGGCTCAAAGTGAGTGGAAACTATTTGCTCTGCAAAATATTGTCATGGATTTCGCTCTGCTGCTTCTCATTCTAAGCTCCTCTCTCCCCACCATGTTTGCACCTGTTTTTGCTTATTTTCACCTGTGTCTAGTTCTTCTATGGCTGCATCCCAAATAGCTCCCTATTGGACATATAATGCACTAGTAGAGTGTCAAAGCCATATTTCACTCTATATGTAATGCAGTGTAAAGAAAGTAAGGGACCTCTAGAGAGTCGTCCTATGTCATTCTCCAGTCTTTGTGTATTGTATATGTCTTTATGAATTCTTGCTTATTACAAAGCATGTTTTTTTTAGGGTTTGGATCCATATTCATTCCTGTTCCAAGCTAGATGTCCGTAAGGCATTTTCCATCTGGCAATTCACTACAACGCTAATCTGAACTATCCATATACTGGTTAACTGCCTGTGTCAATTTCCCAATGCACAACAGAAATGTTTGCAGGTTCTTGGGAAGTTATATACTGGTCAAAATGCTTTCTCACACACTGTTGTGTTAACAGATTTACATTCATTCAATTTCATGTGAAGGTCACAGATGTTGCCGACTAGCCATTTGAAGCTCCATTCATTTGTTCTGACTTGGCAGGCTTGGTTCTCTGGCATGGAGGGTAGCCAAATTCATCACAGGTATAGTATGGTACACCTGTCAGTGGAAATCCGCCTCTGGGTTTTCAAAGAAGTGGGTAACTGTGACTGAAGTTATTGCCTCCAAATGCATATTGTAGCCAACTAACTGTCTCTCTGTTCTTCATTTTTGTTTGCACTATTTACAGAATGTTTCTAGTTCAGAAATGGCCATAAATAATTCTGCATAAACAGTGTTTGAGATCTACCCACACATCTGCTTAAGTGTTGAAGCTGAATTTGATGTATGTTTTGGCCTATTAGATATATATTAGATATATCCAGCCTCACCTTCAGTTCACTGTCAGTTCAGTCTTCACTGACTGTGGGACATTGACAGTTGGTGTAGCTCAGCGGCTAACACCACTACCCAAGGTACCACCTCTACATGTGGGAGACTGGGGTTTGAATCCCAGTCTGGGTGTCTGTGCTGTGCTACACCAATAAGAGTCTTGGGCAAGGCTCCTAACACTACATCGGCCTACATGTAATACAATCAACCTTGTAAGTTGCTCTGGATAAGAGCGTCAGCTAAATGGCAAAAATGTAACTCTGTCTTTCCTCAAACCTTACAACACTGTCTGTGATACTAGCTACTGTGCAAACCAAAAGCATAATAGATCCACCCCAGGATTAACAGCTGGCAAGGAGTTCTTTGCCTCAAATGCTGCTCCCAAATATGCCTTGCAGCTGAAGAGTTCTATTTTCGTTTCATTAGCACTTGATTCCAAAATGCCTCTGGCTCATCTACGTCTTGTTTTGCATACTTTAGATGTTGACCTTTGTGATGAGATCACGTCTTCTGATGGCCCTACCATGGAGATGGGGTTTATGTAACAATACTGTACTAGGGGCCAGTGCATCACTGTTCCAGTGCAGAAAAGTCTGGATCCTTTGCAGTGTTGTGGGTTTTTTGGTGCTCTGTAAGACCAATCCAAGATCATTTTCTTCCAGATCTTGTTTTGATTTCATCAGTTAATTCCCACTACTTTGTGACATTTAGGGCAGTGAACATTAGAAGCAGGAAATGGTTTGATGTATATTTTTATTTATCTTGCCTGGTAAGAATCACGCATGTTTAAATCCTCAGACAGCTTTCTGGTGAGCCCATGGCTAGGCTCAACTCCCTGGGAGGTTTGAAGGGTCACATCATTTACTGAGCTCTGAAATTGTCTATACCTGACTTGGATTAAGGCATGTTTTGTTTTTCCATGCCAAGCAAAGACAGTCGGAAAACCGGATTCAGGGATGAAGTTCTTTATTCAAGAGCATGTTGTGACATCAGCAATGGCCCGGTCACTATGTAACAGAGAAAAGGACTGGAATGTCAGGCAGCTGAGAAAAGTGGTTTCTGTGGGAGAGAGTTTCTCCCTCTGGCGTGTACTGTGGGCTTCATAGCTTTGCAGACTATTTACAGGCACAAAGAGCTACATAACACACGTAACACACGTAAAAGAACAACCTGAAAAGCATAGTAGGCCCCCTTTAAGACCAGGGTTACAATCAGGTAGTGATAACTTTTAGTGGAGTACAGACTGCTGGCAATCAACATCAGAGTGTTCAAAAATAAAGCAGATAGAACAGAATACTCAATACAGTTTTAGATGGGACAGTTGTCTCTGTCCAGTATCTTCCTGGCAGTCCCTTATTCTTTTGTATTTTGATGTCTTGAGCCCATCTAAGAAGGGACTAATCGAAACCATGAAGCTCTGACCACGTGAGGCAGCAGAGGAGATAACTGGCAGTGTTCCCTCGAGCACTGTTTTATTTTCATACAGCCCACACAGGAGAGCAGAGGGAGGTAGGAAGGAAGAAGAGGCCTTCCCTTTCACCAAGGTGACTTAACGCCTTCAGAACCAAGACATGTGATGTCACACCACGGTGGTACAATGGCGTCTTTGGGCCTGGATGTGCTCTAGGAGAGGGCAGTGCTATCATGAGAAAACTCGTGATGACTTATTAGGAACATTACGTTGGACAGATCAACATGATGAGCAATGGAAAACGCGAGCAGCAATTTGCATGATTCTAATTTAAATTCCGTGCTGACTCTGTTTAAAAACAATGCCAAATAACTGCTGCCGAGCAAAGCTGGCTTAGTGTTTCCAGTACTCTCTTATGTTTTGTTTTATGCCAAAGCATTATAGTGATGTCATCTTATTTCTTGGACGTTCGCAGCATGGGGAAGAAAATAAGCTGATGGAGCACATCTGGGCTCTATAACCAAACCGTGTGACACTAAACAGGACAATCAAGTTGTTTGCAATTATTCCATTGTTGCCTATGTTTCCTCAGCACAGGCAACACCATTTATCATTAGCTGATATGAATGATATAACTGTCTTTAATAGCCTTTAATCTACAATTGCTGACCTTTTTATTAGCTCCATATAGCATATAGGTGCATGTAGGTACAATCACATACTGTAGTCCATGTATTTCTCTGTCTACCTTGTTAGCATTGATTCTGTTATCCCCCCTGCTGCATAGCTGCAGGTGGTTTGATATTTCGTTTTTATCATGTAACTTTTCTATTGTGTCTGTTCGGCAATTGTGACCTAAAATAAGCCTAAAATCAGGTTTTCACAAGCGGAAAGGAGTGTCAGCTGTTTAACTACCTAAAAACAATACAGCATGATAAAAACAATATACACTCATCAACAAGAAACATAGGCATTTAGGAGGAAGTGTCAGATTGCAATGTTCTTTGGAAGGTAGATAAAGGTTACCAGGAACAATAAATTATGAAACATTAAGACTGATATGGACAATATTTATTGAGCTACATATACAGACATAGTGTCTCTCAGTCTGGCGTAGAGCCGTCATGTTTGCTAATGCAGCATGTCAGATGTCTCGGCATGCAGTTGTAGGGCTTCCTAATGGTGTCCTGTGATAATTCATCCCATGCTGCTTGAATATTCTCCGCCAGTTTCTGTAGATTTAGTGGTTGGGATGGAGGTGGAGTGACACCAGGCCTTCTGGACATGTGACACATGATAACAAATCTGTTTCACACACAGATTCGTTGGTCATCTCAACCAAGACTAAAGCAGTACTTGTCACTAAAGACGACCTGCTCCCATTCTGAGATACTCCATGACAGTCCAGCACGACACCATTGCAGTCTTTGGCAACACTGACGTGGTGTTAAGGGCAGTTGTTGATGACTCATGGAGGGAATCATTGCTCGCTAAATGTCTGCAATTGTGGCTGTTTAGGTGAGTCAGGTACAGCAATAAGACCCGTCCTTGCTTACGGTACATGGGCATCTGAGCATGAAACTTGAATCATTTGCATGTCTTACAATGTCAAACCTACCCACAAGGTTTCATTCCTGTGGGAAGTGGATTTGCAGAGTTGATTACTTCTGGGTGCAATTATTTGTGCATCTATTTTATGGACGATGAGTGTTTTTGTTTTATTATCTTTGAAACTTTTGTGTGGCTTTTGGCTTTAGGTTAATGTCTTTCCTCATTGAAAAGACACAGGAAGTTAAACTTGTATGACTGGAAACAACTGCCTAAGTTGTTACCAAGATGGTGCACATACTTTGAGAACTTAGGCCTCAAAGCCCCAAAAGTAAAAGAGATGTGCTAATCCGCTGGCTAATCCAGTTAGATTTTGTATTGCTTGTTGTAACTATAAATAGCATAGTATATTTAAAAGTAAGTATTGGAAAAATATCATTGAGTAAAATGAAATACAAATTATTAGACGTTTTGCATTCTATCAGTATATGTGCGTTATTGTGCAATCACTTTAAAAGCTTTCTGCCTACGACTTTTGCTCAGCACATCTTACCTGATGTGTGCTGACTCTGACCTGTGTTAAAATCACATTATCGAGCCACTTTGTTTGTCATGTACAGAAATACAGCCATTCTTCATGTTAATGTTAGTTCTGTTAGGATGTCTGCGGTCCAGCATAAAAGCGATAGTGATCAATGAAAATTAGGCTAATGAGGTGTAGCACCTGTCTTGGTGGAATAGAAAGGTTTGACCCAGCTCCATTGCGAATCACTACAGTGCAATCTTTTTAATGCATCCATTTGCATAATATGCAGTCATTTTCTTTGCACATGCATACTGTATCTGTCCTCTTTGCCTTAATCTCGTTACAGTTTATCAGCTTTAGAGACTTAGACTTAGAGACATTCAAATTAGCTGACCTGTGATTTTGTAATTCTACTTTTAACAAATCTAAAACTTTAATAAAAACATCCTTGTGACTACTTTAAAGCATAAAAAGGGATTGTTGCAGTCAAATAGTTATGTGCCTTTATTGCTAATCAATATTGCTTTGTACAAAAAATGTAAATTACTCAGTGAACATACATTTTATTGCTTCCTGAGGAACCGTATTCATTTTTAGGCGATGTAACTGAAGCTGTTTTGTTCATTTATGTCATTGTGCTAATCATTTTAATGCTCATGTTACTTTTCACATAGCTCCATAAACACTGCCTGGTGTTGATGCACTGAAATTTCTATTGACATTTCATAAAACTAAATATAAGTGCTGTAAAAGATTTTTAGCAGGCTCCAATAGTGGCTATCAAATATGTGCAACAATTGCATTTATTGTTTAATTCATACAAGTTTGAACTTTTTTCCAGTGGGACTTCAAATATTTTCAGGAACAACTTTTAAAAAAAACGCATGACTCAACTGATTACACAGGAACATCCCGGACTAAAAGTTCTAATGAAAAAGTCCAATAGGTCAACTAATCACCGGGGACTACCAAAAATGAACCCATATGTCCAGAGCCCAAGGTCCAAGAGCGGGCGTGTGAGCAGGTATGCATTTATTTGCAATTGGCTCTGTAAATTAGAGTTTCCCACTTAGTCATCACAGAGGCACATGTGAGCAGACTCCAAAGAGCCCCCAACGGCAGACTTGCCCTTGACCCCCCAGAGCAAAGGATTGTGAATGCAGAGGATGCCCCCCTGCAGCTTTCCAAATGGCTGACAGAGGGAAGATGATTGATTGCACAGGGAGACTAATCCATCCCAGGTTACTCTGAACCCTGTCCACCAGGATTGCTATCAGAGAGAGAGAAAGAGAGAGAGACTCCTGTAGGCATACTGAAGAGCCATGGCAATGGAATTTAAACGGCGACCTTTAACACTTGCATAAATGATCAGAGGATATCAAGAACACACAGGGCCTGTATGCCGAAATAAGTTGGCTATAAATAAAGTGTGAAATTGTCCGGTCATTAAGTGTTGCTGATTTTATTATTTTTATTTATTTATTTATTTATTTATTTATTTATTTATTTATTTTAATTAATTCACAGTTTTTCCTATTTACCATTCACCATGTAGGACAGTGAAGTTGCACCAGATCACCACTTCATGCTGCTTTCTTATTTTTTCTACTTTCTCTGTAAAATTTTTCTATCACAAACATTTGTTAAAATGTTACATTTAGAGTGTTACCCAGGTTTATGCATGAATTTGAATCCTGACACTGTAGCCTGAACTTATACTAGGGCCAAAATACTGACATAGTCACAGTCATTCCTCCATCAACCTTTTATGTAATACATTTCAACACCCTGGTTCATCTCAGTGCTGTTTATCTAAAGTTATAACTGGCATACATAGACAACTTTGTGACGAGAAAGCCTGAAGGACAATTCATTCCAGGCTGCACCAAAAGTACTGTAAAAATCTGTGGGGCTCGCTGAGTGTGGGACTTGCATTGACCTTCCAGACGCAATGAAACTACTAAATGTTTAGCAATGGCACAAAAGTCCAATTTAGGATCACTGTATATAACCTGCTGGACAGAGACTCAGCCTTCATGTTAGCATTGATAAGTGAGTTTGGTATCCACCGCTACACTGTCATAGTCTTCTCTCTAGCAGCTTAAATTCCCTACTGTCTAATTCATGTCTATTAATGGTTCTTTGGAGTGATGCTAATTAAGGGACCTAGGAAACTTCCACAGACATTTCTTTAACCAGACAATATATCCATAAATCAATGTGGTCTCTCTCTCTGTAGCATCTGCAGCACGTAGTTGCATAGTATGGACAATAATTTGTCCAATTTATCAAGGTTTCCAGTACTTAACGGTGCATTGTATAAGATTTATTGGCATCTTCAGTGAGGTTGCAGATTGCAACCAGCTGAATACTCCTCCCTCACTCATCTCTTTCCAAGCATGTTGTAGAACCCATGAAGGCTGCCAGGTTTTCCTTCTTTGACAATGAGGATTCACCCTCACCTGGTCTTCTTGTGCTGAATGACAAGTATGATCCTCCATTCGTCAAAACCCTTGGGTTCTCAATTTTCTCACATCACACAATGGTTATCCAACTACTACTGACACTCCCTCCTTCCACATCTCTAAGCTGCCGCTTCAACATAAAAAGAAAAAGACACTCTCTAGAACTGTGTGTAACTTGTCTGTTCTGGTTAAACATGGCAGCCTCCGTTAGAAGATGACCTAGGTATTATACAGACATGTAGGACTTGTGATAAACTAACTAAACACAATCTGTAGTTGAAAGTAATTATACTAATAAAACATAGTTCCCCCTAAATTACTCACTGAGTCAAATCACACTTCATAATATGTATGGATGGAAAAGCATTGTGGTTACAGATGCAGCAGATTTGGTAGGAAAATGCTAGTGTATTCAGGTTTTTCTTTGGGAACTAAACTTGGATTTTCAAAAAGGAATCTGATTTCAGAATTACTGTGATATATATGCTACCAAAGTTTGAAAAGTTGGGTTGCAGCTTGAGCCCAAAAATTAATTTCTTTCATTTCCATTTGGAACACTCCCATGGTGTCCTTGGAAGAGGAGGTGAGGAGATGAATTTCACTGTGATACTAATAAAATGGAAGGAAGATAACAGGGACTGGAATGTGAGAATGATGGCTGACGCCTGATGGCGTGTTTAGAGAGAAGGAATGAAATAAATGAGAAGAAATACACAAAACAGTCAAAAGGGCAAGTCAAAAATGACCACACGTATAAATGTATGGGTTAATGTTTGGGTTTAAATGTATCCTAGTACACAGTAATATAGACCTGAACAATTCATCAACTGTAAGAAAACAATAATACCATAGAATTTAGGAATGCTACGTCAGTGAATTCGGAAATACTTCCGAATTCTAAAAATCATTTCTACAAATTCACAGAACCTTATATTATTATACATTAGGTAAAAAAAAAAAAAAAAAAAAAAAATTGGAAATCCCTTATACAAGAAATGTAATGTAATGATGTGGAGTCATTAGAAGTGGTAAGTAACCAGTTTCAGAATAATAATATATTCATATGTA
This sequence comes from Prochilodus magdalenae, assembly GCA_024036415.1. Classification (NCBI taxonomy): domain Eukaryota; kingdom Metazoa; phylum Chordata; class Actinopteri; order Characiformes; family Prochilodontidae; genus Prochilodus; species Prochilodus magdalenae. The sequence continues at coordinate 306,902 of JAMWET010001711.1, read as the reverse complement.
AAACATTTGGTGCCTTTGGGTAAATATTTGAACACTTTGGGTTTTGTTTATTTATTCATTTATTTAAAGTGTAAGTTTCACCCCCCCCATCCCTCTTCAGAGAGCACGCATAAATATGGAGTCATTATGCACATTATATAATATTGAGAAAAAAAACAAACATAATATATAGCTATGCCATAAGCTTTACACAGGACACATCTTGTGTATTTGTTTCTTCAAATATTTTAAATTCAGTAAATAAAGAGCAATGGTGCATTATATTACTAAGAGGTGTGTTTATTAGAAAGAATGTGTTTTAGTTTAATTTCATTTTAAAAATCAACAAAATATTTCATTTCATTTAACTGGGGCTCCCAAAGTTTTGTTTTTAACATGGGACAAATTTTTTGTTGACCAGTACATGGACGAGTTCTTGTGTCTGAACAAGCCAAGGTTTTCATTTTTCTCTCAGTCAAATAAAACATTTCATCACAATGGTGTCAATGACTTCTGTGGTCATCTGGGTCTGTGATCTCACAGGCTTGCCTTTTCTCTCTTTTCCCAAGGCCTATTCTCCACGGAGGAGCTAAAAAATCCCTCCCCAGGCTTGCAGTCAGTCATGCTGTCTGTTTGGCTGCCAGCAGTGAGCTCCATACACACTCTGCTAGATCTTTATCTCTCTCTGAAGAATGAAGACTCGCAGAGTGCGTGTTCTTAACTTAAATGCTCTCTCTCTCTCTCTCTCTCTCTCTCTCTCTCTCTCTCTCTCTCTCTCTCTCTCTCTCTCTCTCTCTCTCTCTCTCTCTCTCTCTCTCTCTCTCTCTCTCTCTCCCTCTCTCTCTCTCTCTCTCTCTCTCTCACGTCAAGTGAGGCTGCAGTCGTGTTTGCATTTCTTTGTTCTCCTGCTGCAGACTAATCGCCTTCAACGATGCAGAACACAAACCCAGCAGCAGGCCCTGCCACCCCATGATGGATAAGATGTCTCGCGAGAGCTTTATCAACCCATCTAAGGTGGATGTACCCCTGCTGCGTAGAGGGCCACGTGCGTGAGTGGATGGGGGGGTTGGAGCAGCTTTGGGTAAACCACACCCCCCCTCCTCTGCCCTCATCAGCCTCCACTCGCTGTCTGGGTACTGTCAAAATGCTCCAGCAGCTGCTTCCATCAGCAAGGCAAAGGTCTCTCGTAATTCATGTGAGCTGTGAAGACTATCTGCGGAACGGTGAAGGCCATCCTTCTCCCTGCGTCCGCCACTTTACAACACTGCAGAAGTTTGAAACTTCATTTCATGTATGCAGAGCACCAACATGCAATGAATGCTATGATAAACTCTAATCACCCAAGAGTCTGGAAGTTGCTTTGGTGCTTTTCAGTAATGTAAAATCATTTTTGTTAGCACAGCACAGTGGTATAAAGAGTTGATTTTTTTAGAGTTCAGATTTTAATAGGTAGTAGTGTTGATTCTCCCAGTGTGTTAATAACACTTCCCTCTTGCTAGGAGTTGGTTCATTTTCTGGTCATCATTTATGACTTTCTGGGGATGGAGCTTCCCAGTTTTCCTTGTGGTTTTGCTAGTCTCTGGTGATCATTAGTTTCTGATTACAGCTGATATTACAAGTGTCTGTTTGCTATAACATTTTACTCGCACTATAAAGATTATATCCAATACACTTTACATGCTTTGTTGTCCTAACCATGCTTAGTGTTCCTATGTGTCCTTCTCCGCAATCTTCATGAACACTGGTGTAAATGTATATGACTGCACCAAGCCTACCTATTTCAGTACTTATTGTCATGGAAACTGGTGTAATTAATGACAGTAGAAACAACAGTAATGCTTTTTGAGTGGTCCTTTGTGATAGGTAATATCAGTAATACATATCAATGTAGTAGTAACTATCTGAAACGCTGTAAATATCTGGTAGATGTTATTATTAATAACTAACATTGTGTATATGTATTGTTGATAAGATATACGAACTAGACCTAATATTCTACTTCCATTTAATGAAACCCAACCTTTTGTAACCCAACCTTACGCAAAACCTAACCTTACCCTCCCCATGGCCCTAATCCTAATTCTAACCCCCTAACAGCTTGTTAATGATGTTAAGAGCCTGTATTATATGTGTTACATGTTCAGCGACTTTTCAGGTTAACATCTACAGACATGAACTTGGGTCCTTCAAATAAGGTAAAAAAAAATCAGATTATAATCAAATAACATCCACACAGTTGATTTGAATCTCTTGGTAATCAGCTCAATGTTTTCAAAAGCTGCACTGCTGCGGTGTCACTGATATGCTGTAGATATTACTGAGAGTGTTTTGAGTGTAAAAAGTGTCACTCAAACAACTAATAAAAGTTCAGTAAACAGTTCATATCAATTATGTGAATTCCAGTCTAGTTAAGTAATGTGCAGACATTGAATGGTGTAACAACAATGCTGGCAGTTGTTACAACCCTGAAAGTGGTGAAGCACAATACACTATACAAAGTGTAATTTAAACTTACATAAACTGGGTGCTTAATTGTACAGTGCTGATTTAACATTAGACTTGATCTTGTAACTAGATTGTCTGAAAAACATCTGAGTGTGTTCAAAGCCAATTTAACAGCTTGTAAAGGCAGAGCTCACGAAAAAGATAATCATCACTTCTTGCAAACGAGCAGCCGTTACATTAGCTCGAGATAAAGTTTGGCTAATTCGTTTGTTTTGTTTGTGTTATCAGCTGAATGTCAGGTGTTGACATGATGGACTAGAGGAATCTAGGTGGTTTTTAAAAGGGTGTACCAGCAAATCCAGCACACAGGCTCTGACAAGTTGTTGCCAGAGATGTATTCTCATTACAAGATAGCATCTGGCAAGACTACCGTTTCACATGTTCCAAATTATTGGTGGAAAGCTGCAAAAAATGAAGATGTTGCAGTTTACCCACAGGTAGGTGCACAGATCATTTTTTAAAGAGGCTTGAGCTCTTGACCATGCGCTGTACGAGTGTTCTACATGCATTTGTTCTTCCAGCATTTCTCTGCTCCTGTGTGTTCAGAAAGATGTGCATATATGTAGACGACTTTAGCATGACTCTCAAAACAGAATAAAGGTATAATGCCATTAATATGTACAAAGCAAAGAAGTGGAAAAGTAGTGCTCAAACACAGAAGGTGAAAAACTCATCAATGAATGTATAATGTATAATATAATGATATATAATGTTTACATTTATATTTATGGCATTTAGATGCTTCTATCCAGATAGACTTACAAATGTCAATCAGACTATGTATCCTGGCTAGTACAGATAGGTATAAATACTCCAAGCTACCCTTGAGCACAAACACTGCCCGAACAAGAGCCAGTGCTCAAACCTAGAAAGAAAAATACCAAGTACAACATAACTGAAATAAGTAGCAATACATGGCCAGTGATCGTACCTAGAAAGAAGATAATGATTCAAATGCAACATAAGTGCAATACAATACAATTCAATATATGCTTAAATTAGTGCTCATCTAACTGATCTAGGTAATTCCCAAAGAGGTGGGGGATGTGCGTAAAGTCTGAAGAGTCTGCTGTTCGGACAGCCAGTGGAAGTTCATTCCACCATCTGGGCTCCAGGACAGAGTAGAGTCTGGATTCTTGTCTTCCATGTATTTTGAAGGATGGCAGGTCAAGCCGAGCTGTACTTGAAGCTCGAAGGGCTCGAGGTACAGATTGACTCTTGACCTTTGAGGGAGAGGCTGGTCCATTCCTGGCTTTATTATTTAGTATCTTGTTTTCTCCAAAATATGAAACCCTAAATAAAGCATGTAATCACCTCAGTATTTCACCTTGAGTGTTTATATATATATATATATATATATATATATATATATATATATATATATATATATATATATATATATATATGTGTGTGTGTTTTTCACTAAAAGCTATTATATCATAGGTGTCAATAAATAAATAAATAATTTTTTTCCAACATGTAATATGTTGGTATGGTAACCATGACAACACATAATGTGCATGCAGTATTTGCATGGCATTATTGTTCTGAAAGTTATAGTTGTTCTAGCCTTGATGATACCTACCGTATGTTCAGGGGAGCTTAATGTGACAAATTGTGATCTAAATTATGACATAATAAATATGATATATGACATAATGATATATTTGTCCTATTGCCCACCACTGCTGTATAACCATGAACTTAATATACTACAACTAAATATAACTGTGTAAATAGAAGAAACATTCTTGTCCACAGATGAAATTGTACAGATGATTTATATGTCACAGATGCAATGTACAGTTAACAGTCTATAAGCCAAGTGGAACAATGGTGTGTTATTCTGTATGTCTTCAACATACACTGTCAGCGAGTGAGAGTAAGAGGCCACTGAAGCAGTGCTGAGTTTAGTACAACAAGTTTCCTTTTCTCCACCATTCGTCTTACCTCATTCCTTTCTGACAGTTTGGCTTACAAGTTGTTTTCCTCCTCCATGCTATAAGTTCGGCTTAGCTTCACTCTCTCTCTTGTATCCGGTAGTTTCAGAAACGTTCCGGAGAGCCGTTTTTTTAAGCGTTGTAAATTTCAATGGGCAAAGTAAATGTTTTATTCAAAAGGAAGTGCATGCTTTGGAGACGCTCATAAATTTCAGTTCCTCAGCTTGCCCTGAGAGTGCAGCTTTTGTAGGTGCAGGAAATAGGCTGCTAATTCTTGCTTGGAAGGTTTTCCTTTATGGCTCTGATGCCAGCCGCTAATGCCAAAAGTAATTAGTTATTGTGTTTCGAAAAGGCCGTCAGTTTTTCCCTTGAACATCAGACTTTTTTCAGAATTGACTATTTAAACTTAATTATCATTGTTGAGTAATTATTTCACTTCCATTTTGACTGAGTTGAGTATGAGTTTTGTGCCAATGTCAGAGACCAGTGTACTTGTAAATAAATAGTGTCCACATTTTAGTGTTAGGACACATTGAAAGTGATTCTGGAACATTGCCATTTGTCCATGTGTTTTTTTCCCACCATAAATGTTGTTGAGAGTTGGCTTTAAACATACAATATATATAAATGCCATATTATGGTTAAAAATACCTTTATTATTAGGCTGCTACACAGGTGTGTTTCCCATTACATGCCAGCTGTTATTCTCTTCAAAAAATCCAAAACTGATTCTGGTCCAACGTGTATTTTTCCACACCAGTTCAGTTCAAAGTTGTTGTATTTCCTGCTTCTCACAATCCCAATAATCCTAAACACATTCAGTGATGTTGAGGTCTGGACTTTGGGGTGGTCGTTCTTAAAAAATAAAAATAAAAAGTCGTAAAAAAGCAGCAGTTTCTTTAGTTGATTCTTTTTTGTCTCAGTAAGGGCTTTTTTTACAGTAACATCCTTCCAGACTCATAGTGCTTTACAATGAAGGATGGACAGAAAAGTGGAGCTTGATTTTCTCTCACAAATTAAAGTTTTGAGTATTGTTTTTCTGAATGGTTAAAGTTTTGGTTAGTTCAGTTTCTCTTTATATCTGCAGAAGTATCTGTTCTTATGCATTTACATCTAATGTCTTTGAAATGAAAGAAATCTCAATCAGTTTCCACAAATAACTCATCTGTAATGGTCTTGTGAAGCGTCAGGAGTCATACCCTAGACATTTTTACACTGTCCTAGTTTGATACTGTATAGAGCAACCAAACCGCTACCATGCAGTCACGGAGCTCTTTCGCACTGTGACACAATAGTAAGTCCACTGCTTGAGGCCATTACTGTACCCTGCACACTGCTAATGCATGCATGCACACCCAGTTTAGGACACCACTTCCATTCACACCCTGACAACAGCTTCATAGCTAAGAGTTACTAAGAGAATGCATTTGTCACTGATGAATGATTTTGCTGGTGGCCCTGTTTGAACCACTTTACCTTCAAATGAACCCATCTCCACCCCCAGTGGAACTGGATGAGTGCTTTGTCAAAACAATAATGAAGTGCTCTTCATTATAATCGGAGTGGAGACAGTGGCCCAGATGGTGGAATGAGCAATTCAAGACTTTATGTGCATGGGAGCGAAGTAGGGCTAAATTTATGAGAAGGAATCATGGATAATTGGGGAAAGACTGTACATGCATTTGAATGTAGACCTTCATTGGAGAAGACAGACTGAGAATGGTGAAGTCATTAGCAAGTTAGATGACTGTCTAGAGGAAATGAATGTCACTGACTATTTTACTGCCTTCATTTGCTGAAACTTTCTCACTAGCCTGACATTATGCCCCACTCATCTCAGTACCTTTGGAGGCCGTGGTGCAGTGACGGATGACCGCAAAACATTTTCCTCTTTTGGACTCCGTTTCTATTGTGCAGACGGACATAAATGCTATATATCTTTCCCCTGTCAGGAAAAAGCCTCTTGTATTTGCATTAAGCTGACGTCCACACCTCATCAAAGCTCTCCAGGCCCCTGAGCTCTTTCTGGCGCAGAGAGCAGAGTGAAAAGGCTGCTTGGCTCTTTATGTCTGCTTGTCTGTACAAGAGGTGGGTATGGCGTCAGGAATCTGCCCTTATATCCCCTTGAAGACCCTGCTGCCCTCTCCACTTAGCTTTCCGGGCCAGCAACTGTCCTCACCTTCACTGAGGTCCATAAAGAAATGCTCCAAGGAACTGGAAAATAAAAACCCTACTCCACCACCATCTCCACGCAAGGTTCAGCCTTGAGCAATCTGCCAGAGTACAGCTCAGCACTCGGGAAACAAGTAACTTTTCGCTCTTGATGTTATCTGTGTGCTGTATCCTTGAACTGATGACTCCACTGAGGCAGTCTATCTGGCATTAGCTGGATGTGCGGTAAAGCTTGTCCAAATGTATTTAGTCATGGTTTGGGATAGAGATCTAAGAGGTGATAAGACGGATAGAGTAAGATTATGCAGCTCAAAGTAGAACCGCCTCGAAGTCTAGGTATTATCTGGCCTCCTGCACACATTCCTCAGACGTTAAATGGAGGAAATGATTGCCCTAATACCCTCTATCAGATAACCTGAGTCTGCCTGGACTATCATCCCCTAAGGTCCCCTAAAGTCACAAGATAAAAAATTACATAGGTTTGGTAACCGAACATGGTAGTGAAACAAAAGTTGACTCTTCTGCATAATTAAACAGCCATTCAGAGTGGGTTAATGATGTGAAATACTCAGTTCTGGAGAAACTTGATATTAGTAGTATTAGGAACTAGACGTTCTAGTATTTCTATTTCCTAAAAGGTCAAGTTTAATGCTTTATTAAAATCCAATTATCCAATTAAAACATGTATCTCACTTTTATGCATCATTTAAACACAGCACCTGCTGTTTACATTGTCTGATGAGTGGACCAATAGAAATGGCCCAAAATTGCTATATAAAAATCTGGTTCCATTGACTAACATTAACATTAAATTAGTGTTTGTCATTTTGGAGATGCTTGTTTTCCTTTGGATAGTGACAAAATACATTTGTTCCTGAAACACTGTTTTATAATCCTGTAGAGAAAGATGTGTCACGGTTCATGGCAGTGAATTGCATGCAGCATGTTGAAAATAAAATAAAGGTCTCTAAAGAAAACCATTTATTTTAGATTAGACCAGTAGACTATTTCAACACCATCAACACTACAGAGAAATGGACAAACCGGATTCCAAAAAAGTTGGGACACTAAACCAATTGTTAATAAAAAACTGAATGCAATGATGTGGAGGTGCCAACATCTAATATTTTATTTAGAATAAAACACACTCGACAGTGGCATTCCTGTTTGAGGTGCAGTGACGTTTAAGGGCCCGGAGATCACGAGCATCCAGTAGAGTTTTACGGCCTTGACCCTTACGCACAGCGATTGTTCCAGATTTTGATGATGTTATGCACGGTTGATGATGATAACTTAAAAGTCTTTGCTATTTTATGCTGGGTAACACCATTCTGGTATTGCTGCACTATCTTTCTGCGCAACAATGGTGGAATTGGTGATCCTCTTACCATCTTGGCTTCAGAGAGACACTGACACTCTGAGAAGCTCTTTTTATACCCAATCATGTTGTCAATTGACCTAATTAGTGTTAATTGGTCTTCCAGCTGTTCGTTATATGCTCAATTTCCTTTTTACATCCACTTATTGCTACTTGTCCCAACTTTTTTGGGATTTGTTGACGCCATGAAATTTTGAAACAACATATTTTTCCCTTAAAATGATACATTCTCTCAGTTTAAACTTTTGATCTGTGATTTGTGTTCTATTCTGAATAAAATATTAGATGTTGGCACCTCCACATCATTGCATTCAGTTTTTATTCACAATTTGTTTAGTGTCCCAACTTTTTTGGAATCCGGTTTGTAGCTGGTAATTTTGAATAGTAAATAAAATGCCTATATACTGTATGTGGCCCCTGTTTCTTATCATCACCACTGTAAAATAATTATGAAGAGCCAGTTTCTCTGCAATAAACCGTTTCACACGCAAGCACCCTGAATGACTTTGTGCACGTCTCAGCCACTGAATTATGCAGATATTTAAAATATTGGTATAATTACCCATCACATGTGCTAGTGGGGGTTAGAAAAGCCTGAAGGTCCTTAAATAAAGGACAGCTCAAAGCATTTGCTCTTTTGGCATGCTGATCGTCTGTTGACGGGTTGTAAATCATGTTGCCGTATCGACTTGAGCAATCGTGTGTACGCTTTTACATTCCAGCCATACCAGACAGAGGCCCATATATATGAAACATGGAAGAGTAAGGGTTCTAAAATCAGGTTCTCTATATTGATATTATTATATCTAAAGGCATGGCCATAGTTACATAGAGGTGGCCTAAGTGCCTGGCCCCACCACATTTCAGATTGTTAAGTTCTGGGAGCCAAAATATAAAAAATGTCACAGGGTTCTCTTTTGCTCAAGGTGACAGAAGAAGCATTACTAAGTGAGGAGAAAAGAATCACTCTAAAATGGGTTGTGTATACACTGCTCTGAGTTACCCTGAAGATATGATGACCTCCATAGATATGTCACGTATATTCTTTGAAAACAGAAGAGAAGAAATGTCCTTCACCAACTTCTGCCTTTTCCAGTTCTTCTTGAAAACGTGCCAACAGTCATTAGATTCATCCACTCAAGGAAGGGGTCTAAAGTGCAACCAATGTTACAAAATGTTCATAAAATGACATGGGTTGACACTTCTATTTAATGCCAAGGAAATTAACCTTCTTCACTGTTTCTGGTCAGTGGTAAAAAAAGGTAGGACTCTTGTTAATTAGCCTTTACCTGTCCTGGTATGCTGTCAGCTGGTATAGTTACTAATATGAGCCACTTCAGTGTAAGGTAAGCAGTCAAGTGTTTTGAAACTTACCAAGTACAGTATTTTCTTTGCTGTGGTGATGGCTGAAAGCAAGATGTTAGTCAACACAGCACATTTTATTTATCGACATATATAACATCCAAAACCGGTGCACCTACATGTGTCTGTTTTGTTGATATTGGCTAAAACTCTGGTAATCTGAAAACATAAGTTTTTTTGGGGGATTTTTTTTATACAATGCTCTGCATGTACCTACCTGCAGTGAATGCACACGTTAGAGTTTTGCTAGTCTGATATAATCTCATAGATGAAGACTGAGGTGTTCATATGCACACTCACCTCTATTATCTGATTAAAAAAAATCTTGCACACTACAAGCAATCAAATACAAAATTAGAGTGCCAATTTATGTAGACAATATCATAACAACATTATAAACTTCCATAGTCCATATTCCACTTCCATATACACATACACAGAATGTACTTAAACTTTCCAACTGGGAATGTATCAGATACAGGCATTTTAATTAAATTATTTACAGGATCCACCTTGTTTAATATGGTAGAAAATGTATTAGGATTAGCCTCAATTGGGTTTATCTATTAGGTATTAGTCAGATTATTAGTGGATAATCAGGCTGCATGTAAACATGGCTGTGTATTCATAATCTATTCACATAATAACTTTCTGTTAGGAAGCCATTAAGTTTGTTGGACGTCTGGCTCCTATCCCCATCACAGTGTACAATTGTGATTTAGTAAGATTCTGTAGACTTGAAAAATTCACTCTGAATGACTTTGTGTGTATCTTAATAATTTATTAATATTTTTTTATAAGAATTATAGAAGAATCTGTGGAATTTCTTTGTACTATCTGCTGGTTGGCTGACCCAGTCTGCAACCAGTCCTTCCTAAACTGAAATTCCGGCTACAACAGCGGTCCAAACACGTATGCATGTAAACATGATTCAGAATAAGTGCTTGCGTCTACGTATGTGTGTGGGCGCGAGTGAGAGACACAGGGAGTCACAGGGAAAGACCACAGGCCTGAACATCTCACACCAGAGGCCAAAAGAGCAGCTGAGAACATGTGACCACTCGCGTTCTTCCTTCATTGGTTAGTCTGGACCTCGTACCCTGACCTCCTCCATGCTTTGGGCGGTAATGGCAGGAGTCAATGGGAGGTGAGAGGGCACGACCCTCATGTTCGTCTACAGCATGATTACGTCTCAGGGTGGCGAGTGATCAAGAACATGAAGACGCGGCAACTTAAACAAGGTTTAAGCTCTCGGAGAATTGCAGAGGATATTGGTGTTAAGCCTCTCCACTCTCCAGCCCCTCGGCGTAACATCTTAAAACAATTACCAGCCAGAGAACTTTCCAGAGTGTTGCTGTCAGAGAGGAGAGGAAACTAATGCGGCACTGGCCAAGGGGTTGCCTGGCAACACAGATATGGATAGCAGAACCGAGGAAAACTGACTCCAAACAACATCCAAAATACAAATCTATCCCCAACCTGACCCGCCTGTAACACAAACCAGAAACACTCAAAGTTCTCATGATCAGCGAAGCCGTTCTTCTCAGAAGGTAGATTTATGTGATGGTCTCACGTTACATAGTGACAAATGACAGGACATACTTCTCTGATAGAAAGAGTGATACACCTCTCAACGGTGCTACCAGCGGACTGACCATAACATAGATGTTAATATAAGCTGACAAGGACAAATCGCCAATCCCTGATGAACATTTTACTGCTGAAATGTTGTTCTTTGATGGCTCAGGAGACCTAATGGTAATTCTCCTTAAATTCCTTAAGAGAAACTGCCTTAGACAGAAAGAAGACATGGGAAAATGATAATAGTTACTCACAGCATCAGAACAGAGAGGGGCTCCCAGTGTTGGATGAGAAATGGTTGGGTTCCTGTCTTTAGTTCACTGAACTCAGTGTGTAACACTACTGAGATCTCTACTAAAATCAAGAGCAGATAAGTGGGTTCTATCAAGGACTTACAGCAGAGCCTAATAAGCATCATAAGCAGCTGTTTAGTTGCTAACCCCTCTGGGTTATTATGTTCTGCTATGTTGTCTAAGATGCTGGAGTGAGGTGGAAAAAAAACCCTGAAAAATAATGTCTCAAAAAAGAACCTATGTATAAAAAATAAGATAAAAAAGTTTTTTAAACAGTTAACATTATGATTTTGGACCTCCTAAACAACAAGTCAACACCTAGAGGTTGATCTGGATTGAGAATGCTGAGGGTACGCATCTGTAATTTATCTGTAAGATTTATGAATGTTATTATATGCGCACAAGCTCATGATTTCGCCTGATAAAAGACTGAAAGACAGAAAGGTGCTGTTGAAAAATGGCATATGGCAGGGTTAGATTCCATCCTCTTTTATTTTTAAACTCTTTTCAGTGAGTAGGTCTGGGGGGTATATTAAAACTGACCCTGAACTACAGAGGTATTAAGGAGATCTTTTTTTATTTTTCTTTCCCATGGGATATATAGCTGAAAACAGATTGTGAGTGCAAAGAAGCTTTAAAATATATGTAAATGTTCATTACCAGTTTACGGGGTCTTCTTAGAACCATGGAACCATTCCACCATGCGGAGGTTCCTAAACCATTACAAGGATCTTTACTTGAACATTCCAGTTTTTAAAGAAATGGATCTCTAATGAGCAAATCACTTTAATGGTTCATCTATAGAATTGCACAAACAACCTTTTGGCTTTTAAGAGTGTAACTGGCAGGTTTAGCGTAGCTTATAATAATTACACGCTACAATGTGGAACTTCATGTTCACTGTTCATCCTTATGGTTTTTGCCAACCAGAGGGGTTTCTCCACATTTTCTGTATGTGATAATTGATTTAAAGCACCCTTAGGGCTTCTGCTCACCTCAGTGAATTGGGTAATAAAACTGTGCTGCCTTTCTAATGGAAATAAATTGAATTAAACCCATAAAATGTAAATCTCATATCTATACATTTTCTTCATGCAAGTGGTGAAGCAAAAATAAGTGTGTAATAGTAATAAGGGTATAATAGTTTCTGTCTATCCTTCCACTGTGAGAACAAAACTCAACACTATGAGTCTGAAAGGATGTGCAGCTGTCAAGAAGCTCTCATTAAGAAATAAATAATACATATAAAAGATGAAGAAATTTGGTAAATAAAGAAGCTGCTGGTGTTAAGAACAATGGACTGACAACCTCAGAGTGCAGATCTCTACATCATTGTGCTTGAATCTTGAGAAGCATAAAATGTGAACTCCTCGGACTGAATGTTGGAAGTGTGAAAAAAGATTTCTTTGAAACACCAAAAAGACTCCTGAAAATTACTAAAGCTGTAATAAAACCAAAGAGTGGACACTCTGTATTTTACCTAAAGGACTAAAATGAAATGAATGAAGGGTGGACTGACTTTTACACAATACTGTATTACTGTGGGCATTTCCAGTCCCCATTATTTTTAAGGTTCGGTTTAGTAATAATCCACTTACAGACCATCTGTGATGAGTATACAATGAGAGTTTGAGAATTCAGAATTCAGAATTCACAAGATTTTTGTTTATTTTGCAGTCTGTCATTTTAATTGGTATAACTTTACCAAAAATGTTTAATGTAGGCCTGGGTGCACAAACAAACTGTGTTCAGCACAGTTTAATAAGTTCCCTCATACTAAATCTGGTAATGAACTGATGAGTTGATTCAGATGTGCTTGAGCAGTGACATCACCAAACTAGACTGCGCTCTGGTCCTTTCGGCTAGAATGGCTTGGAAAATATGTCGAGCTGGTTGAGAAAGTCTGCTCTACATTGTCTCTGAAATGCATCGGTGGAGGCATCCTGATGGAAAGGGTGTTTAAAGGGGATGACAGCTTTAGAAAAAGACCTCATAAAAAGAGCTAGCCTCTCCCATTTCCTGCACGATCGCATGTGACTCGGGCCCAGAAAGCAGAAACATGGAACATGAAGAACAAAGATAAATGGAGTTCAGCCTTTCTCCAGGCCCCTTACAAAGTCATATCCAAGTACCCCCCCACCCCACCCACCCTCAAAAACATCTGAGTTACTGCACTGCCCCACAGCCTTCTTAGCCTCTCTTTACTATTCTCACACAACAGCATGGATCTGCCAGCAGCAGTCCTTCCTGACATTGGTTTCATTGGAACCATCTGGAAGCACCACTGGGTGAGCAGGAGGAGGGATTGCGGGTGGAGGGCTGTGGCCCCTACGTTTGACCTCTCTGACTGCGTAGATGATGTAGGTGTCTACTGAAGGAAAAATGACCGTTGCTATGATAACATCAGTCCCACTACCACAGCTGATAAGAACCTATTAGGGCTGCAATCTTCGCCCTAGTGCAGAGAGGAGTGCTGAGATTCCTCAGACTGCTCATCCCATATTTTCATACCTCAGACAGTGACAACTATGGAGGCTCCAAGATACTTCCTCTTATCAGTGGATCCTTCAGCACTTCTGAAAAGGAGAGTGAGTGTAGATCATTCAGCACTCCATTGTCAGATGGGGGAACTGTATAATCACGTGCAAATGCATAGGTGTACATTGAAAGAAATGTAAAGACTGAGTAAAGTTAATACATTGTCTACAGAGAACATATGTCTGCACGTTTTCATACACAATTACTCTTCATGTTCTGAAGTAAAGGAATTTTTTTTTAAAGATTATGTGGCGTGAACGGAAAATGGAAAAGTTATGCCATATAGTACGTTCTATGATTTTCCAATGAATTTAAAGCAGCAAATATATATTAATTAAACTTGTATATGGCAACACACTGAACAAATCCGTTTTGAAGCTGTGCTTTCACCTCTGCCTCCCTATATGCTGTTTGCTAACAGCCACTGAGAAGATACAAGAAATAATAGGAAATACAAGGAAGAAGTGTGATGAAATATGTAAAAGGTGGCATTTTTGGAGTTGTAGTCATTAATTAAATTTGAGAAAAAACAGTGAGACACCAGAGCTGTGGTTGGTGAAGTGTAGTGGAGTCATCGCTATGATGGGAATTACAATGCAGAGTAAAGGTTAATCAAACCAGTGCACTGTAAGCTAATTAGGCTGACATGCTAAACCATAAAATAAAACTCAGAGCAGGAGTTGTAGTTCAGGAGAGGTTTCACTTTGCCAAATAATCTGATTTGAGTCATTTCTTATGGTCTACTATTGTATACATATGCATTTTCAAACTTTGTGTGTGTGTGTGTTTTTCCCCTGCATGTGCACCAGTAGCAAACTGTGATTATTAGCCCTTTAAATGTTAAAACTTAATTTAAACTTAATTTAACTTAATTTAACTTAATTTAAAAAATGGAAAACAAACACACCTCCTCTATGGTATGCTGATTTCCGCTAGCACAACTGTGGGATTTTAGTATTAAGGAGATTCATGTGAACATTTTTGGATTGTTCATCTTGATTGAGTGGAATTCAATTCAAATTGAGGTAAGGCTGTTTAGTTGTATTCAGGAGGACAGCATTTGTTCTGGTCATTATGCGCCATTGTTCATAGCGAGACCAGATGTCATTCGCCACTCATATTATGCCTTAGCATTAACAAACATGGAGGTGTGAGAATGGTCTATAAGCCACAGTGCACATCCCAAGTTAAATGCTGATGTGGTCACACAAACGAAGCTTAGCTCATTTTTTTCTCAGTGGAGAAAGAAGGGCAGAATTTACATCCACAGTAAAACTCTTGTTCTCACCAGCCATTCATACGGGTATGTGAGTTATGAGGCTTGCTTCAGGGGGACTCCCACTGTTCTCTCCCACACATGGGCAACCTTGACATTGTTCACTGCTGTGGATGACGTGAACGAAGCAGTGAAGAGCCCTGGGCTTCTTTTGGTGGGATACTGTTTTTACACTATATTCTTTATAGACTGGTGTGAGCTTTAAAAGGCCGACTACACTAAGAGCATTGTTTATAGCTATGAATAAGAGAGCAAAAGTTGGGCCTTGAATGAAATATTACTGGATGCCACAGTGAGCATTGTGGGTTATTGCCCCAGTAATTAGGGAGATCTCCTTAGTTGGGGGGAGAATTCCTCTTTTGTTGGTCATTGAAGTATGAATAGTTTACATAAATCCATATGACTGTGCACTCGGATGTGGATTTTGTGGCTGCACAAACAGCATGTCTTCCAGCTCTTATAATGCTAATGCAATCTGACTATAATCATTGCAGACAAGCCTCCCACTGACTGCTGAATGGAGCCCTGAACTGAGGCAAGAGCATGAGTCTTCAGTGCCCGTGTGGACTGGATTAAACATATTTAGGTCATATAAAGATATGTGGTACATGTTCCCTTCCTCTGGCAACACAGGGGATACGGATTCCCCCCTTTCCTCACAGGCCATGTGTGTGAAAGACCTTTGTGTTTGGGCTTAACATCAGAAATGTTTTGGCTAAGGTCACTGCATGCCCCACAGCTAATGAGACCTCCCCTGGAAATTGTAGATTTAGTCATCTAATCCAGCCCTTCCAAATATGACTGTACTCCGGCTTTGCTCTGCTGGAGCTTCCTGTGTAGCACAGCAAAGCTTATTTTACCCCCTCGAAGTCCAAACTGATTACTGTTGTCTTACTGTGTCTTAAGGCCACAAGAGCATAATTAGCAAATTCATTCTATAATTTGCTACATACAAAAAATAAGCTCACCAGACCAAAAATACTTTACGTGTTTTAAGGTGGTAATAAGTTCAGGCTCCTACAAGAGGTGTTGCACAAGGATGATGGGGCTATGAAAACCTACGGGTGTGCAATGGGATTCACAGATTGAGAAGAGGTGGTACTGTGCAGTGAATGTCATGTTCGCTGTGTGGAAAATGAGACACAAGAAGATATTAATGATTATATGGTCATATGTGTCTACCAGTTGTGGCAAAAATACTAGTCTTCAGGAAGTTCACCATACAATTGTGCCAGGCAGGGCATCTACCAAATCTGGCTGAATTGTGCAATTCTCTGATGTAAGAGTGGCTGAACATAGATGTAGCCAACATTCAGAAACTTGCCCACTCTATACCAAATCACAGCTGTTATTCGAACTTGGAGGTATTATGTGATATTAGGTACTTCTCAATCACAGGTAACTAATTTTGTCTGGTGAGCTTGGAATTCTTGTAGTGTGATTCTTGTAGAATGATTCAGAATGTATAGAATATCATAAATTATGATCGCCTAATTCATTACATAGTTTGTTACATGATAAATATGCTGTTAGGAGTTAACACAAATAAGGACTATCAGTGCTCTATTATAATTGATACCACCTTTATTATAGAAATTGTCGTATTAATTTTTTTATAGAGGTGTATTCCATTGCTGTTTTTCTTTTCAGAAAGTCATAAGGCCCAAAACTGATATGAATGGAAATAAAATATAGTATTATATAGTAAACTTTTTAGTTACAGTTACATTTGATTCATAACATAAGTTATTTTATGAAGTAGTAGATGTCATTTTGATAGATAATAATGTTTGTTCAATTGTTTAACAATATTAAGGGAACTTAAGAGGCAAGCACGTCAGTAAAATAATTTTATATCAGTTCTATGGAAAATTTAGACTGTATATTTCCAGTATCGATGTAGATGGATGGCCTTTTTCTTACAACTATGGCTCTCTGAGTAAGGCTACTGATGAAGCATTCTTCATAACTGTGTTATGAATGTAAGAAATACCCTGCTCTTTTGAGATCCTTATTCTTCCCTACCTTATATGTTATTATACAAATACTAACAAAAAGTTGTTTATGAAAACACTTCCTAAATAAATCCTATTAAATGACATCATACAAGGGTTTGAAGGTAACTATGCAACCAGTGCATGAAAGGATACGGACATGGCACAGCTACATGGACACATTCCTAATTCTTACAGGGTACATCTACAGTACATGTTTTAGCCTGGGAAATCATTACATAAAAAAGTAACTTTTGATGGCATACCATTCAGTCTTTGTGGCATGACTGGTATACAGTGGCATATTGTCTAAATGAATATGTCTTTCCACACAATAATTACGCCAGATTCTTTTCTATTTTGTACAGTGTAATATGATCCCGGTTCTTGAGTGAACAGTTCTGTCAGCATTCATCAGTGACAGGTTCCATGATTTACTTGAGTTGTCAGCCCCCCGCACCAAGTGTCATGCTAAGTGTCACAAATGTACTGATGTGTGCTGATGTGCCAAAGACAGGACCTTTTTAATGTTGAGATTCAGCTCTTTGGTATGATCAATTCTGCATAATCCACTGCCTTCCCACCACTTCACAAGGCAATGACCAAAAAACGAGGAAGGAATGAGCTGATAATGCGGCATGTGTTATAGATTGGATTTCCTGTCCGTAAACACTTTTGAAATGGAGACATGGCACCAGATTGCAGACAGCTAACTCAGGCCAAATGGAAACCAGATTCTCTTTATTGTGTAAAGAACAACTCTTAAAGTTTCAAAAGAAGAAATTGGGCTGTTTCTTTGTTGGCTGACACATTTTTCTGTCTTGGCAAATACACGTTGCTTTGCTAACTAATGAGCCATAATGTAACCACTTACTAGGAGGTTTTAAGATGTTTGGACCTTGGATGACTGCTCTTCAATAGGAATCTATAACATGGACATGCTGCATAGCACGGCATTGACAATGAATGTAAAATATTAATTGTGGTATGTGCAACAGTTTGTCAGCTGATGGCAGTTCAGGAGAATAATCAACTCTGACTCTTCAATTCTTGTGCTGCCACTCCACAACCATGGACTCACCAAACAGCTTACTGAGAATCTTAAAATCGAATTAGCTGCCTACAAAGCAGAGGCAGGCTATAAAAACAAATCAAAGCACTTCCAGCTTGCAATATCCCCTGTCTGAAATATCACTATAAAATGGCAATTGAGGGCGACTGTGGAAGCCAAGGCAGGATCAGAATGTAATACAAATGCTCTCGAGAATTCGACTAAGTGAACTCTGAGTAAGGCTGAAGTCAGAAAAAGGTGGAATACTTAAATAAAGTAAAACACTTTACAATGTATCTCTCTCTCTCTCTCTCTCTCTCTCTCTCTCTCACTCTCTCTTTCTCTCTCTTTCTTTTTTCTCTGTCTCTCCTCTCTCTCTCTATCTCTTTCCTCCTCCTTTTCTCTCTTTAAGTCTCTCTTTCTCTATCTCTTCAACTCTTTTTTTCTCTCTCCCCCTTTCTTTCTCTTTTCTTCTCTCCCCCACTTCTCTCTCTCTCATACACAAATCCCTCTAATTTATCCTGACCTCTTTTGAGTTTATAAACAAAGTCAGCTTTTTTAAGTGAGTTGTTTGGGAGTTTTTGGTGGTTTATTGGAGATATGGTGAAATATGCTTTACTGAGGTGGACAGACACAATGGCATTTAACCTGCTATATGCATTGCTACATGTTGTCAAACACTTTTCCAGGTTCACAATCCCGTTTACAGGCAGACAGACCAGACAGGCTAGAGGTGCTTCATGTGCAACTTGACCAGGCCAGGAGAAGAGGGTGTTATAGGCCAGGGTGCCAGGGGCCATGACCTCCTATGACACGCTTTAATTAAGACTGTCACATTGATGGACCATAGGCAAGCTCTTAAAATGATTTGTGGGCAAACATTTATCCAAATGGAAGGTGTCAGATTTTCGGAAGCATGCTGGGTCATTTATGGTCATTTTTCTGAGAGCTAGAGGTCACTCAAGCACATATTACAGATCCTGTTCCTTTCTTTATTCGATATATGATGCGGAGGTTCTTTAAATTTTTAGGACAGCACATTTAATGAAATCACTCTGAAATACTTTGACTAAATAATGACAGAAAGAAAGCCAAAGGAGTTTCTTATAAGGCAAGGATCATCAACTTTCAGTTCTAGCAGTGTGTTTCTGTGCAACAAACCAAACATCTGTAGCAAAGTCAATTACCAATGTTCAAAATAGGGTAGCTGATGTATTTTTAGTTGCCCGGACTAATCATCAAAGGGCTCATATCATGCAAAACCCATATCATTTGAAGTAATAGAAAGACATTATGAATTCAAAGTCAAGGTTTTGAATTAAATGCTTCGGTGATGTAATGGGAACCTATATATTCATATATATCCACCTATTCAGTCTACAGCAGGTGAGCATCATGCACTCATATTCACGGGGAGAACAGATCAGAGCTCATTTATCCGAGTCCTAAAGCACAGTAAGGAAACAGCGTCTTTAATTCTAAAGTGACATAAAATGAATTGTGATCATGTTTGGGACATAAAAACACAAATAACCCCAAGAAAAAATTACAAATAAATACATAATAATAAATACATGGAAAATGTAGGATAATAAAGATTTCAGGATCTAGCATTTTAACATAACTGTTGTCTCCATTCAATAATATGTAGCAAGAAACTATACGTTACTCTGGGCCTTCTCATGCCTTAGTTGAATACTCCTGTTCTATGCTCTGCCTTTTAGGCACTTTAGGATTTTAGACTGTAGCCCAGGCCACATGTGGATAGGGTGTCCATTCCCTAACAAAACTCTCAATGATCCTTTCCTCTCGGATCACCTCCAGAATCCCTCTTTAAAGGCATGTGTGCCATGTCACGAATGAAAAGGGGGAGGGATGATGGGGATCACTGCCGTCTCCTCTTCATCTGAGGGCCACCTCTGCTCCCATCGGGATACTGTTTCCTCTCCCAGCGCCCGGCCTTGGAATTTACAGTCCGGAGCGCAGAGCTAATAAAACACATGTGCAGAGGGAGAGGAATGGGGGAGTGACCATTTCTAGGCTAAAAGCTCGTACATCAAATGCTCTTCGTTCAGCTGAGGAGGTTCGGTGCTGAGGATTCCAGATGAAATGAAGTGTAGGCTGATCTTGTTTTTGCGTAAATCAGCAAATATGTAACTGCTCCTAGACAAAACCGGTCTTGGAGATTTTCATTTTCATTTTCATTCTAGTTTGATTTAAGCGTTCTTAGGCACACAGAGTTTTTGACTTCCACAATCCAATAACTACAATTTACCAAATATAAGAGCTCCACTGTTTTAAACAGTGGCAAAATGTCCAACAGAAATGAATCCCTTTCAGCATTAATATTCAGTTATTCCACTTACAGCTTATTACTGCAATACCTAGACTTATGATCTGGTAAATAATATGGAACTAATGTGTAAGTTCAGTATGCAAGGGGTTTACCTATTTTAAATGTCTTGAAATTAAAATTCCAAAGTGTTAAACTTATGACGTTACTGTGTTCATTAAGAACAAACAGGCACTGAAATAATCATTCAAGGAATGTCATTGTAATTTTGTCATTTTTATAAATGTCATTGTTTTATTGAGCTTTTATTGGTACTTGACATCATTTGCATAGCTGGTGATGTTATATAATGGTGTTGAAGTAGTATATAGTTTTAGTGGTAGCCTTACTTTCATGTAACTCGTGATGTCATTTGTAATTGTTAGCTTGCAGTACCGTATGTGAAGTTGTGAGCAAAAATGACTTATTTGGACATGTCACCTACTATAAGATGCCCAGCGCTGGAATTCTGTTATATTTGGGACTGACGATGTGAGCATTTCATAGAAATAGTCCCCACTTTCCCTTCCGTCTACACTATTCTACTCATGCTCTGTGGAACAAGACACTATAAAACTGTAATCGGAGCACTTTCAAAGTCAAACACGGAGAGAAATCTACACAATTCTAAACAGCAGATGTTTACAACAGAAGTAGAGCTTTGTTGTGCTGTGCCTTTGGGATTAAGTGAAATCCAATATGTAGAATTTCTAAAGCAAAGGATGGTGGGATTAGGGTACAAATAGCTGCCACATGTCATCGATTTTCAAAGTGCACAAAAGCTTCATCCTGAGCTGCAGTGCCTCTCCTTCAGCCTTCCTTTTCCCTTCTCTCATCACTGTATCAGTTTTCCATGCATGGCAGGCGCAACAGTCCTTTGGACCTTATGAAGAAGGTTTTGTGAAGTTGTGGCATGTTCCCCTCACTTCACACAAGTACAAGCACTCCAAGAACAAACCTTTGCAAAGTAAGCGGTATCCTTTCCCATTTCATCACACCTCAGCTGCTGTGTAGTATGGAGCTCCTTTACAAGCACTTTTGTTCTAAAGCAGTATTCGGAAGAAGAAGCACCTTTCAACACTGTCCTACGGAATAGTGAGGAGCTCTGCCCAACTTGGTAATTCATTGATACTGACTCTTTCTGGACACTAAACAGCATATGGCACTATTATTATTATTATTATTATTATTATTATTATTATTATTATAGGTTAGTTTCCTGTCTGTGATCCTTTCTGTGTGGAGACATGCACTCAGGGAAATTGGAGATACTAAACCCCCCACCCCAGGTGTGAGTGTGTGTACATCTGCAAGTCTGCTCTGTGAAGGACTGTGATGGATCTCTTCAGGGTGCTTCCTGACTTCCACCCAATCAGCACCACCAGTGAACCAGAGAGATAAAATGGCTTAGAAGATGAATGAATGAACTGTAGTAGTAGCAGTAGTAGTAGCAGTAGTAGTAGTAGCAGTAGTAGTAGTAGCAGTAGTAGTAGTAGTAGTAGTAGCAGCAGCAGTAGTAGTAGTAGCAGTAGTAGTAGTAGCAGTAGTAGTAGTAGTAGTAGTAGTAGTGGTGGTGGTATTGGCAGTAGTAGTAGCAGTAGTAGTAGTAGTAGCAGTAGCAGTAGTAGTAGTAGTAGTAGTAGTATGATGTAACAAGATTTTGGATAGAACAAAGTAATTTTGGACCATGAGTTCCATAAAAGAAGTCCCATAAAAACTAATAAACAAACAATGAAGCATTCAGACTTTAGATGTTTACAGAGGCAGTCATATCTTTACATAAATACATTAATTAAGACATTAATTAATACACTAAATACAAGTCATTTATTTTCTATTGGGAGGTATCTGTCTCAAACCCCAGCAATTCCAACTTCAACTCTGAATTTCACCCAACTCATCAAAATGGTGCAAAATAAATAAAAATAAAACTACCAAAATGTAGATAAGGAGGTTTTGTTCAAATAGCTACATTGTAGACTTTTTAATAAACTTTAGTGCACTGCAGGGCACTGTAAATGACCACGTGAGCATCAATAATAGCTTAAGGTATCTTATACATTATACATAATAAAATAATTCTACTCTGATTGGTCACTGTAAAGTCATTCAAAGAGCATAACATTTGTGCGCGCGCACACACACACACACACACTCACACACACAGGAGTCACAGAGAGTTCACTCCAACACTTCAAACAGCCTGTCAATCAGTGTGGCCTTGAAGGCAAGTGAGCTTCAGCGCCACAACAACATAAATGCATGATGTAGTCTGACACCTCATTCCAAATCCACCGTGTTAGGCCTGCAAGCTCTCATAAACGTATGTTTCATCTGAATGACACACAACAATGCTGCGAGTCACGCTAATGAAATAATTTAGCAACAACATCAAGAATGAGCAGAGACGCTCATGGCTCTACCTGGCAGCGGGGGCCATGAATGACTGAATCACAATAAAATCAAGATAAAAACCTTGATAACAAGAAATACTCTGAAACAACATGCCTCCGAGATCAGGTGTCATTGTGTATTCAGCATGTCGAAATTACTTCAGGTCTAAGCTGTTGTTTTTTCTAAGAGGAAAACTTTCCAAAGTTGATTGCACATGTTCACTCTGACTGTCACGGGGTCCTTTAAATTGTAACACCCTGCTAGAAAAACCATCATAGACCACCATGACTGGTCACCAGGAAAAATAGCATATGCTCTTATGCTGGTAAGCCATCTTTACAAATCACTTGTCCCTGGATTAGCATTATTAGCAAAACTTGCTTGTTTGAGTGGGGGTGACGTTGCAGTCTTACTATTATTATTATTATTATTATTATTATTATTATTATTACATATAGATAGATAGTTTGGACCTGCTGATGTGTCCTGGCCATTTAAGGGGTTAAACGCACAGAAGTGTTAGCTTGCATGTAGCATGTATGTATTTCCGTTTTTAATTCTTAATAGCCTTGTATTTCAATCACAGTCATAATCAAGGTAAAAAAAATTATAGGACATCGCATACAGGCTTTTAGTTACCAACAGAGCATTCAAACTGACCTCAGAGGTTCGTTTACACAAACTTTTAAAAGTTTTGTGTTATTATATTCACTGCTCATTTTAACTACTGGAAAGCCTTGCCACGTCTTAGCACGTCTTTGCCCAGCGGAGAACACTAAAAACCCACTGTGAGTCAAAGCTTCCTAGCCCATTATGTTAAAGCTTCCATAACTGTGCATCATTCATGAGGACAATAAAACCCTTGACCTAAAATAACATAATAACCTCTAAAGCACACTCAGTGTACATCGATTAGCATCGCACCGTATTCCACTGTAAATACAGAGACAATACATGTCTAAGCCACACTGCATCGTGAGGTAATCATATAAGTCCATGCTTGCATTGAATCCAAAACACAGTGGGAGGCCACACACCATGGCTTTAATCAGTCCATAGTGTAGCCTTGACACAGATACACCAACACTGCTGTTCATGGTCAATCAAGCAAATGAGGTTAATTGCAGGCATTGTTTGTAAAAGCTACGGCTCTGGACAATCCATTGTGTGTGAGGTCAGCTTGATGAGAATGACGCCTCTTATCTGTGAAGCTGTCCAATATGACAGCTGGCTCAAAACCCACCACACCCACACAATCAATATTCACCCTGAGAAAAGAGTACTGAATAAAGAGCTCATTCTGACAATCACTGCTGAAGACTAACGTTAACTTGCTAGCTAACCCACTTATTCAAAAATAAATAAATAAATATAATGAATGAAGTCTAGTAATTAAGTTAAGAGTACTTAAGTTGTTTATGTGTCAACTGCATTTATTTTATGGTCTACCTACATGGTGGTTACCATTAGTGTACCTACACATTTTACTTGGAATAGCTAATAGTTAGCTAACAGGTACAAGCCAATACAAATCAGCCAAAGCTTTAGTCTAAAATCTCCCACACAGAAAACACAACCGTTAATGACAGCACGTTAGTATATCAGTGCTACGTGCACACACACACAGACATGCCCCATCCCCCTTCATCTATAGACTTTAGGCAGGGGTAGGGTCTGCTTTTATTGTGAATCAATGGTTTGCTAGTAATAGCCTCTTCTGTGTGGTGGTACATGTGCCTGAGGCTGGCATTAGCATCCACCATGCTGTAAGCAAAGAAAAATAGCCTCAGGAGGATGTTTATTGTTTTTTAGGAGGGGGTGGTGGTTGTGGGGCCTGCATCATAAAGCAATATACTTACAGGATGCTAAAAGACACTAACACTATACAACTATACAACTGTTTTGGGAACTGTTTAATAGACCTGATGACAAGCTGAGGTGTCATTCTGGTTGGGTCATCTTATAGCAATTTGTTTTTAATTGCTTATTAAACCTTGTGTATTCATTTTCCTACTTTCTGTTAGGTAAACATATCATTTTAATTTCTGTTACCCCGTAACTCATCCCCACACTAAT
Organism: Prochilodus magdalenae; assembly: GCA_024036415.1. Lineage (NCBI taxonomy): Eukaryota > Metazoa > Chordata > Actinopteri > Characiformes > Prochilodontidae > Prochilodus > Prochilodus magdalenae. The sequence continues at coordinate 282,031 of JAMWET010001711.1, read as the reverse complement.
TCCCAAGTGAAAAATACGTCTATTTATTCAACATATGTTTGATGTTTTTGTATGTGAAGATAAACACAGTTACATTACAGTGTTTTGTCTTCTAATTGTAATCATTACCGTCAGAATAAAACCTGAAATCTCTTCCTCTTATAGAAAAAGGACAGGCTTACACTACATGGACAAAAGTATTGGGACACCTACACATTACACTTAAATAGGCTTTTATGAAATCCCATTCTAAACCCATTGCAATTAATATTTTGTCCCTTTCCCTTTTGCAGCTATAACAGCTTCCTACCTAAACCTAGAACAATTCCTGAAGAAACATCCCATAGCATCATCCCGCACAACCAAACTTACATTCAGCCAGTGCAGTCGGGAAGGTTACGTTCTACTGGCATTCACCAAACCCCGCCTCATCCTTCTGACTGTCAGAGAAGTGTTATTTGTCACTCCACAGAACACGTTTTCACTGTTCCAAAGTCCGGTGCTTTGCACCACTCAATCCGATGCTGGACATTGTGATTAGTGATGTAAGGCTTTGCATGCAGCTGCTCAGCCATGGAAACCATGCAATGGGGCTCCTGGTGCACAGTTTTTGTGCTGATGTTAATGCCAGAGGAGGTTTTGAAACAGTTACTGAGGTAGCAGATTGTAGGCAACCACGCACATTAGCATGCAGCGACAGCGTTCTGTAATTTTACAAGGAATCCCAATACTTTTGTCCAAAGAGTGGATAATGCAAGTTAACGTAGGAAGATTTTTATGGTCATTTTAGACCATTTCTGTTGGTTTGTTCAATGAAATGTTAACATGTATATGGTAGCTGCAAAACAGTAAAATTGGCAAATATACTGTGTATTTCAATATGTTACATATATGTGCTTATACTTGCATGTATTTCAGTATTAATATTTATAATGTAGGTTATATATGCACCTGTATTTTTCTGTCATATGGATTTTCCACATACACAGTAAATCTAAGTAAAAGCAAACGTGTCAAATTATAAATCTGGAGAACTCCCCAATCTACCTATTACTGGCATATAGTCTTATGGAATATCATTCACCATTTAGCAGTCTTTATCTCAGAATATAAATAAACTAAAGGTTTTCTTTCAACTGTTTTGTTGTTAGCGCCTCTGTTTTTTTCTTCATCAATATGCAAAGTGTATGACAGGAATGATCTTGTTATACAACACAGCAAGCGTTCTCCAGCACATGTAACAAAATTTGTGCCTCAAATACAATTATTGAAAACGGTTTATACTAATGGAGAGTTACAGATGCAGATGCAGATTTGTGATTTGCCATGTGGCACAGCATTTAGTCCTTTTAGCTGTGATTATCTGTGGCAAGCGTCCAAATTGAAGCTAATAAAAATGATGTATGGTGGCATGTCAAATGGAGAGACTCTTTGCAGGAAGTGTTCATCCATCAAGCTAACTAGCCATCCATTTAACTCTTGACGTAACATGAACAGAATGGCCTAATCCAATTGCTTGACACTGAAGGAGAAGTTTGGGGTGAAGGAGGTGACCACTGTGGAGAAAGCAGAGACGTTGTGGTTGTGGTGTTGGTTTGACTTACTGGTGCTTCATGAGCATACTAATGTGTATATCGCTGCTGTGCAAAACCTTGTATCTCCAAAATTCTAACTTTAGCCAAGAAGGGAAATACATTTTGTGTGGAGTGACTCCATATCTTTAATTTATTGAAAGAATTGATAAAATATCACATTTTGTTGATAGCAAAACAATCATAAAACCGTCTTGGCAGCAACAAATTGGAGGAGAACTCATAAAGCTATCCAGTAAACAACTAGCATTACAAGTTTGAAGAGCTATACACATACAGCAATATTAGTTCTGACTGCTCACCATGTGATCATTTGATTTTAATCAAATCTAAAAGATCTAAAAAACAGAATTAATTTTGTAGTATTAATTGTAATATTATTTTCTAGGTGTTATTTCAAATTTAGAGCTAAGGATTTGGAACAGCCAAACCCAAAAGAAACCCTATTTTGTGAATATTTAACATGTTATTTTTAATTATTATATTTTAATATTTATATTTAATATATTATTATGTCAATGAATGCCTTGAGTTTAAACCGGTCATAATAAAGTTCTTGTCAATAGCTAAGATGTAAATCAAATCTTTTTTTCTTTTTTTTTAACCCAGGCAATTCAGTTTAACCTACAGCTGAATGGTCCACATACTGACTCTTCATGTGATTGAAAGGCAATAATATGATGAATAAGTTCACTTTACAATGTACTTTGCAACTGTATGAAGGTTTTTCAATTTTTTTATCCTGCATCATCATGATAGATCAAGCCGTCAGTGAATGAAACAATCAGTGAAATTCTCTGGAGCTAATGCTGAACGTGGCTGTAGCTGTTTTCTATGTATGTGTTGTGTGTTTGCACTTATTCACCCCCTTAATGATGGAGTCAGACCCCATTAGTCAACTGCATGCCCCCCGTCTCCCAAGCTCCTGGTGTGTCGCCACTGCTTCCCCGCAGGACCGCAGACCTCTGACCTCTACAGTTTAGAGGTCGTCTCCGTGGCAAACCCTGGAGTTTTGAGGGCACGTTCCTGCCGGCTAGAGAGAGGTGTGTCAATGCGTACTTGGACACAGCTATAAAGCACTCATCTGAGAAAGCAGGAGGGTTCAGCCTTTTCTCAGGCATGATGGAAGAAGATCATGTAGGGTCTTACTGAACTCCTTCTAATCTCACCTAATGTGTCATTCCACTCTAATCTGTTCCCACAGGAGATGTGTGCATGTTCATATTGGCTTTAGTAAAATGGATCAGCATGTGGAAGTAGAGCCTTCTGTGTGCTTCTGTATTTTCTATCACTATGTAAAGGAATCTGCCTTTCATGTTAGATGTGCTATGACCGCGAGTGTGTACACATGTTCAAAATTCATTTCAGCTCAAAAGTGTATTATTGGTTAACATTGCAAGGTGGCTGAAGTATAGTCATATTTATATGTAGGGTTTCCAGCTCAGGCCTGGAACATTGTAGGACACTTCGTCTGTAGATGTGTATTTACTAGCATGGTGTGCTCACAGTGCAATCTAACAACAGAGATGCAGTGCTGCTTGTTGTCTCATATCTCCAGCAGTGCACCCTTACAGAACTATTGTTTTGATGCTGAGGGTACTCTGAATGAATCAAAAAAAAAATTTCAGTTTCATGTTTTGTTTGAAAGAAAAATCTGTTTAAAAAACTTGGAAAATGCTATTTTATGAAAATACTTGCATGTTGGGATATGTATTATTCCAGAATCAAATTCACAGTTTACTTAAGTTCACAGCTGATCTGAGATCACAAGACTAATAAGTTGACAAAACAACTTTTGTTGTGATGATAACAGTCCAGAACTTTATAGCTATCTTCTGAAAGCGCAGTTTTTCATTGTAGGTAAATGTAACATCATCGTGCTGGGTATAATGAACCATGCGGTCTGTCACTGTATAAAACGATATTGTATGAGGACACTGCTAATGTTGTTCTGAAGTTCTAATAAATGGTTGGACAGGTTCAAATTGAACATTTGTATGTTGCGTTGTTTTGGTTGTTGTTTAGTGACTGATTGAGGGAATTTACTATCCTGATTGTAGGCTGTAGTGTTTGATGGGAAAGGATGTTTTTTTTCACTTTGGTGCATATTTTTTGTGGATTTTTGATCATTTTGTGAAGACATTGTGTCATACTCGTCAGCATACTTCTGTTGGGTATTGTGTGTTAACGGACTTCTGAATGAACAAATGTGTTCAAGCTGCTGAGAAATCTGTATAGCCACAACACAAGTGCTTTAGGACTAGGCTCAATGGCTTTAGCAACCTATACTTTCTTGCAGTCAGACACATGTTTCTGCTAGGAGACCTTAAACAACCTTCAAATCTCAAACCTTCTAAGACTTTCTAGTGACTTTTTATTTTTTCTATATTAGGTCAGTTCCCACTCCGCTCCTGAGTTAAACACACAGCAGTGTTCTGTTATGCGCTGCCATCTGTGCCAAGATGTTTAACATGACTCGCTCTTTAAAGTTGCTATTTTCGTTGGACGTTGGATACGGCAAACAATCTGTGCCTCCCTCCCTCTCACTCACTCTCTCTCTCTCTCTCTCTCTTCTCTTCTCTCTCTTTCTCTTTCTGTCTGTCTGTCTCAAACTCTTCTTTGAACCGCACTCTATTCACTTTTTCTATCAAAAAAGCTTTTTTAAGTTCTCCCAGAGCCAGACAGTCTAGTCAAACGTTTTTAATAATTAAATTAATGAGTAACGAGTGATTTATGGTGTATTCCTTTGGTGTCAAGTGCAGCAGAACACGTTTCATTAGGCCGCTCTTAAGTAGCAGCAGCGTAAACATAATGAAGCCTTTCATTTAAGAGCAGTAGGGGCAATTCTGCTTTAGGTGAAGGGCCCTGTTTATTCTTTGTTCAAGGCGCTCTCTCACACATTTTCTCGGCCCGGTTTGCTTTTCTTGGCACCAGAAAGCACGAGGGCCATCCTCTCCAAGATCCAAATGCGACCCCTTTCCAACTCCTCTCTTGGCTTCATTCAAGTCCTGCACTTTTGGCAAGAAGCAATGTGGAGGGAGGGGTGAAAAAAAAAAGTGTATTGTAATGTGAAAAATACATCATGCAAAGCTTAAGCTAGGCTACGGTGAGGTTCACCCGGTTCGTATTTGTTCTGCTCGGGCTCTTTTAACGACCCCGATGTTGATGCCGCTCAAGCCCCCATTGTGCATTGCAACATCGGCAGAGCCTGCAAGAGCAGTCTGCATTTTTGCGGTTATCCGTGGGCTCATTGTCTTGCGCGGAACGCATATCTCTTTGTTTCAAGCGCATCTCATTTGTCATTTGTGAGTTTCGGATGGGGGGAGCAGGTTTGACAGGGCTGCAGTCATTAGGTCTGTGTAAACAATGACTGTGTAAGTATGGGGAAAGTAATATAAGGGCTCTTCTGTGGAAATGATAAGGAGATGTTTATGCAATATTCATCAGTGACGGTGGGCCGGGTAACAGCAGTCATAATAGGGGATGTTGTTTCTTTTGTCCTGGATTTCACTTTTTTAACAAGCATGAATGTGATTGTTTCATGAAACAGGACTTACATGCTGGGGTCTATTAGATGTGCATGCCTAATTAGGCAGACACTGTAATTTTTTAAATCTCTTGAAGATTTCAGCTCTTTAATGATACCCCACCTCATGGTTAAGCCTTGAGCACCTACTGTATTGATCATTTCCTAATTCACCTCAGCATTTTTTTACTTGACACTGCTGGTTTAACCCCTATTTACAGTAGCCATAAAATGTGATGGTACCACTTTACAATGAGACTACTCCAATGATGGTTTTATGATGATTTTATTATCATTATTATTATTTATATTATGGGTTTATTAAATTATTGGTTAAATACACACATTGAAAATCATCAACAGCTGTAACACAGTATAAAAGGAGATACTTTACTTGGTTTATTTGTTATATATACAGTAAATATGAAAATCAGATGAAGCTGGCAGGTCTAACGATGACTAAAGGACAAAATCTAACAAATCTAACATAAACTAACCAGCAAGGGCGGTATAGAAGTATAATGGTATAGATGAATGTGGGTTCACTATTAGGCAACAACTGGTCCCTTTTTTTTTTTCATTTTGTCCTGCTATATTAATTGAATGTAGTTGTATTGGCTTAATAATGATTTCAGGCTGTTTTGTATTAGCCTTTGTCCTATGCATATTTGTCTCCACTAATATTTATGGAATATATTTGTCTGGAAATGTGTTTTATTTTCATAAAACTGGATGCAAATGGATTTTTGGTCAATTTCTGAATTGTTTTCATTGCTCACTAGCCACTCAACACAGTCACAGCATTTTACACCCAGAGAACCAACAGTGTAATAGTTCATCTGCTAACATAGCTACAAGGAAAATATGCATTTGAAGAGCTGAGAACCAAAGAGACGTACGTGCCATTTTGGGTAAATTTCCCATATTTATGCCCACACGTGTTGTTATCTTGCGTGTGTAGGTCCTGGTTGTTGTTGGCTTGAACCCTGCGATACATACATAAGCAGGACTGGCACTGTCACCATTATTACATAATAGCCTGATCACAATAATTTCTGATGATCTCCATTATTTAAGATTTTTGCCGCAATAGGCTACAAATAAGGGCTGGGGACCCCAGTGTCCTAGAAGGATGAAAAAACGCAAGGTTTTGAAATGCTATGCTGCCCCAATGTGTATGCTGTGTGTGTTAGGTCTGTTTTCAACCAGAACATGAACTGGTAGCCTATCCAGGGTGTTGCCGCAATAGGCTCCAGTACCCCCAGTGTCCTAGAAGGATGAAAAGGTTTTGAAGATGGGTATGCTGAAAAAATCAGAACATGAACTGGGTGTGAACTGGCTAAGTAAAAGAAAGCAGTAATGCTTTATTGAAATATTTTATGCCACATGTGAAAACAAAACAATTTCTAATTTCTGTGTCTATATTCAAGATTTTTTCCCTTTACTAATGTGGTGAATTCTAATGTTTTTAGCCTGTTACTAACAGAATGCTTATATTTTTACTCTGGAAAAATATGGAGCCTAACACATGATGTTTTCTAACTGTACACATTAGTGTGAGTGTAGTGTGTTTTGGAAAGTCCAACTAGTGTTGGCGTATATAGAACAGAAGACGGCTAATTGGCTAATTTGGCTGTTTTAGACTTGGGGGTTAGTAACTGCAGACAAAGACAGTTTATTTATTAAGTGCAGGTATATTATGACAATTAACTGCTAGCCAATACTTGTAGCCAATACATGTAGAAGTTCTTCACACTCATATGTCTCAATTTGGTTCTCTAAACAGCCATCAACTGAAATGCTCTTTATGGAACCAAACATGGTTCTTCTATGATGCTGTGTCCTCTGAATACCATTTCCAAAAAGTATACATTTGGATACTTTGTCCATTTCAATCTAACTTTGTAGCTTATATTAAAACTCCTTAAAGCCAATCATAGCCCAATGTCAGAAGAAGCTGGGTGTTTGGCTTTGACTGTTTATCACAATGAGAGCACCCACATTGAGAAAGTCAGGGAGGCGCCAGAAGTTTCACTTATATCCTTGACTGCCAGCCCACTTGGCATGACCTAGCTTGGATTTATTTCATAGGGGCACTGCAGTATGTGTGATGCGTGAGGGCACGTGTCTTTACAGATAGATATGTGAGAACAGATACGGTCCTGCTTAGGCTGCATCAACTGCTCTGCATGACACAAGAAGTAGAAATATAAAATATATATACGTGTAAACACTTATTTTTCATTTTGGAAAAAAGCGTATTAGATAGATACCACTGTAAATCTACTCACTGACCATTTCATCTCTAATACATGTGCTTCAGATGCTTTTCAAAACAAAGATGAACTGTTCTTTGAGCAATGCCATAGAAGAACCACGTGTGGCTGTCTAATGGCCCATGTTTGAGTGTGATTAAGATGTAAAGTAAAACAGTCATATAATCTAATAGTTCAATAGATTTAATCTTCTTTTCTCTTATTTTAAATTTTCTCTTTTTTTCAAACATAGTTCTTTAGGGTACTAACAGTGTCTCTTCTATTGCATCACCCATAGGTCTTAAGATCTCCAAAGACGTAAATGTTATAAACTAGTGTAAGAGTTCTCCCTAAAACCTTCCAAATTATCATCTCTTTTCCAAATGGTCCATTAAGAATACAAAATTAAGTTTTCTATTGCATTGCTCTTTGATCTCAAGTAAGTTGGTCTCTACATCGATTTTAAGGGTGCTTTACAAAAATGGTTCTCTGAAGAACCCTCCACTGAAGTGTTCTATAGGGGTCGAAATAAGTAAACCATTGTGGTACCTTCTTTAAGTTTTAAGTAGATGCACTTTGTATCGTTTTAGTAGAAATAAAGGTGCTACAAAGATAGAAGAACCATAAATGAACCACTTTTTTTCTCTTATTTGCCACTTGTTTATCTTATAAAAAACTTCCTGGGACAAGATTCTCCTTGAAGGCAGCAGACGTTGCTATACGGTCTCAATGTACTCTTCTTCATTAATGCTGCATCACAGAGGTGCAAACGTCCTTTGCTAAGGACATTGACATAACATGACAGGCCCTGGCATTTGGACTTGCTGTTGATAACAGTCTGAACAGTTATTTTCGTCCTTGGTCCAGACGAATATCCATGTCTTCCAAATTAATCTAACCACAATACATGTTTCCACTGTCTGATGATCTATCCCAGATGCCTCTTAGCCCAAGAAAGTCGAGACAGCTTCTGGAGGTGGTTAACATAAGGCTTAACATAAGTGCTGATAGGGAACCCCTTATTGTAGTGCTTTAAAAAAGTCCCATGTAGTTATATAAGGTTTTGTTGAATGACCGTTCTTGATACAGTGCCTTCTGAGGGATCAGAGATCATGGGTGCTCAGGTTAGGCTTGTGACCCTACCCTTCCCGAGCCCTTGAATTGTTTAATGATACTATGCACTGTAGAGGGAGAAATATAAAAAGCCCTTCCAATCTTTTTTCAAGGAACATTGTTTTTCACATTTCAGTACTTTTCCTATGCATCTGTTGACATCCAGAGATCCTCTGCCCATTATCTCTCCTCATAGACTCAACCTTTCATGGATACTGCTTTGTAACAAACCACGGGTTCAGTCATCTGTTGACATCACTTGTTTGACATCACATCATTATTTAGTTTTTTTTTTTTTAACAAACCTTGTTACGAGCCTTAAATTGCCCCTGTCCCAACATGTCTAGAGTGTGTTGCAGGCATGGAATGTATATGTATATGTATATTAACAAATTAAATGAAGTTGAGTAAACAAAACATGAGATATTTCTTTTGTTTTTTGTGCATCTCTATAACAGAACCATCCACTGGAAGGTACTATAGGAAGCCAAAAGTGGTTCTTCTGTGGTATCAGGCAGCTTAGTGGCACCTTTATACTACAACTACAGACTGAAGCTCATTTGTTTCTTGGTATCTGTGGCCCCATGCGTAAATAAAAAAGCCACCGCAAGACCACCGTGGACCACATTTTATTTGGGTGGCTGATCATTCCCAGCACAGAAGCGATTCCAACATAGCATTAGTCTGTTTGTGTGCTGCATTAAAGTCATGGTTTTAATCTTGCCAGCATGAGCTGGAAGTAATATTATGACAAAGGCCGGTGGAAGAGGGTTTATCTAAGTTCAGTATCACCTGTTGAAGCTGCAGATGAGCCCAGAGCAGAATCTGTCATCTTGATTCTAGTCAACACCAATCGTGCCAGGTTAAAAGGGGTCAGCCAAGAATAGCAAAAGCCATCACTGTGCTTTTTACTCCTGATTCATGGTGTATCTGCCACGTCACGCTACAGAAAAAGGCAAACCCAGAGGGACAAAGTGACTCTTTGAGTACTGTTAAGAAGAGCAAACAGTTCCATCCAAATTAATGTTTCTTTATCTGTACCTAATAGAATTAAAACTCAAACTGTAGTTTGGGTTGGAGGAGGTCATTATCGTTATTTAAAATGCTAGTTGAAATCTCCACTACTTTAAAAGTACAGCAGTGTGTTGAGTATGGTTAAGGTGCTCTATCCAAAAGTGAGTCGTTGGGGAAATCATCTACTCTCCTAGAACTACAAGGCTTTATGACATATTTGCATAAACTTCAGTTAGCATATTGTAGATCAGTATTAATGTTTGACTAATCATCAGGTAGGCACACTTTACACTTTCCCCAAATAAATCTAATGACAAGCCTACGTCCTCTAAGGTTTTTAATTAAAAAAATGTTTATTAAACACAGATTAGGAAATGTGTAAGATAAGATTAAATAAGATAATCCTTTATTAGTCCCACAGTGGGGAAATTCACAGTGTTACAGGAGTAAAGGGATAGCAAGGTACTCAGTACAAAAATAACAGAACAATATAAACATTATAAATAATAAAAGTCAACAATAATAATAAAAGTGTACAGGGATAGAGTGCAGTCTTGTGACGTCCCTGGCCACAGGAGTTGTTGGAGGTCCCAATATGTGCCCATAGAAAACTTGTTGGCTCAGATCTGGCTCTGCACGCAGCAATTTTTCATCAAATGCTGCTGCTTTTCAAACATACCTTTGATGATTGCAGCAAAAGAGATTTTATTTAGCTTTTTCTGTGCACAGCAGTCATTTTCAAACCGTGTCTGGGTTGTTTTCCTTTTTTATCCTGTAGACTTTAATAAATAGGTTGTAAATTAGGTTTCTTTCAATGACTCTTTCATTTAGGTCGTGTTTGTACAGTAGAACGTGCACCACCTGTGTTGGCTAAAACTTCCTGCAGGTCCTTTGCTGCCATATGGGGGTTTTGCTTTGCCTTTCTTGATATAAAGTAGTTAAGGTACCAACGCATACATTAGTGTACGTAACACCAGTGCTATCACCTTAAATCAGATTCAGGTGTATTGGCCAAGTATGTGGACACACACTAGGAATTTGGCTTTGGCAGCTCGTGTCTTTCTATTACTGTACCAGTATACACATAAACAACTGACAGTCCATAATATACATAATGTCTCCACATATACACAATAAATACGGACATTTTCAATACACAATCTACACAGTATACACAATTCACAGTTTACAGATTAAATACAGACATTGTGTATTCAGAGTAAGTGTCCAGCTCTAGCTCACATCCATTTTAGCCAAAGTTCTTTTTTGCCCTTTTTCCTATGGTGTTTCTTCCCTGCAGATAACTGAATAAATGTTAACTGCTCCAACTGCAGAGTCTCCAATAACAGATTTAGTCAGAATACAAATCCTTACTTAATATCCAGCCACTGTACTTAAGTTCTCCACTAGTCTGTTAGAATTGCCATAGTCCTAACCCTGCTCCAACGAAAACAGAGGCCTCAGTCGCAAGATATGAAATACAGGTCCATTCTAAATGGGGAATGCCTCACAGCAACACAGCTGCTGAATGAACGTGTGTTAAGAGCAGTTGGGTGGATTAACGTTTTGGTATACTGTTTATCCGTGCCCCACAATGACTTTACCGCATGTACCTTTCTTGTGGGGTAATTGCACTAGCGAAGCTGAGCAACACGAGACAGCAGATTAGATTCTCCTCACGTTCGGCTAAACTTGCTGGCACAGTCTGGTGTTTACATAGTTGAGTAGACAGTGAGAGATGCGGTCCTGTGATGTGGAAACCCAACATGCTTGTGGAAAAGCATCCTTAGTCCTTGAGTCTGTGAGCCCCTGCAACATGATGATCAAACTTTACCCATAAGAAATATGCAACTCCTAATTACAGCATAAGGTTTCTGTGTCATGTTTAAATATGGATTTTCTACCAGCTTGGAGTTCTAAATATCTAACCACTTACCGCAGGTAACACTCGGGCCTACATATACAATTCATGAGTAGAGCAGATCATCATAATACTGAAGTTATTATTTGATAGGAGTATAACGATTAATTGACTAAAGTCAGCTACGAACTAATTTAGTAGTCCATTGTTGATGACATCATCAAGTGTTTCTGTGATTGTAGAATTTAGTTGCGACAGAGTGAAAACAGACAGCAGAATACTCAAAGCATCAAATGCACTGTATAAATATTAGGCAGATTCATTGATCAAGGGAAAAGTGATTTATTGCTGATAATTTGCACATCCTTAGTTTTCAGTTTTGACAGGTAAGTTTTATTTAGAATTTGATTTAGCCGGATAGTTTGTTAAAATTTCATTGTCTTTGTTGGTATTTATCAAGTGCATAAAACAACCTTAGCCTAAAGTTAAAAGCTGATAGCTTCATTTAGTTATCAGTTTCAATAAGCAATAGATTATTCGACTACCAAAAAAGGAGCCTATTGTAGCACAATTGTGTTTAACTTTTCATAGTACACTGATGACATCTTACAATTTTGATTAAGGGGTGCACACGCCATCGACCAAAGAGAGCCATTAATATAAAAAATTAAAAAGCTGTTGCTGTATTGTAAGATAGCCATGTTTAAAATAGCATTTTTATAACATGGCAGCTAGAGCTGGGTCTGGACTGAGGATGGGATTTTTCCTTCCTTATTTCTAATTCTTGTGTGCGTTCACTAACAGACAACAAAATTAAAGATGGTAAATCTTTAATCTGACATAATAATAACAATATGCTACAATCTAGTGGTAGATACCTAAGTTATGGTCATTGTTTCTCACTGCTCATGTGCTTGGGCTTGTCCTCATGCTCCTTAAGTAGCTTTTTTCATTTTTGTCTTCTCTGTGCTGCCTAGTTTTTTCTTGCTGCTGCTATGCTTGAATGTAACTGCAACATCATTAATGGTGAAATGAGAGTCACTACAGATATGCACTTTCATGTGCGTTGATTCATAGTTTGTCTAAGCGTTCTTGAGCTTGTATGAGCTTTTTCACAGTAACTCATCCAACTTACAGTAAATGATCCAAAATCTGACTAACCCACAAAAAAAATTCTCCAGATTCCCACCCGATTGCTCATTCTGGCATTAACTGAAACCAAAGACAGCTACTTTTGATATGTCAACAAACTAGTGCATGGACTGGTAAGTCTGTGGGAATGTTGCTCCAATAAAGTGTGTTGAAAATGTCAAGTCATCTTTAACTGACTTTAAACAACTTAAGACATTTCCTTTAGCTCCTTAACCCCTGAGCCCTATGCCTATTAACCTATGTATCATTATTAGGTTTACATCCAGTTATTCCATAATTACAGTGAAATGAATGCTTAAATTATATCTCCATTCCCTCCAGCTTATAAAACAAATGAGCTAGCAAGGTCACCGCTCTGCTATTCTAAATCATGCACCTTTAAATCTTTCCAAGCTGCAGTCTTTCTCTAATCTATGTGTTTGGCGTTGCGTTGTATGAATAGCAAGAGACCATATGTTGAAGGGATGAAAATCTGGGCAAGAGAGGCACCTTAGTGATTAATTAGTGAAGTCTTGATGGCAAGGACAGGTGCAGTCTGCAGAGAGAGTGCAGAGAGTAATGAGAAGTCCTTGGGGAACAGAACACTTGCACACACACACATACACACAGCAGTGCACTCAAGGAAGCCATACATTTTACCCCAACCGCAAAACACATTACTAGATCCTGTCTCTGCACATTCTGCATAGTGTGACTATGTATGATTTTACCTACATATATTTCAGCAGAACTTATTTATGTTAAAGCTCCAATACTGTTTTATGCAGTGCATATCAGGTATATGTGAAAGAAACAGTAAGCAGATGTACAAAACACCAAAAAGTAGCTTGAAGTAACTAAAACTGCTTGTAACAAAGTTGTGTGAGGCAGTACAGTTTAAATCCTCATTGTCAGATTAAAGATCCTTATGTAAGTAGTAAGTAATTTCTTTTTTGCCTCACATTTCATTCATATTGTATTATTATCGCTCCTTGTCCCTGTGCAGACAACACACTCTTGTACAGTAAACTGAAAGTAAGTAAAATATATATGCTTATTTAATTTTCTCCAAGGTTAATATAAATATATAAAAATAATAAATGGAAATGTCTTATTAAATTTGTTTAGTCTCTTATTTAAACTTACAGTATCAGTAAAACATGATTGATGGTGTTTAAACAGAGTCAAAGCAACTTAAAAAAAAACTAATTTCACTGCTATGTGGTACTATTATGCTGCCCTACTAATGATTTCTCTAATTTTAATTGACTCATTAGGTTAGGCTGGTCAAGAACTGTCGGAATTATCAGTTGATTACCATTACAGATAATAAGGTCTCTGACTATTCAAACCTTTTGCAAACCCTTAAGCAGTTTACTGAGAATTACTGAGAACCTATCTGATGCCTACTAGGCAGGGGAAGGCAATACAAAGATAGAAAAGTACTGCATGCTTACAATTTCCACTGTTTACGATGTCATTAAGACCCAACAGTTAAGGGGAACTGTGGAAGGAAAGGCAAGATCTGTATGACTTAATAAAACTTTCAGATAAACCTGCTCAAATGCTGGCAAGAAAGGCAAAGCAAAAACCCCATATGACTGCAACGGGCCTGCAGGAAGGTTTAGCCAACACAGGACTGGTAATGCAGCATTCTACTGTAGAAACATAACCTGAATAAAAGAGTTATCACAAGGTAACTTAATGCATTTTAAAAACGAGTGCTGTGTACGTAAAAAGCAAAAACAAATCTCGTTGACCACAATCACTTAAAATATTCAAAAAAAAAAAAGCAGCATTTGATGAAAAGAACACTTTGACAAATGTGCATGCGGGTGGATCTGTTTTGATTATGGGTTGTGCGTCAGCCAGTGACACAAGAGCATTGTTGAAGAACGAATTACACTAAATATCAGCAAATTCTGGAAGCAAATGTGATACTGAAAACACCAAAGCTGAAAACAAGGCTGACTTGTGAAAAAAGGATAATGATCCTAAACAAAACCTCAAAATCCACCATTAATTATTTCAAGAAATGCAAGTTTGAACTTTTTGGAACAGCTTTCACTGTCCCTTAACTTAAATGTTACTGACCATTAGTTCTCAGGGTTATTATCTTTCAATACAGAGCTCTACAGACATCACCCATACAGCTGGTGAAAGAGGTTATCTTTTGGATGTGCCAGCTGCCACTGTTTAGGCCAATACCACTGTCAGATGCAAAATACTCTAAAATACTCTCGTCTACAGATGCAGTTACTGTGATTCTGGTCTTTAGTTTTAGATCTTTAAACCTAAAAGACGCTTGGTCACTTTTTTATAGATGTTTATATTGGTCAGTTGCCAAGGTTACATTCTGTGTTATCATTTAAGCCTCCAGGGAGGGCTGTAGTCACACAGTGACAGACAGACGTAGATAGAGAGCTGTTTCTCTCGGGAGTGTGTGTGTGTGTGTGTGTGTGTGTGTGTGTGTGTGAGTAGTGTGTGTGAGTGTGAGTGTGTCAGCTTGTCTCCAGCTGGGGCCAGTAATAGCAGCATGTGGGCTGAGGTGCAGTAAAACTGAGCTCAGGAGGGTCTCACATTAATGATGTAACACTCTTACCACTGTGGTGTTGTTCTAAATGCTGTTTACCCACTGGGAGCATGGTGCTGTCTTCACTTCGGACGCCACTCAGTTCGCCCTGTAGCCCATCCTTCTGCATGCTGAGGAGGAGATCTAGGAGAAGAGCTGATGTAACTGCATGTGCTATGGTATCAGTGACACTGTCATTATCAACTGCATGACTGAACATAATGAAAGCGCAGGTGTTCAGCTCCAGGATCATATTCAGCACAGTGAACCTTAACACCTAATGTGACACCACAGTACTTAATGAAGCCTTTGATGAGGAGAGATTCCACTCATCAGTTATGCTGGAGAGACAGAGAGAAAGAGAGAGAGAGAGAAAGAAAAAAACATTGAAAGACAGCGGAGTAATAAAGAGAGACTGGACAGTGGTGGAGAGAAAGACAGGGAGAGAGAGCAAGAAACCATACAGACAGAAACAGAGGGGTAGGAAGGGGGGCGGGGACACAGGGAATACAGAGATTGAAAACCTGTGTAGAGAGAGAGAAAGTCAGCGATGGATGTGAGAGAGAGATATGGAAAGACAGTAAAGCAAGAGAGTGAGAGAAGAGTGAGGGAGAAAGAGAAAGGAAAGAGGGAAGAAAAACATCAAAGAAGATACAGACAGAGAGAGAAACAGAAAGAGGGAGGAGAGATGACACATAGAGAGAAAGATGTATCAGGATAACAACAGGTCTAAACACAGACGGAGGTGTGCGGTTGAAGATGCACCACCATTACACAGAGAAGACAGATTCTTGAAGAACATGAGGGCTGAGAGGCATGATAAGGTTTGACGTGAGTTGGGAGGGATGGATGGATAACGAAGACCTAGACTTAGATAGGGAAAGAAGTGAGATAAAGGAAGACAGAAGGGGAGTGAGAAAGATAGCATAAGAGAGACAGACAGAGTGAGAGAGGAGGGAGACACCCTTCAGCAGGGGCTCATGAACTTGGATGAGCTCCAAGAATGTAGACAGGGGGTCAGACTTGGGCCGGATGAGCCCTGTGTGTTTGAGAGTGTGGTCTCTGAGCACAATCCCTCCCCCCACCACCACCACAACCCCTTCTGTCTCTCTGTCTTTCTTTCTCTATGTCTCTCTCTACAGAACATACACACAGGCCCTCTGGCACGTGCTCAGCCAATTGCTTGCAGGATACTATCTTATAAGGACACAGAGCTGGACCACACTGAGCTGCCATCCAGCCCTCTGCTTGAGTCAGTAACCCTTTAAACCTGACAGTGGCCCACATTCAGTTCCTGATTCTCATTACTTGCATATTAGTTTCATAGTTACTGTATAATTACTCCATAACAAGCATTAAGTTTAAGAACTGAATAATAATGTTTACGGGATTAGCCTTGCTGGGTCCATGAGGAATAGTCTTACATGTTGTTTAATAATTCTTCACTGTAAAAAGCAGAGAATTCATTCAAAAGTACAAACTTATAGTCCATGCTTATAGTCCATGCTTGTATTCATACAGTAATTAAAGGAGCAGGTATTTTATTGTGACTTGAATGGAACCTTTTAAATGATCAGGAATATATTACTGACTGGAGCACTGTATCAAATGTCCAGTGGTCCCTCTCCAATTGGTTATGGATACACAGCTTGATGATTGAGAAATTTAGCAGTTTTAATCTACACTTCTGGCTGCAGCAACGGACAGTGTTTACTGACACCAGTTTGTCGAAGTATTTCCGAGCCCATGTGGTGATATCCATCATAGAAACATTCCGGTTTCAATGATGTCTGAAGGATCAAGGGTCTCTCTTGGATGTTCTTATCATTTCCAAGCATGATTAAATCATGTCTTATAGTCTCTGCGCCTGTCCCACCTACTTTGAAAAAGTGTTCTAGACATCAGTTTTAGAACGAGTGTGTATTACATAAAGCAATATACTTGTTACGATAAAACATGGGTTGTTTTGTCTTTGCACTGCTTTCGTATTTCCTTGTCCAAGCATTCTTGTGATTGGAACAGCTGTTATAGACGAAGCGATGTAGAAATGCAGCCCACCTGCACCAGCTGGGAGTCAATAAGTTTCTTTTCAAGGTCTCCAAAGCTGAATAAGTTTAGAATTTTTAACTTTTGAGTTATTAACTTCTGAATTCTACAGAAATAACAAAAGCAATAGAAGCAGAATTTATTTTTGTAAGACTGTTGTAAGTACAGTTTTTCTTCACAGAGAGAAAAGAACACCTATGATGCTGTTGTAGTATTGGTTCCTTCAGGAAGCTGGCTTGTTTTATGCCGAACAGAAGCCTGTTATTACGTGCACTATAGTGATAATAAGTGGCGCTCTGGTCTCAAATGCTGCAGTGCATGGTTTAAAAGTCAGAGGGAACGTATAAACCTCACTGCCTTGTGCTGCATGCAGTTAAACCAGAGGCTGAGTGAGTAGCGCTTCCATTAACCAGGATATTTTAGAGTCTGTTTTCTTTTACCTGTCAGAAGGCGAGCTGAGCTGTTTTGTACGACTGCGGTATAAATGACTTTAGAGTTTACTGCAGATAAAATCTGAGGTGTACTCATCACCGTAGTCTTGCGTCATCATGCCTGCAGACGGTGACAGTTGACCTTATAGCAGGATCCCTTGATTAATTCTTGTATTGCATCCAGCATTAATCATTGAAATATAGGCCTCTAGAGTCTCGGTATGTGCACATATGCATATACATGTGGTCTTCATGGATACAGCCTGTCAAATCAAGCAAGTTTCCCACCCAGCGTGAAGGCTTCATGTCATGCGAGGAAGTAGGAACAATTACCCATACGTGTGTTTTTACTGAACACTGGTGGGTCATGGCTGAAACAGCCGGCACTGTAAACTGTATGTACTACTTTTGGAACAGACACGGAATGAATGAGAGAGTGAAAAAGGAATAAATGAGGGGATTGACTCTGACTGCCAGTGTCCTTGAGGGGACCACACAATTCATAAAATATAGGAGAATCAAATTCTTGGCAGTGTCTACTGCAGATATAAGCAATCTAATCACACTCCTCCAATCTTTTTTTGATGGTGCTGGTGTGTCACATGTATGCTGCTTCTGCACGCCTATCAGTGCAGGCGCTAACCTGTCACGGAGTTGAACAAAGAAAGGTTGTGTTTATAATGGAGGAACTAGCTGCTAAGTGGGCTGGGAGTGACTTAACAAGGTCCTGGTAGGTTGTCACAGGTATCTGGAGCCATGCTGACTGCAGTTCATCCCAAAGTTACTGAAGGGTATGTGGGATAGGATCCATAGGAAGAATGTGGCGATCAAGGTGGTCAAGTCTGGGGATTTAGGGGACCAAGGTAGTAAGTGAAAGTCAACCAATGTTGGTTGAGCATGACCGCATTGTTTTCCTGGAAGATCCCATCCACCCCAGGGAATCCATGTATTGCCACTTCCAACCAAGACAGCAATGTAGAATATACCCATCAAACCATCTCCAACGTATGACTTCCTTTACGAGCTACGCGCTACCGCCAATATATGTAGAAAGTGGTCATATAAGGAGGGTTCCCACCCATCCAAAGAGAGCCAGCACAGTTAAACATTCTTGGACTCTCAGCCATGGATAGCTATGGGGGATTGCTGTGGATTGAACTTCTGTGGATCTCCCAAAAGTAGGGTCAACACTTAGAGGGTCACATCACTTGGGAGACTGGAGTCTGATCAGTTTTAGGTTGAATGGTTTACCTAGTAGAGCTGTTCTGATTAGTTACAGATACAACTATAAACTACAGTTCCTGACCAAATTAGCAAAATGACAATGTTAGATTAGTAAGCTAGGCCTGTGCCAGCACAAATGTAGATCCCATCATAGCCTTCCCATTCTACAGATATTCTCCATTCTTGGGTGGTCATAGGTACAAGAGGACGGATGGAAGTTCAAAGCTTCCAATTTCACGGCTGCCAACTGTGAGAGGAAAAGCCAAGTCTTCCTCTAGGAGTGTCCTGTGACGGCTGGGTGAGAGAGGGGTCAGGAGGCTTTGAGGATGGTGAGAGAAACTCAAACCTGGAAGGGGTGAATGGGGAAAGCCCCTCTCCACCTCGTCCCCTGTGTAGTCAGACTGGGTCAATGAGCTTTCTCAGGGCAGCTTATCTCAGCAATATGAGCAGGGCTGATTGTCTGACAGGGGCTTTACCCTTTGAGAAGACCCCCCCCCCCAGAGTTTTGGTCAAATCTGATCTGGTATCAGGGACTTGATGCCTCTCTGATCTGGAATCACAGAAATTAAAGCTCTCTTTTTCACCTCCTCATGCTCTATATGGATAGAAGCGTTTGCTTTCCCATGACTGAGCTCATCACTGAGCTTTATTTGAATTGGTTCAATGGCACAACTAATAAAACTTTTCACGTCTGTGGTAAAAGCTGCAGGGAAGCTGCTTCCTGCCACTGAGCTCTAAAGGTGTTGAAAAACCAGTCAAGAGTAAAAATTCCCTCTGAGTATGATGCGCCAAGAACCAAACATGCAGCACACGCCTGCAGGTGGGTGCCATGGTAAAGTCCCGTTGGATGAATGCCTATGTTATGCTTTGTAGACCAGTAGTCTAATAAATCTACGCTTGTGGCTAGCATTTCTGAAATGCATTTTCAGCACCTTCACTATGGACAGTCCTCAGATTTCCAAAACCAACTGGGTCCCTCAGGCCTCACTGTTCCTAAGCTAGCATTTCTTTCATCCACCTCTCCTCTGTTTCTTTCATCTCCTCCATACCTCCCATTCCACTCAAGATTTTTCTGTTTTTCTCCAGTTTATGCTCTACTTTTTTCTCCTCATTCCCCTTTCTCCTTCTTCCTCCTGTTACCATCCCCCCTCTCCTGCAAGTAGACCGCTTTCCCCTCTCTCCTGCCCTTGGCTCTCTCAGCCTTTGGGTGACTGTGACATTCCACAGCTTAACCCAAAGCTACGTGCTGCCCTGCACTTCCTCCACACCAGTGCTGTCCCCGCTGAGAGGGGCAACCAGCCTTGCTGGAATAATGAGGACTACAACATCCTTATTATATAGAGACTATTTCATCCTTTGCATCCCATTTGACCTTTAAACTTCTTACTACTTGGCCCAAAATGAATAACTGTAAAGCACTATCACATCCTAGAAGGTTGGGAGGATGGTGAGAGAAACTCAGCTCTTTGGTAGAAATGTGTAACTGCATGCAGTTCAGTTGAAGGAAATGTTTTGCAGTTGTGCTTAAGAAACCTTCCCCATGTCGATGAATCTGATGACGGTAAGTGCATTAAAAGAATATTCAAAGAGAACTCAACCAAAACTTGATGAGGGACATCAACATGACGGCTCTGGATTTGAATGGTTATATTAAGCTTAGTGGGAAACTCTCAGGAGCAGATGGTAGTTTGGTAAGATCAGTAATGCTACAATCATAACAAAAGAAAATTACATATAGTGCAGCTTAAGTACTATTTTAAGTACTATTTAAGTACAGAAAGGCTTTTTAAATGTGTCCATATCTATTAAAATCTGCATTAGCAGGTTTGCAAACAGAGAATGAAGAAGACAGGATTTATCATTAAAAAAAAAACCAAATGCACATTATACAAACACAAACAAAATTTATATAATTAATCAATTAACAAATTTAATTAATCAATTATGCCATTATTGTACATACAATAACAAAACTGATTATAATAACAAGTGATTCCAAATGTTTTTTCTTCTCCTGTAATCATTTCAGAGATACCAGGTTTGGTTATGACAGTGATGTGAGCCACTAAGGACCAGAATTCCCAGTGGGTTAACTTCCTTGTGAGTGTTTGCGAGACTTTCAAAGAAGCCTTGACCTCTACTGTACCCCTCCCTTGTATGTGGCAGTTGTTTGTATGTTTGTCTCTCACTGCTTTCCTCAGCAAACTTCAACCCTCAGCAAGTGCAGCATCCCACAAACATTCTCCACAACTGCTCAAAACCAAGTAAACTACTATGAAATTTGTTGTACCCATCAATAAAACCTGCAGAGTCTTTTCCCTTTCTTTCAGGTGCCATTTAATCGCTCTGGTTGGTCATTAGAGTAGCACTAACTAGGCCATTTAAAGTCGCCCTGTTTGTTTTACTGGTTCCACAACAGCCCTGGTAAATCCATTGGGTTAATATTGGTTTATAGATTACCAGCGAAGATAATAGCATTAATAAGCGATTCATCATTAACTTCTGCAGAGAAGGTGATCACCTTTCAGAAGTGGAAGGAGGTGAAACAGCGTACAAGCGCTGAACACCAGTCAAGTCCAGAATGACACTTTGAGCCCACCTCTGCTTCAACCAAAGAGTAGAAATGAGGTGTGACACTCAGTTTTAGAGAGCTGTTATAGCATAACAAATATTTCCAGCTACACTTAACCCTAAATTCACTGGAAAGACATCTTCAATTAAGTTTGCTATGCACTGAATATGGCTACACTTCAAGTGACATTTCAACTATGACAAACAAAACAAACTCTCAAGTCTGTTCCTGCTCAGTTCGATTTGGCAATATTTCACAATGAAATAGTTTAAATAAGCAAGTGTCGAGTACGAGCAAAGGAATTCAGTTGAATGTTTTACCTCATTGTAGGGACTTTCACATACCATAAACCAGGAACAGCAGAACAGTTTAATTACTTGGCCACACCGGCGAGGTGCTTGCAGGAGCAAAAAGTGTACTGACGATGCCTACATAAGTGAGGGTACTGCTACTGTAGTGACAATATGCTAGTCTTATGCTAAGTAAGAGTACTAATAAAGAACTGCTCGATTGTGACTAACCATGCTGTTTGCTGAAAAGTTCAAACGTTGGCTTAAATGGGTTAATCTAATAGCTAAAATGATTAGGTTTCAAACAAGCTAAATTAGAAAATGAAACTAAAATAGGTAAGGAACTACTGAGCTGTTTGCTTCCTTAGGTGTGAAAATAAATCAACAGCTATTACCAGCATTGAAAGTGACTCAGTACAAAGCATTTGAATGAAATAGCGTAATGCAACGTAGTTTAAACTCTTGTGGTCACATTACAGTTACTGATTTACTTGAATCATGTTACTAATATGTTGTAGTTAGATAAGTATTACGTATGTGCCATGGTTTTAAAAGCACACATTTTCTCTACACAGATCATCCATACCTGTCCTTTCATGTGTACTACCTGTAACACCTGACTGTGTGGCTTTGAGAATATGGCCAAACAGACATTTCAAAGTTTCTTTCCAAGTGTCTAATCACACTCACACTCAACCAAAGGATAAAGATCCTCATGCTGGAGCTCAATCTCACCTTAACAGGCCAGATTTGATCTTCACTTAGAAAAGCCTCTGTTGGCCTAATTTATTTATGTATGGTGTTACATGGCAGTATAGTATGTTGGATAGTAGAGGCTATTTCCTAGGCTCCGACTTTTAATAAAACACAACTGCTTATATCTAATTATTAATAATAACTCATCTGTTAAATAATGCGCAGAAGTCTGGCTTGCAAAACTAGCTGCAAAGGCACGGTCCAAATGGAGGTGAACCGAAAATGAAGCAAGAGCAAAAGGTCTTGCTGAGGCTGTACAATGTGTCAGTGACTCACTGAAATTACAGGCATGACTTTGCCTATGGTCGGCCCTCCAAAGAAGCAGCTGACTTTTAGTAAGTGCAGGAAGCTTCCGTTCTGTTAATTATGGCCAGAGAATGGCTCTAATAAGAACCTCGCTGACAGGGCATTAGAGGGAACAATGTAAGTCAGTGTGATGGGCAAACTGGGCAGCCAAATGCTTAAGTGTGCTTGTAATAGGGTCTCATTTGTTTTTGGAGCAAACCCGGATGCAGCACAAGAGCCTAATTAGAGCAGGTTGGTTTTGGAGTGGCTTCTGTGGGGGGCAAACCAAAGCAATGAGTTGTCTAAAAGGGATTATAGAGGAAAAAGTGCACCCTGGCTTTCAGTCACAGCCTGACGTAAATTATGGATGGCAGGAGGAGGCCAATCAGTGCGTGTGTGGATGGACCTCTATGTGTGCATATTTTGCATTGGCTGAATATGTCATGACCCCTTGAACTTTGGCTGCCTTTTCTTTTTTTCTGAGTGTATGTATATTTATGGTTTGTGTTGTTTGTGCGTAGCATCATGAACAATGCCCCCAGTTGTCTGGCAGCAGTGTGTGAATATTTCAGTATGTGGGTGGGGGGGATATGCAGCGGCTTGCCAGGCTTTGGAGTGAATCACTGTATCCCCTCTCATCTGTCCCTAAGAATAATACTGACTCTGCTCTAAGTATCAACAGGCTCTTTGTTGATGTTGTTGGGCAGAGTGTAAGTGTGCAGGCTAGAGATGAACCCAGCTATGACTGGCCCATTAGTAAGCTTCATTTTTTGAGAGTAGGCTGTTTTCCAAAACTGTGATGGACAGTGTGCTTTCCTACACTGTCATGGTGCTGCATGGGACCAGAGAAAACAAGACCTGACTAGAACCGGCGTGAATTAACTATCTAGTATTTCTATCTAGTGGCCCAAAAATTTTGTTCTAAACCCAAATACAGATAACAACGTTCTGTCCAAACCCAGCCCAATCTTTCGAGTTCAAAACTGTGCCACTCAATTTAAACCGCTGTATCCTTCTGGGTCATAGGAGATGCTGGAGCCTACCCCAGCGTTTAATGGGCAGAAGGCAGGAATCCCCGTGGACAGACCACCAATCCATCACAGGGCAGACACACAGACATATACACTCACGAACTCACACCTTTAAGGGCAACATAGAATCTCCAAGTCCCCTAACAGCATGTCTTCAGTCTGTGAAACATCAGGCAACATGGAGGGTCTCTGAGAAAGCTAAGCATTTTCACTCAGTGGTATTCATTGTCTTAACTAATGAAAGGGTGCATTCAGTGGTGTCTACAAACACTCAGTGAACGTTTTGTTTTACATTATTCTAACACTTTTTATTGCTCTTATATTACAGTGTTAAGCTTTTGCCTTTCCCAATAGTGTTCTTTATTGCTTTCTGTTGTTCATTCTTACACATTATGGTTTCTGGGTGGTTCGTGGTTTGGAGGTACAGTAAAAAAAAATGAACTCACTGTTTAAAGAAACATCTTTTGAGTTTTTTGAAAGTCAAAGGCCTTTTTGGCACCTTCATTACACCTTGAAGAGAGGGCCTGTATCCTGGCCACTTTCCTAACAACATAATTCGAATAACAATTAATAATCTTGAAGCTTGAAGTCTGATTGACAGTATAGCTTTCAGTCCCAGGAAGGGAACCCTTTCTCTCTATTTGTTGGGGTGCTGACAATATCATGAAGAGACAGCCATAAACATATGAGGACACTTCCTGTATGTTGGATAAATACCCCTGCTCTATGTAGATGGATCTAGAAGATGTAAAAACTCTCTCAGACATTCCAAACTACCAAGCAAGAAATGAAGGTTACTGGGTCGCGACCCAAAGAAACCTCTGGCTATCTGTTAACCAGCAGACTCTGCCACACAGCATTATCATGGCATAATGGTATAACTCACGTTACATTGGTGTACAGCTTTGCTTTACAAACAGGTCATGTTTCTGTAAAAACGACGTCCTAATGTGCATGTAATCAGATCACCGTCCTGTCTGGGATCATTTGATTCCTATGTCGAATTGATTGAGTATCCAGTGTGGCCCATGCTTGTGGTTTCCTGTTTTTTCCTGAAGCGGTGGTCTCTAAGACCACATACGCAAGGCAAACAGGACGACCTGGCACAGAATGGTGATGGTATCATTTTCAAAGCGATCTCTGAACCACCACATATGGAACAAAGCAAGACCACTCTGGATCAATCACTGGATGATTTGGAGTGAAGTTATTTTACTGGTCTTACCACTATGTGGGATAAATCTGTGGATACGACAGTCAGACAGTCTTTCTTATATTACAAATGCTTTATTTATTTTTTACCCACAGTAAATACATTTTAGATCGCTGCTGCATAAGTGATTAAGTTTGTCTTCTTGACTTCTCAGGTTTGACTTTGAGACACATGAAGAGACAGGGAGACTCAAAAAGTAAAAATATGTTTATAGAATAAAAGTACGATTGGGGAGCAGGCTAAGAAATTGAAATGTATGTGTTACCATCTTTGGGATAATTATTAAATATTACATATAAAACAATTTGTTGGTGTTGCAGAGACGAAAAGTCAAATTCAAGGGTGTTCCATGGTCTTTGGATATGCAGCCTCCTAGCTAAGCTAATGCTAACAAGCTCCTGTAGCCCACATAAGCACATAATGTCCTACTGACTCAAGCACCACAGTACAGGCTTGAATCTGTTTACTCTGATCTGGTACATGATGAAACTCTTGTTTTCACATCTACAAATCTGTAAATACAAATGACTTTTGTTGTTGACAGAAAGCCGAAATCATTGTCAATGTAACTGATTCCTTCAATCTGGTCAACCACAAGATCCTCCTGACTGTCATCACCAAGCTTGGAATCACTGGCTCTGCTGGAAAGTTGAGCTGTATCTAGAAGAGCATTCTTATCAGGTAAGATCTTTTTGTTCTGCTTCAACTGTCAAAAAGTCAAAAAACCACACAACATGGCTGCTGCTCACTGTGTACAGATGGAGGTTTTGTTTAAGGTGGAATTGCTCCTCTCTTCAGTGCCAAACACTGTGTGAAATCTGACTGTGACAAACCATCCAGAGTAAATTGCCCAGGTCAAACTAACAACTTTAAGTTTAAGTCGTCCAGGATTTTTTTTTTGCAAATTGTCAGATCCACCTTAAATGGTGCTGCAGTTACATTCTGACACCTGTACATGTTTTTGCTTTTAAGGTGGAACGGAACGTTTAGTTAAGCAGCTGGAGAATTGGAATCCAACTTCAAGCTCGTTTCAAAATAAACACTAGCCATGCCCAGTGACGGTTTGGGTTCTGTGAGAGGGGTATTCAATGTGCCTTCACCATTGCCTTCACAACCTGGAACGGTAGATCCTTCACATGTCTACTATTGGGGTTGCTGGTGCTCCGTTGTTGTGTGGAAATTTTGGGAATGTAAATATTTGTGGAGACTGCTACATCTTGGTCTAGGATTTTGGAATTGCTCCATGTAACCGACCTGCAGGATATGTATTTGAAGGGGGAGAGGTGCAGAGATACACAGTGCGTGTAAGGTTAGTATACACCAGACTCTCCTTATTCAACCATGACAGTGTAAAAACAGTTTTTCATTTTACGGCACCTTTATAAAGTACCCAGTTGAAAGGCAATAAAAAGTGGCACTTCTATCACGTCACGTTTTTGGCAACAACTGGCCGAACTGTAAAGCCAGCTTTCCAGTAACCACTAGATTGTGCCCAGAATAGGATGAACTGTGTCTTTGTTTCAGCTCTGACTTCAGTGAGGTGAATGACGTTGTTGCCACTGAGCAAATACGCTTCTGTCTATTGTGTCTGGAGACTGCTGACCACCAGAGTGCCAGCAGATATGTACAGTGTGTGGGAGATGACAGTATGTAAGACTAGTGTTTGTGACAGGCAGGGAGGGAGAACACCCGCTTTCCTTCAGGTTCCGCACCTACCATTCCCAAATGAAGCACTACTGTGTGTGTAATATTAAAATTCCAGCCTTTAAAATGGTGATATTACACATGAGCCGAAAACAGGAGCACGCACCTTATTCCGGACGGCGCTTCTTTTATCCCACCTGCATTCCGTCAAAACACGCCCCCTGCCCTCTGATTGGATAACGCTGGACGCCACCTACAGTGGGATTGGCTAATAGATCCCCTAGAAGCGCTACTACCCAGTCCTAGCCGGGGAATGTAAACGGGTGGAATGAAGAAAGCAGGTAACTCTTTTGGTCTGTTTTGAAGTGAGAGAGGAGGGGATGGAAGCCAGCCCGTCCACCAGGTCGATAGTCCTGAGCTGTGATTGGTTGCCTGCTTACTTGTTTAAAGCCAATAGGCAGAGAGAAACGCTGATGTGTTTTTAACGGCCGTGCACGCGCAGCGCCTTCAACTGTCGAGCCGAGCGCAGCGGCGGTTTAAACTCTTCTGCAGCGGGGGGATTCAGACCCTCACTGTGTGCACACAGACCCGGCGCTATGGTGGGAGCTTTGCTGGCGCTATCTGGATTCTGACTGCTCTGTTTCAACAAGGGGACTTTTTATTGTCTTGCTGTGCTGGACGGCCGGAGTCGAGCGGATGACAGACGCTGTGATTATTCAGTAGCTTCAGAGGAAAATCGGGGTTGTGGGTTCGCACTTCTGAACGTGTCGTGTGAGTATGAAAACATGGACTTACGTGCTGTTACCCGCTTCAGATAACTTAGTTCCACAGTTTAGCGTGTTTCTGTCTGATTTTACATTTGAGAGTGTGAGTCTTTGCCTGAAATACAATAATTCAAGATTCAAAGCTTTATTGTCATATGCACAGTAAGGAAACTAGTTTCCCTGTACAATGAAATTCTTACTTTGCTGCCCACATTGGATGTCATAGAATAAAAAGTATAAATATAAATAGACCGATAACAAGGATCAAAAATTAAGCATGCAGAGAATATATAAATAAAATATAAAATATAAAATGTAAACAATTTAGAATTATACAGGCTATAAATTTCATATTAACCAAGCAGTACGCTGTAGTAGTATATTGGGTCTTATAGTGAAACTGTGTGTGTGTGTGTGTGTGTGTGTGTGTGTGAGAGAGAGAGAGAGAGAGAGAGAGAGAGAGAGAGAGAGAGAGAGAGAGAGAGAGAGAGATTCAGACTCATTAAACATTGCGACTGAACGCCAAACCCATTTACACTGGTTTGGTGAGCAGACTTAGACTCTTGAAGCAGTGTTTTGTCGGTCAGTCCGTTCGCTATGCTCTGGGCACTTCTTGAAGGCGTGTCGAGTGGGGTGTACAGATGTGTGGACTCAGCTGTTGCCTGTCAGTCAGGTAAACGCTGACATGTCAGTCACTGTCCTGCAGTTGAGGAGGCTCTGTACGCATGCTCCGTCTCTCTGCCTAAACATGCCTTACACTTCACTTTCACAACACCTGACTAACATTTCCATTTGTGGACTTATCCCCTCTGAGTCGGAAAGCTCCATTACCCAGTCTCTCGATTCCTAACAAAGGTTAGAAAGGTGTTATTTGAGGCCGTTCTTGGCAGATCAGCTTTATTTTCTTACTCAAACGTGGAGGAGAAGAGCATGTAGCTTTCAGCTGGGGAAGTACATCAAGCTGCTGATTTAGACTGGTAACATGGGAGGTGGTGTCACCTAGTGGTTAGACTGATGAGTGGTGGTTGTGTTCTTTGCCTCTCACAGAGGTTTGTGGGATTGTGGTGTGGCCTGTGTAGCTGAATGTTAGCCTATGTGGAGAGTGATATCTGATAATACTGAGCTAATTTCCTCTTTCCCATTCCTGTTCCTTAATGGGCCCCCACGTGGATTCCACACTGCTGAATATGAGAGTCAATGACAAACTAGTTAACCAGACTCAGGGGGGTGGTCAGGTGATGCCAGTGGAACATGTGGCAGGTGGCCAGACTGACTCTTGAGATTTGAGAGGCATGTTAAGAGTGGGTTAATATATGACCCATTAGAAGCCTATGTGAAGCGCCGTCTCAGCTGACTGGAATGTTGTGAATGAGTTGTGGGTTTGTTGGTTGCTGCTGCATTGGTCCACATGACAGAGCTTTAAGACTCAGGGGGGTATTGTGGCAGCTCAGGGAGGTCGTTTGAGCATTTTTACCTAGCATTGTTAAAAATATACTCATGATTTACATCCTGAGTATCTTTCTTTCCATCTATGTAGGCCAAATGGCAAATAAAACTGTAAGTCAGGGGTGTCCAGTCTTAACTGCAAAGGGTGGCTTCAGGTTTTAACTCCAAATGAGCAGGAGCACACAATTCATTTCAGTCTTCAAACTGATGATCAGATCTCCTGCTTTGTTTCAGTGAGAACATGTAGCCACACTTGCTATACTTTCTTAAAGAGCCTCTGCGTGACTTTCTAATGGGGTCTGTGGATGCATCTGTATATGCATGTGTGTGTTTTAGGGATAGAAATGGACCAAACACCATCTTCACAAACATTTCTCCACTCCATCCAGGGTTTAAAGCCCCACTGCAATTTAATACACACCTGGATTGAAATAAATGTGTTCCCTACACGACAGAGGCATATCTGTTTAAGTGAGTATGTCTGGATGGGTATGTGTGTAAGAGAGATATTGTGCAACTCCAAAGCCACATCCAGCAGTGCAGTAGCGGTCAGGATATGCGGTGCCCAGGGGTGTGCACGTATTCGTAGCTGTGTTGATTTACTAGCCAGGACTGGAGAGGCAATACAGAGGCCTATTTATGCTTGAAGGTGCTGAGTGTGTGCTAGCCTATGTAATTCAGGCTTGGGCGCAGACACGTTTGGCAGCCTTTTAGCTCCTCATGTTGTGAGTGGTGCCAAGTCTGCGCAGGGGAGGCAGACAGGCCTTTGGCTGTCCTGAGAGAACTCAGAGGTATATGGCTGGAACTGGATCTGGCATTGCTGCCCCCGAATCAATCAAAGCCTCCACTGAAGGTAAACTTGGAGCTACTTTTATGATAAGCATCTATTCCTACAGTGTAAATCAAGGTAAGTCAGCTTGTGCTAGAAAGAAGAGAAAGAAAATACAGTTTTATTTGTGTTGGTTTGAACAATCATCAGTATGCGGTAAAGTGATCAAAAGGATTTGTGACTGACATTTGGCCAGTGGTCAGTTTGCTATGCTTGCTAGCTCTCTCTACATTGTAAAGCTATCAAGCCTGGATTTGAAACATATTGCAGTTATTGTTGGACATGGATTTAGTGAGCCTTACTTGTAGTCTCCAGGACCTTACAGTTTTGCACACTTTTGCAAGATACATTTCTATGAATACGTTTCTTTTCTGGGACTGTGTTTTTTGTCTGCTTATAGTTTACTTTAAGATTTCCCTGCTGTTGTGTTGTTGTTTCAATAAAAGGAAACAGAATTAAGTCCAATCAGAACAATCTATGTTTGATTTGTAAGCTATTCTTTTAGCATAGAGTACAAGTACTGAGGAAGAAGCATATTCCTCTTGTAGGAAAACACTTTTTTTTTCAATTTTAAACATAATATGAAAATGAACATTCTATGAATGTATTGTGCATTATAAGAAAGTCTGCTTACATTGGCTTACGTTAAAAGTAAAGTATATTTCCATCCCTTGTCAAGTTATCAAGTAAGTAGTTTTGGAGATGTAATATATCTATATTATGAAACTGAAATTTGTAAATATGGCCCAGCACTGGGACTGATTTTACTTTGGTCTAATAGAACTTGCGTACTCCACAACTAAAATCAGGATTTTTCCAGTGATTTATTTGCAGTGGTTTCTTTATGAAATGCGAGTAATGGCGAGTTGATTAGACAGCACGGTAATTACCTTTGATAAACAGTGTCAGGGTGGAGATTAATGATGGGTGATGATTTTGCACTCTCGGGCAGACGGCTGGGGGCTGCCTTGTTATTACACCTTAAAGATGAGACACAGACAAACAGACTAGCAGACACACAGCAGATTAATGATGTGTGGATATAATTACATCATAACGGCCATGGAGCTGATCCAACTCTGCGACAGCTGAGAAGCAGCTTTATGTGTCAATAATGTTTGGATAGGGAAACATAGTGTGTCTTTACATCAATGCTATAACGTGATAGGAACACCATATAGTGCAGGATGTACCATATTTCAGATGCCATATCCTGTAGGTGTGTTAAGGGGTGTTGCTAGGGTTGCTTTGCCTTTATATTTTATGTCATGACTAGAGCTAATCTAAAAGCCCCTCCAACGATGGGTAAGACAACACAGTACATTTTCCACAGAGAGTTAACTTCATCAGTTTTTATATCATAATGGCTTTTGTTGCTGCTTTCATTTGTTGCTGCTGACATTTGATCCACTTTAACTATCTTTTCATTTGCAATGGGAATAAAGCATGAAGACAAAATCGCATGTATGCCGCTACTGTGTAAGGTCAAAGTCAGTTCCTCGTTTTTATCTTTTTTTTATTTTCAGTAGCTTTTCTCTGAAATAATGTGCCTAAAGCATCATTTTGGGTGGATGTCTTCAGGCTGATTCTCCCTTGGATTCTTTAAATCATTTTCATGTGCCTGTTATCACATTCTCAGATCTAAAAAAACAGCAGAACACATTCCCAAATCTAATCACGAGAACACTCTTTTTTTTGTGCACAAACACACACCAAACTGAATTAGCTGTAACAAGCAGCCTTTGGGGAAGAATGTGATGCTGCGTTCCATTTAGAGCTTGCGTCGAAGCTGCTTTCAGAGTGATACTAAGATTTGCATGGCAAAAAAGGCTTCTTTTACCTTCTAGAAATGGTCCTTGTAAGATATGCCAATGCCTTACCATGTAAAACCCCACTAAAATGTAATATTCTCAGAGTCTCATCAACAATTAGAGTAGGTGCCAGTTTCATCTCCTCTCAGACATCAGTTTAATAGAAATAAATCTGCATGGTGCAGGACAGAAGAGACAATTGTAAATGCACTGTGGTTTGTTAATGAATGCTTGGGGCTTTCCAGGTCGAAACATCTTGACAGAGATTTTATTGTGCACTTGTTTGCACTGGTGAAAGTATGAGAGTTTAATTGCTTGCATAGTAATGAGATTGTAAAGCTGCACCATGTGTGTTTATACTTATTACCACAGAAACCAGGCTATCTGCGTTTTACCCAAAAATTACATCAGGCCAATCTTCATTATCTAAACCATTCAGCTGTGAAATGCAACATGTGAAGACTTGTCTGTTTGTATGTGTTTGTATAGGTCTCTCTCTCTCTCTCTCTCTCTCTCTCTCTTTCTTTCTCTCTCTCTCTCTCTTTCTCTCTCTCTTTCTTTCTCTCTCTCTCCCAACACACATAGGCATGAGTGTTCCTACTGCTGTTAGGCTTTGTGGAATCCCCCTCAGGGCATCTGACATCTGGATGGAGACCTAAAGCTTTTTACCTTTCAACAATACGCATGTTAATCTTCAGAGACAACCTGATAGAGATCATTCTCAGTTACATTCCCATGTCCTCCTACTAAACACAGTCTCAAAGTCTCTCTCGCTCTCTCTCTCTCTCTCTCTCTCTTACTCTGTCTCTCTCTTTCTGCCTCACACACTCTGTCTTTATCTCCCCCTCTGGCTCTATCTGATTCTCTTGCTCCATCTGCAGTAGATTAACAGATTTGTTTAAAGGGTCCTTGCAGAATGGACTCAAACAAATAAACTCCACCTCACAGTCAAAATACACAGGAAGGTCATTTTTGGACAAATCTCACAAACTGTGGTCTCATGACTGCAAATAGTCAGTGTAGATGTAGAGCGATTTACTGTTATGAGCAATGAGATAGCCGGCTGTGCAGTTTAAGCTCAATCTTAAATAGAGGGGGTTGCTCATGAATGGCTGGAAATAACAGGAGAAATAGCAGGATTGCTTTTTCTTCTTGCAGTGTTAAATTCACCCCCACTCTCAAACACCCGGTACCCTGACACCATACGTAAACAGTGGAAGTATGGCAAAGCAAAGCCTGTCAGAGGGCCAAAAAATTGGGTGGGCCATCAATTAAATTTTTACATTTAAGGCATTTAGCTGACACTCTTATCCAGAGCGACTTACAAGGTTATTCGTTTTACAGGTAAGCCAGTGCAGTAGCGGGAAAAAAGTATCAGGGAAAGTATTGGAATTGTGTAATAATGTGTGTATATGGTGTGAGTGTGTGTGTGAGAGAGAGAGAGAGAGAGAGAGAGAGAGAGAGAGACAGAGAGACAGAGAGAGAGAAAGAGAGAAAGAGAGAGAGAGAGAGAGAGAGAGAGAGGAAGAGAGAGAGAGAAAGATCTGCATGCCCTAGGGGCAGTGTCATTACTGCTGTATTCCCAGCCCTAGTTCCCTAAGCCCACATTTTTCTTCGAAGAGAGAGGAGAGGCAATAATTACCATCTAAATAGAGGTGATGCAAGATAGCAGCCAGAATTGCTTGGTGTGTCATGAAAATAAGTCAAGATCCACGTTTAGTTTTTAAACTATAGAGAAAACTGAAGCCATTTTTCATTCATATTCATTCTATTAACTAAAAGTCACAGATGATCCATGTTCCAAAATCGATCATAAATCTAGAGATAAATCAATCACACCAGTAAAAGAGTAACTTCTTCAGCATTCTGATCAAATGCACGAGGGCAGATGGCCAAGAAAAATATACTAATAACCTAGCAAAAACACTTCTGGCTTTGCTTCTGCAGCCAAGTGTAATATGTCCTCTCTTGTTAACACAAATGACATGGACTCATTCCTGTCTGGTTAGTTTCCTCCGCTCGCTGACTGTGGAGCATTATATTGTTAATAATCATCAGGAGTCATCAGGAGCAGATGGTTTCTGTTGTTTGGGAATTGCCTAAATGATTGCAATTAGTAGAAGTAGTGCAAGTAAGGGTTGTTCTGCAAGGCTGATGTCTGGTGGAGAGGAACCAACTCTAGGGAAGGTTGCACTGGGTGGTCCCCGGACACATTTTAATCCGCTACTTTGTGGAACAATCAAATTTTCAAAATCGTACCCCTTACTTCAGCTGCAGACTTTCCGCATGTGCTTTGCTTCTTTGATTTTGTAATCGAGCTACAAGGCTAGAGTGACTAACAAGTAATAGGTGGGGTAAAGCTTTCACCCCACCTATTAACACTGCATGCCTAAATCACACACTTGTCTCAACCATTGTTTAGTAATCTTCCATAGACATGCTAATGTAACAAAATAAAAATAGATAGCTACTGTTTTTAACTATGTGACACAATTTTTAGTTCTGATAGATGACAGTATGTCACAGAGTGCCAAAACCACATAAGCATGTATTTCTACATTAAAAATGCCTTCCCCTTCAGAACAACAGAAGACAACTTCAGACACAGAACATGCCTGGCCTCATGAATATTTATTTTATGTAGGGGGGGAAACTAAACTCACTAAATCTCTTTAATTTCTAAGGGTTTGGGGGAAATGTTATTTTTCATTCTCTCTTTATCACGGATTGTTTACTACTGTGCCTTTAAGACTTATATACAAATATCTTATGTTGTGTTTGACTGTCATGTTCCTCATTCAGAAAGCAGTTCAGGCTGAAACACACTCCCTATAACTTCAGTGGGAAGTGGGCAAAGCTATACTGATAGAGGCCAAAAAGACAGATGTCAATTAATTGACCCTCTTGACATCGTAAAAACGGAAAGTTTCCGTATATGACCTGGAATGACATGTCTTAAACTATAACAGTATTGTTTTTATGACATGGTCCCTTTAAATGATTTTACAATTCGGACAGTAATGTCAAATGTGTGGATATGGGTCAGCTTTGCTAGAGTAATCTCCAAGCCTCTACTAAACTAAAATACATTTGTTGACAATATCAAATTAGGCCACCAGTAGGCCCTAATGAAACATGGTTCTTTATGTGCTAACACACACACACACACACACACACACACACACACACACACACAACCACATACAACCACATACAGAGTAACTGGGGCAACAGCTGAAGCCCTAAGGATGAAAGACTAGACTCAGGCAGTCACTGACCCATAGCTCCATCTCTACCATGCAGCTCACCCACACAGATCAAATGGAGTGTAGCACTGCATACCTCAAAGTGCGATATTACAGGGCTTATCCACAGTATGTTCACGTTGGCACCGCTGTGGAAATGCTATGGTGATGGCTGAATGAGGTGTGTTTGTGTTTGAGGGTGAGAAACAGAGAGAATAAAAGAGTTTGTATGTGCTTTCCTGGGCAGTGGAGCTGAGTGGGTACCTGTTGACAGATAACGTGACCCAGCATAAAGACACTTCCCGTCTTTAACAACGTAGCTATCTCCCTTACTCCTCCTGCCATTGTGCTGAGAGCAGGTTAACCAACAGGGGATAAAAGTGTAAATGCCTCTCTGTTTGTTCTACTTGGACTGTTTTCAGAGAAGTCTGTGGAAAAAAAAGCTTATAATTAGCCAGAAAAGATAACCTAAAATAACATTTTTGGAAAATAATACAGCATTCTTTACAGAAAGCATGAAGATTTAATGGGGCGAGCTTTTCTACAATCCTTTTTTTAATGGGTTTAAGACATGTTAAATTCAAAGGCATTTAAAATGATTTATCCCTGATTAGACTAGATAAATGCTGATTTCTGTTCGTTAGACAAAATATGATTCAGTTTATGAATAAACCATTGAGAAGGTTTCAGTCTGAATCATAAATGGTAGACAGAAAGTCAAGCTTAATGTTTTTCTCTATTTTCCACTTGAAGAATGTTTAATCTTGCATTGGATACTTAGAGTAAGAAACTGTTAGCAGTAGAGTTCATTTCTGCTTGTGTGAAAACTGTAAAAGAGGGTTAGATGTAGGTCGTGAGGACAAGACAGCCCATGTGCATGACACAAGCGAGTCACTGCACACAGCTGTTAAGTGTGGAAGCTCCCAGCTAATCTGGCCTTTTTCTGCTCTAAGGGCATTCAAGGCTGTGATTACAGAAGAACGTTGGGCTTTTTTATTGTGTTTTATGGCCTTGTTCTATTGTGGCGGAGGTGTCTTGATAACACCCCATGGCAGTTATTAAGACTTGGCACGCAGTTCGACATTTTACAACCTGGTATCTCACACAAGCCTGGTTATTATACTGTTCAGCGTCTCTGAATATTAACACATAGCTGCAAAAAGCAAGGGCCAGTCCCCCAAACACGTACCCTACACCTGGCAGCAATGTATGAAGAGGAGTGAAGTCTGTGCCAACAGAGCCACTTTTAGGTGCGAAGCTTTAAACCCATTCAAATTCAGACTTCAGTAGTGAGCTGGGAATGCAGAGTGCGAATGGGTTTCTAATGGACATGCATTTAGGCTGTGTGAACTGTGCAGTGGTTGCTGATCTGAATTGCAGCAGGTGATAAAAGTCACAGTGCAGATAGAGGTGCAGACGGATCTTCACTGGTCTTCGTGTATTTGCCTGGACATGTTGAGATGTGAGGTGTTAGAGGCTGCTCATTATGTTTGACAGAGTTTTGTGGCTTTTTATAAAATGGATGAGGTTTGCATTTAGGAAACCAGTCTTAAACCAGTGAACAATATCAACATCAACACCTGGAGAGATATTGTTGATCAGTGTTTTGTCAGAACAAGTTCACTTGTTCTGCTTGTTGTACAAAGTTGTTAAGGTCATGAGTGCTTTTGATTTGATTCAATGGAGAGCAGAGCATAAGATGATTGTGCAATCACAGCCGACGGTGTCACTGTGGTTTCAAGTCAATCTCATGAAAGACATGCATGCAGCTGCGTTTTAAATATTAAGCATATGTGTATCTTCACATCAACATTATTCCTGCACCTTTGATAAGATCACCCTGTAGCAGTTTCAAAGCAGCAAGATTTCTCTGAACATACAGGCCCTCCAAGATTCCTCCACTTTAAATACATTTGCTGAATAGTCTGAATAGCACATATAATTGAAAAATGATTCATCGTCTTTTTGGAGTCTGTATTTCCTGTTTCAGTTTAAATGTATTCAGGTTAGTGGCTTTTATTAACACAAACATGCTTTTGAACGGTTGATTTATGGTAATCAAGCAAGTTGTTACACATCTGACACATTCCCATACGTGTCAACTGGGATATTAACATGTATCACCAGCCCTGTTTTTACACAACCAGTTTACAGAGATGATTGAGGGGTTAATAGGTTTTAGGCGTCAAGGGCATTGGCCATCATTGTGTAAATGGCGTCTGTTTGCAAGTTAGCCACATTTCCTCACTGATATAAATTGTTTTCACATTTTTCAAACATTGTAATGCCCATCTGCTATGCTTAAATGACGTAGTAATGGAAATGGAAAACAAACGGAGATACAGTGGTGTGAAACCCAGCCATACACTGATTAGTAGGTGTATTACTTATGATAATGTCTATAAAATGAATCATTTATTCTTCATGCTTTTTTCTGAGGAATAGTGGTTCCAGCCATGAGCACCAGGAGGTTTAAACTGAAGGGCTAAGAGAGATGGGCAAGGGAAACTCTGGGTGTGTGCAGGGGTCAAAGGTTGGTGAAAAAAGCCTCATTAGTTAGATAGCACTGACATGTGAATACAACAGGACAGCATCCATTCTTAAGCAGTTGTCAATTGGCGTGGCAATGTGGTGAAATATGTGTTATCATGTATAATGGCTTTGCTGGGGAAGGTCACCCCGTTTTACAATGGGAAGAAGAGGATGTCCACCCTAGGTGTTTAGCACGTAGCTTCCTCTTCCTTGAAGATAAAGCTGAAGTAGCCATGCCGTGCTGCTGGTGATAGTCTGGACCTTAAAGTTCTTAAAGGAAACAGGAAGGGCAGTGCTCTCCAATCAATTCAGCACACATTTAGACACACATGTGCACACACACCTACAGACATGGAGAGATACTTCATTCATACATCCAAGTCTTTAGCTTTTCTGGTCTAGGCATACGTTTAAATCAAATGTGACTCTCAGATTATCTGTTTCTCTTTAAATTTATTTTCTAATTATATAACTATGAAGGATTTTCAGACATGATCTAAAGTTCACTGGGTTCGTAAAGATAATTTTACTTTGAGGGACTGTTGCACCCATTTCGTCTTGTCATTTCAATGGTGTTTATGATAAGCATCTTTAGCAGAGAAGAGGCTGCAATTGAGTTCATGCATTAGGTGAAAATGTGGTCTTGATTTTACTGCCTAATGTGCAAAGGGTTCCGCTATTCTTTCAGATCACACAGACTTCCTTATAGACAGCTGAACGTTCCAGAGCAGTAGTACCAGCACAGTTTGGAGATTTCCCTACTGAAACACACCCACTAAAGCCAGCCATTACCTTCGTTGAATCAGGTGTGTTTGAGCAGAGAAATCACCAAACTTTGCAGGACACCAGCCTGCAAGGACCAAAACTGAATACTGTTCTACAGCACGACTGCTTTTGCTGTCTGGCTTTTAAGAGCAGACTCATTTGACATTCAGACGTGTTGGCCTACAGGGTGAAAGTGCTCTGTATTGGTCTCCGTGGCAATTGCAGAGGGCAGCTTTTGTCCGGTAAACAATGATCAGCATACATTAGTCATGTGACTTCACATGCACATTGAGGGGCCTTTTAGAGTTCATATCGTGATCAGCTGCAGAGGCATACATCATCAAGGTCCTTGCATCTTGAGTGGGTGTATTTGAGCATTTTTGTTTTTGGGCATTTCTTGAGAAAAGAAGAGCAAATCTTACCGCCTCTCGCTTTGTGAGAGGATTTAAAGTGAATGATTACAATTAGAAGACCGTGGCTGAATTGTAAAAGAGAGAAATGAGCCAGAGGGGCCATTGTCACTATTAACATCCTTGGGTCTGACAGGAGAGGGAGGGGCTAATGGAAATATCACTAAGCACTCGTGAGAACTAAGCAACTATAGGGATCTCAGTATTACTCACAATATCAATACTGTTGTATTTCACCAGTGGCCATAAACACTTACGATTAATTGGGATTTTGTGTTTAGTTTGAACCATTTGGGTAAATATGGGATGCTTATTTTTGAACTGCTGCACTTGGTAATAAACTAATAACAATACATTGGACAAGTTCATTCCTTAAGACACCATCAAAACTATGGTACAGATGCAGCAGGAAAGTATACGATTTATAGTGATAGTAAACTGTAACTAGTACTTCTGTAATTATGTTTAATATTTCCACGTACAGTGGCCCCAAAAGTATTCAGAATGAAGTAAGTTCAGTGTGTTAGGAAACACCAGAAGGTTTACCAGAAGGTTTTTTCTTTTTTTCTTTTTGCCAAAGTGTTATTTCAAAAGGCAGCTGGTGTGTTTCAGATCATTATCCTTTGAGCAGTTTTGTCTGAAGGGTTCTGCAGCTTTGCACCCAAAATATCTTTGGCCACTTCATGAGTTCATGATCCTATCAGTGAACACTATTTTAAGAAAAAGAGAGCCAGACTTTAACTTTTCCACCTCGGCTTTACAGTATTTTTAATGCTGTCTGATTGGAATTCCACTCCAGACTTCTCTCCTCATATAGAGTACCATCTATGTTATGCTAAAAGTGTTTTTCAGCAATTAAATGACTGTAGTTATTTAGACTATAACGGCCCCACATTTTAGAGCCACTGTAATATTTCTCCCTGTAATATCTTACAGTATTTGTATAAATGAACTTGAGAAGTATTTTTATCAAAAACAGGAAGTTTGACCGCCGGTTGATAACAATAAGCACTTGAAATGTTATGAAACTGAAATCCTGCACCAGTTATAAATTGTTCTGCTTGATGGAACTGCCCTAGATGTGTAGGAACAAACCTGCAAAGTCTGTCAGCTCAAGAGTGCTTGCCACTGTGGACGGTTCTGACAGTAGGAATGCCTGCAAGTGTATGTGTAGTGCTAAGGGGGTTAGTCTGGAGTTTGTGTTTGAAGTGCAGTGGGAGGGCTTGAGTAAGAGGGGGCTGGCCTCAGGGTCTTACTAGGGAGAGAGAAATACTGGACCCACACACACACAACAGACACATGCAGGGGATAGACACACACACTTTCTGTCGTGCCTTATTCAAGTATTTGTGTGTTGAACATTGGACTGATTGAAATTGAGACTCCCGTTGCAAACTCTCTAGCAAGATACAGATGCAGTCTTATAGGGACTTTATCTTGTGAAAATGCTCTGTGAGAACTGGATCTGCCGCCTCTATTAGCTGTGGAAAGAAACTGGATTTACTAATATGCATTACACTGAGGTAAGATGTTTTGTGAATTAAGTCCTATAATAGATACTATGTAGTTACACAGTTTGGTGCTTGTAAAGAGCTTAGTTAGATTGTGTGTGAGATGCCATTAAACGGTAGAGTTGTTACTGTTAAAAAAGAAAAATTGTCATTCAGACTTTACAACAGGAGTGCAAAGCTGAACGAGATTGCGTTTCTTCA
Source organism: Prochilodus magdalenae (assembly GCA_024036415.1). Classification (NCBI taxonomy): domain Eukaryota; kingdom Metazoa; phylum Chordata; class Actinopteri; order Characiformes; family Prochilodontidae; genus Prochilodus; species Prochilodus magdalenae. The sequence continues at coordinate 241,982 of JAMWET010001711.1, read as the reverse complement.
AATACTGTTGTTTGCTATATTGTTTAAACTATATTACACAATTAATTATTAGGGATGTATCAATAGTCTTGATGTCATATTTCATTTGGCAGATATTTGAGAAGAATAAAGCATGTTTACATGACCAATATTGCAATTGGTATTTATTGTACTTTGTAAGAGAAGAATCTTTAGTCACTGATGGACTTTTTGGTTAAAATCAGAATTAGTTAGTGCCTTGATAACCCTATGTAAATAAATATGTCCTTTCTGTAATACTGATTGAGAGAGCTGCAGTCCAGTAATTATTTATACCGCAGTATCGACATTGGCAGAAAAGTGCATGAAAAATATTTGATATTGGCATCAGCCCACAGTTCCTATATTTGTGCATCCCTGTTGATTAAGTTTATATTTGGTTTACACTCTATACTGAAAGGTCTTAATTAGCACTTTTTAACATTATAGTCCCTTTTTTAAAAAATCTCAAACAATGGCGAATGCAAGGCAAAACCTTCAGGAACTTTTTTCCCCACAAACAAGTAACATCAGCTCAAGTACATAGGAACACAAATAGCAGGTCAGTTGAATGTTTGAGGTTGGCAGAATTGATCTGCTTTAGCGGACTACAAGCATGAAATAATCCCTACAGAACTACACCAAGAGAACAACCTGATAATCAAGTGGGACGTGGCAGAGTCTTGATTTTAAAATGTGATCATTTAAATGGAGCATGATTTGTTTGCCACACATTCTGGTGTGTGGTGTATGTGGTTTTTGTGAGTTTGGTCCTTTCCTGAAAGATCTAGATCCTTAGAAATGTTTGTTGGTGGTCTGTGCTTCTCTTTGAAATCAGCTGGATGAGCCCATTTGGCCTTAGAACAACACATGAGGATGAGCCTTTTGACCACTGTGGCCCATTGATCAAACCCGTCATAGATTTCTTTTTTGTTTGTTTATTAAGCTATTTAAACCTTATTCCTAATCTGTCTATATAAATAGTTGTGGTGTTGTTCATTTATCCTTTCTTCTTCCAAAAGTGTTCATTTTGGCTTAGAATACATCCTTAGAATGCTTGAAGGGTGCCTTACCAACAATTCACTTAATGTATGGTTTCCTTTTGGGGAGCATTAACTCCTGAATCCTAACCACAGCGGCTGCTGCGGAGAACGCGTTTGTGTAATATCTGCTTCAGGTGGAGTACGCAGTAATCCAAGATTGAGGTGTGCTGATTTTCAAAGTGGTTTTTATTTGACCAGGCATATCCTGGCCTATGCTGAGCACTTTCTCCCCTCCTCAGATGTGCCACTCAAATCGCAGCTCCACATCTGGAAAGTGTTTACATTGCTCAGTTGTTGTGACTCTTTTTAAAAGAAGGCCTTCTCTTTAATGTTGCCTTCCTGCGGTGCCTGCGCTTTAGAGAGCAGGGCAGGGGAAAGAGCAGCCCTGTTTTTGTTTTGCCACAAAGCCACACATTGTGTCTGTGCCAGAGAGTGACAAGGTGTAACATGAGTGGCTGTATATGTTGGCTCTGGAATTCGCTGTGGCCGCTTCCTACGTACTGGAAGGAGAGAGGGAGGGAGAGGGCACGGCAGACAGGAAGCAGTTATTAACAGAAAATGGCATGCTTTTTAAATATACCACACCTTACGTTGCAAGGCCAAATAAACCCTATTGAACATGTTAAACTTCTGAGTCTACGTCTATTTTATTCCATATAGCCGGCTTATATACTCATCTGCATACATTTTGGTCTTAGCATCCTTTTACTATAATACGATTTAAGCATGAGCTGGTGCATGTAGCATCAATTAATAGTTCAAATTTGACTCTCAAACAGTTAAACTTGGGAAAGCTTTTTCCAGTGCTTGCATTCACTCTTTGCTATACATAGGTATGCTCATTGCTCTAATCAGCACTGTGCTTTTCTGACTGCTTAGTACAAAGGTTTCATATATGATTCTATATTGCCCTATTTGATAAGCTCATTTACATCTAAATTCAGTAATGTTGTGGTGAAGCAGTGAGGTAGGAAATGAGGTAGATACTGTGTAGCAGAATTTGCATTTCCATTTGCCTTGGGTCACAGAAGGGCTGTCACACTGGGGTCATGTAGGGGGCTTAATTATGTGTTGCTAATATGAGACTGAGAAATCGTAAAGACCTGAGTATATTTTTAAACTTCCTAGATATCCTGCTATTGCAGTTAAGACATGAAGTGGTGTGTCACTGAAATTGTGCCTAGCACTTTGAGCCAAGAAGCAAGCCATTTGAGTAGCGTTGTGAAAGTGTATGTTGGGCTCATTTGCAAATCAAAGGGTTTGAATGGAACAGAAGTGTCTATTTCAACACCTAGGGGGGCGAAGCTTTGTTATCTGACAGAGAGCACTCTGTGGAGCTTCAGTACAAAGATAAGAAAAGACTGAAAGAGACACAAGTGTTTAATCTCTATCTTCTCGTGTGCCTCTGTATCTTATCTGTAAGACTGTTAGAATAGCAAACATGCTAGGACTTCCAAACATTATCTTTCTTCTGTCTAACTCACTGGTCATTCTCAATCCAGGTGCCTGTAATGTGCTGTACATTTACTTACACTGGTATTGCTGAACAAAGACAGAAAATAACAACCAACCCTCGTTCTGTCCTTCTTTCAATAGTGTCCCCATCTGATGAGTCTGGAATCTGGATCTGTGTTCCGGCCTTTTGCCAGGACGTTGGACATGGAACCGCGAGGAGCCAAGATAACACTAGGTTTCCAGAGGAGCTCCACATCTGATGACGATTCTGGCTGTGCTCTGGAGGAATACACATGGGTCCCTCCTGGATTAAGACCTGACCAGGTGAGCAGAGTTTATTTAAAGTTTTTAGAAGTAGAACTGCACAATGTATTGTTTGTTAAGAGTATTGGTCTTTGCAGTACTGATCTCACAAAGAGCTCTAATATACAAATGAATCCTCTAGCCAGGTTACATTGCACTGATTAGGCATTCATAGGATCCAATAAATGTTACAAGCATTCAAACGGGCGATTATTGCAGTCATTCAATTATTGAAAGAAACATCCAAGTGTGAAGAAATGCAATGTAGTAGTTTGTCTACACTGTGCAGACCTGGCCACTGTTTGTAGGTGCCTCACTAATACTGTGTTTTTCACTTCTCTGTGTATGTCACTTCTCACTCCTAATTCATGATTTATTCACATAAGTCTTAGGAATGACCTTACTGTCATAAGGCGCTAGTCTGACATGAACATTCAACAATTCGGGTGAAGACACAGCAGTTTGACCTTTATAACGGTGCAGGTTTTCAACAAAAATGCTCCACTAAGCTGTGGCACTTTTGGCAAAGTGCCTTGCAGCTTTCAAGCTGTCTGTCTCTGGACGCTAAGTACATGAATTAGAGAGTTCAGGTTGACTGACAAGACTGTTGACATCCAAAGGAAAGGTAGAATTCAGCATGGAGCCTAGGTGTAGGTCGATTAGATACAAAGGCGAATGTACCCTCAGGCAGAAAAGAGCTGAGACTGAATTAAGCACAGCAACTTTTGCATTTAACCACTAAGGTGAATTTAGGGATATCCATCATCGCCTCTAGAAAATGACTGTATTGGATTAGGGCAGCAAGCATGTTGAGAATGAAGATGACAGTAATTCGCCCATGTTTGTAATGCTGAAAAGCAGCAGACAAAAAGCAGAGACAATATGTCCGTCCCCCATGGATGCCAACAGTCTGTTTCCATATTCCTCTGCTTTATATCAGGGTGCAGAGAATGGCCTTGCAGGCATTTAGTTTCACAGCGGAGACAGGCCCAAGCGAGTGAAGTCATCCATGGCAAAATGCTTAAATAAACTACTGCCATACGCCGACTTTCCAAAAATACTTCACCATCAGCACGAAAGATCTGTCCTCCTGTGACTCTTTGATCCTCACTATCAAGGTTTATTAGACTCTTCTCTTGGGGAAAAATATTAGTTCTCTTGTTACATTTAGAAACTAGTTTGACAAAGGATTGCTCTAGATTTCTTTCCAGTCATGATTTAATAGCATGCCAATTTAGCTGATAAGCCGTTCAGTTAAATCATCTACGTGGAAAAATATTTTCTTAGGGAACATGGAAAAAAACTGGTCATGGCAACTCAGCAGTTAATTAGTGCTGAGTGTCAGGCTTGGACTTGTGTGGTTCAGGCACTGTATGCACTGCAACACATCTATTCAGATGAGCTCCTTTCTACTCCTGCTGCGTGTAGTCAGCAAACAGAGTCAAACCCATGTCCGGAGGCTACATGGCACTTTCCCAAAGCAAGGTGGGCGGGCCCCTCGTACACACATGGAAGCAATGAGGAGCACTAGGAGGAGAGGGGGAACTAGAAACCAAGACTTGGAATCGAGCATGATAATCTGTTTTGCTAACCCCTCATCTTCTCTTTCTTCGCAAAGTGTAAGGAGCGCTGGACTTGTTGAAAGCATTTTCTTCAGATGTATGAGTTTGAAAAAATCTGAACTGAAGCAGTAAAGAAATCAAAAAGCTCTTGAGTGTGGAAATAATTGATAGCAGACTTCACAACAATTAGCATGACACCACCACCCACACTCAAACAAGGTGGTTGTAGAATTAACAGGCAACGTTCAGCATGAGGGTGACAAACGCAAGGGATATTCCAGCAGGCATCTATATCCACCTTTAATGGTCCCTACCCTGTAAATGTCCCTCAGGGTCATTGCTGACAATTGCTGATGTTTAACCTGCTTTACATGAGTAAATTATATACCCGCTGCCCCCTTGTTGGAGAGACAATTGGGGAAGCTTATATGACAGCCTAAATAACACAGGCCTGATGGATGCTAGTGTCGTTTCAACCCCCAGCTTCTGAAAGCCCACACTAATCCCTCTGTTCTCTCTCTCTCTCTCTCTCTCATTCCCCTGTTTCTCAGATCCAGCTCTACTTTTCCAGCTTGCCAGAGGAGAAGGTACCCTATGTCAACAGCCCTGGAGAGAAACATAGGATCAGACAGCTCTTGTATCAGCTTCCTCCACATGACAATGAGGTACTGACTCATGTTCCAGAATTACGTTGTTAAAGCAGGTATTTAAAATTATATGACCCTGTTACTAAGGCCAAGGCACAGTTAAGTGTGCTTAACGATATTGTAAATGTTTGTCTGGTGATCTTGGTCACTATTCCTGCAGAGCTTGTATGTGGAGATGTTTCAGTGGTATCAGAGAGGGGATTGTTGTCCTCTCTAAGTGTAGCCTTGAACAATTAACCATTTGTCAGTGTGATTTTTATGATGTTTGCTGTCAGACGCACTGCTTCATTCCACTGAGAATTCCTGACATAACTGTGGGCTACACTCAAGCTTTGCATGCCTTTAACCACCTCACTATTTGTGACACCGCTTTTTACTGCTGTGTGGGGCCAGCTAGATCTGATTGCTTGTTTCTCTCCTTCTTTTATCAGTCGTGATTTTGTAAAATAAACAATAGACATGATTTGTATACTTTTCAGCTTTGCTAATCGAGGATTCAAAAGAGAGAAATTCAGCAGTGAAATGCATTTTCACTCTCTTTTAGCGCAATATTTATTTGTGGCCTCTTTCACCCATTTGTTTTTGATGTAGCTTATTCTAGCTTTTGAACAAAATCTTCTTCATCCTAGATTCGATACTGCCAGTCTCTCAACGAGGAAGAGAGGAGGGAGCTACACATGTTCAGCATGCAAAGGAAGAAAGAAGCACTGGGTAGAGGAACTCCCAAACTTCTACCTAGGGCCCTGCAGCACACCATCTGCGAACACGTATGTACCCACGAACTACTACAGAAGCGTACACCAGTATGTTGAGACGTTGCTTGCATCATTCTGAAGCAATACAAAATCGGGATTTCTGTCAAACTGCTGAGATTGACAGGTGCAAGGCTGCACAACTGAATACTACATAACATAAATAACACCATAATGCAAGTTGTTAGGCCGTCATGTCCATTTAATAGAGAAGAATATAGAGACCAATTTAGCTTGAGTTTAATTAATATGCGACAGCTTATACAAATGGCCAGCATTTGGCCTTTAGAGGCTGCGGTAACTGATGTGTATACTAATGTGTATATGTATAACTAATACTGTGTATATGTATAACTTAGTCAGGTCTATTGTTGTACCACCATACTTTCTTTGCGAGGACTCTCATCTTTCTCAGTAACAAATGTGTCCCATCATGAGCTGTCACATATGATACGGCAGGCCCATGCTGATAGTTCATAGTCTCCAGTTTCTGCTGCAGGACATTCAACACCCAAGGCCAAGTTTTAATAATGGGAAACAGCTGTGCAACATATACTGTGGCAGCAGTAGTTGTTGCAGCCCTGTATTTGGTCATGCGCTGCTGAGTTATAGAAAACCACTTAATCTTAAAAGAAAAAAAAGTGTTGTGGGGCCTGAAACCTGATGTCTGCTTTTAGAATTGTAAACAAACAGCCCTTTGATGTCGAATCCCTTGTTTACAGACTGTGTTTATAAACATTAAACTTTGTATTAAGCATGCAGCCTTGGGCTACGTGAAAGGAGTCTTATAAGTTCTTGATGTGGATTGCAGTGTAAAGAGAACATCAATGGAGGAGAGATGGCAGTATTTGCCTCGAGGGCTGGCTCTGGGCCTTGCTGGCACCCAACATGCTTCATCTGTTCCACCTGCCATGAGCTTCTTGTTGACCTCATCTACTTCTACCATAATGGCAACATCTACTGTGGAAGGCATCACGCTGAGCTGCTGAAGCCAAGATGTTCAGCTTGTGATGAGGTAAGCATGGACCATTCTACACCTTGAGCTTTTTAATGATTTCCTAATTTGGTAGATACTTAGTGTGTTTAATTTTGTTTGTTTGTAGATCATCTTTGCAGATGAGTGCACAGAGGCTGAAGGTCGTCACTGGCACATGAATCACTTCTCTTGCTTTGAGTGCGAGACAGTTTTGGGTGGACAGAGGTATATTATGAAGGATGGTCGCCCCTTCTGCTGTGGCTGCTTTGAGTCCCTATACGCAGAATATTGCGAAGCCTGTGGGGAAAACATTGGTAAATTAAAATCTATTTGCTTCATTTAAATATTGCGCTTAATAATTGTGGCACATCACTTCAGTTTCTTACTTTCTGTTTTTGTTTAGGAGTAGACCATGCCCAGATGACATATGAAGGTGTGCACTGGCACGCCACAGACAAGTGCTTTTGCTGTGCCCAGTGCAAGAGTTCTCTTCTTGGTTGCCCTTTCCTTCCAAAAGAAGGACGGATCTACTGCTCCAAGGCCTGCAGCCTCGGTGAAGATATCCACGCATCTGACTCATCAGATTCTGCCTTCCAGTCCGCCAGGTCACGGGAGTCTCAACGTAGTGTACGAATGGGAAAGAGTAGCCGGCCTGTAGGCCGGTACAAGCAGACACAGCTATATGCAGCGACACCAGGATTCAGAAACCCAAATCTTTGTGATGACAGCTCTGAGACAATGTGTCACCAGTTAGAGCACCTCAGCTTTGCAGAGGATAGCTTTTGGAGGGACAGGGAGGAACAAGAACCTTCAGAAGATCCTTTGGAGGAGTGGGCCGAGCATGAGGACTATATGACACAACTGCTGTTGAAGTTTGGAGACCGTGGAGTGTTCCAGCAGACAGAGGACACCAGGCAGGGTGAAAAATGGATGCTGACAGACTCAGATCCCAACAGGGCTAAACAAGACGTGAAAACGGGGGGCCATAACCTGGCCAGTAAAATACATCACACAGATGCATGCTGGACCCAGTCTCAGGATGGTCTTGGAGACTCTGCCTATGGGAGTCACCCAGGGCCAGCCAGTGCCAGGAAGATCCAGGAACTGGAGCTAGACCAGGGAGCAGGGGCTGGCTTTTGGTCAAAGCCTAGGCAGTGGTACGATGACTCTTTGGAGTGCATTACTGATGAACTGAGAAGGGCTGAGCAGAATGTAGGTGACTCCATGGACTCCCTAGCCCTCTCAAATATCACAGGTAAGAATGTGCTGTGTCAAGCTTTTCTCTTCAGCAGCACTGTAAAGTTTCAAAAACCCTTGATGGGTCCTCTAAAAATAGGTTCCTACAGCACAACACTGAGCTTGCCAACAGTATTTGACCTTTCCCTAACTTTGTTTTTCAGGTGCCTCAGTGGACAGAGACAGCAAGGATAGACAGATCACCTACTCACTCCACAGCGTCAGTCAAGAGGAAGTGGACGAGTGCGATAAAATGAGCAACATGGGAACGTTAAACTCATCAATGCTGCACAGGAGTGCCAACTCTTTAAAAAGCCTAAACTCCTTGCTGGACAATGAGGAAATACTGGGAGCTGAGAGAGAGCAGGTGGAGGAAGAGGAGGAGCTTCCTGCTTGTCTTACAGAGGACCCACCTTCTCCTATGCTTCTCCCTGTGCTGAGAAGGACCAAGTCCCAGTCTCAACCTCAGTCCCGTTCTCAACAGGTGAAGTTCTCAGAAGACGTTGTGGATAACGGATATTACGAGGAACTAGCGATGCGACCTCCTCCAATGAGTGAGAGGACACGCAGACGGACCTATCACATGGAGGATTCACAAAGACGCCTTAGCCATCACCGGCACAGCCATAGACGCAGACAGGGTCGGAAAACATGCTCGGAAAATGCTCTCCACCTGTCAGTCAACGAGCAAACAGAAGTGCACTATCAAACTCAGATAACTTCTAATGTCTCACAGACCAAGAAAGGAATTCTTCTGAACTCTCCTGGACATAGGCCTTACCACCAAACCTCATCGGACTATGCCTTACAGAGCATGGTCCGAATGGACCGCTCTCAAGATATATATGACGACGATGAAGATGACTGGTGTTCCACGTGCTCCTCCTCATCCTCCGAATCTGAGGAAGAGGGATTCTTCCTGGGCAAACCCATTCCCAAGCCCAGGTCCCAAAGTTTTCATTATTACACTGAAGACTGCCAGACCCGTGTAACAGCCTTGTCGCCTGCATATGGCTCACGGACCAAATCTAAAAAACGGGGTCATAAGGGCAAGAACTGTATCATTTCATAGATATGTCAGGATAATGAATTCCCATAATGAACTATTCCACATGCTCCAGTCTCTGTGAACGTATACAGGGACAAGCAATGAGGACCGCAATGTACATATTGTTCTCTATATAGTACACTGCCACTACAAAGAGACAAGTTCCCTTTTTATTAATACCTCCCGTCACACCTGGGCTGGATTAATAGAACATCTTTGAATTGATGTATAGCAAAAGCATATTAGTAGCATAGAGCCTGACTAAAATTATTTAATAGAGCAAACATTAATGTATATTTGTTAAATTAAGATCGGATTGATGATATTTTTTTATCCCAATGTGAAAAATGATTACCTAATCTCTTTCAGTTCTATTAAATGGTTATTAAAGAGTGTATTTCCTTCTTGCCATTTTGCTAACCAGGGTTTTGTAAACTGAAAACATACTGTTCTTTCATATAATGGCCTTGTCACAGCACGGTACCTTGCTATTTAAGCAACTATACGAACTCTTATCTCTGTCAACATGCCTATCCCCCTGAAATACAGGGGAAAAGGAACTTATTGTGTTGTTGTATTATATACATTTAATTGCAGGTAAACATTCTGTTCATTTTAGACATTGTAATAAAGGTTTAATAAATATTCTTTACTATTAAAGGTTGTATCATTCTAGTTGATTTAGAAGAAGGTTTAGTGGACTGCATATGTTTGCATACACCACCTTTATTTAATCACAGACACAAAGGTGACAAAATCCGCCAAAAAATTGATATTGACATTGAAAACAAAATCTGACCATGACAATTTCAGTTCACGTACAAAATACATTTAGACATGGTGGTGCTGCACAAACGGCACAAGCACCCCAGGATTACTGCTTCAGGAAAGTATGACAATGAAACCACCTGCCTGTGCAACCTTCCGAGTGAATACTCAATCAGTACTACTGACGATTATTAACAAAGCGATGAACAGACCAGCCGCTGACCTTACTGAGAGACTGCGTACATATATAAAGTAAACATTAATTCTAATGTCAGTTTCAGACACATCAAGTCTGTTTTTCCCTCCATACTGTCTCAGTAATCCTCTTAGCTCAACTCGAGTCTGTACACTCAGAGTCAGTTCTTCAAGGTTCTTCAGCAAACACCATAGTTCATAGACTGATGGAGAATGTGTAGTACATGGTTCTATATAGCACCAAAAAGAGTTCAATTGTTACTTGACAACAATAGCTATAACCTTTTTGGTGCTTTACAGAACCATTTTCAAAAAGGTTCTACATGGAACCATATTCTCCATTCTGAAGAACCAATTTACCATGCAAAGGTCCATTTAAGCATGCAAGGAGTTCTTTAAGTGTTCATGGTTGTATATTGAGCCACGGTATTTCCTAAGGAACCCTCGAAGAACCATCACGTTTAGGAGTGTACGTTGCATCCTAACACCATCGCTCGAGTTCAACAGTCATCCATGTTTTGTGATGAACAGGGAAGACAATGCTCCACAGAGTCCAAGACCTCCAGGCTACAATCCTGAAGGTCCTTGCTCAGGCATTCCACTTCAAGCAGAGGGTTCTGGTTGCCGCACAGCCTCATCCAGTTCTGAGATGAAGTGCCGCAGGTCCTGGAGACACCGCTCGCGAATCTCAATTAAGTTCTCTTTCAGAGGGGTCTGCAGATGCTTCTCCAGACTAGGCTCCTTGGCAACCAGCATCTTCACCACCATCCCAAATGTCTCGCAGTCCTGACGATACACCTGGCGAAAACAAAAACCAGCAACAGAGCATTAGAGTGCAGTCATATCCTCTACTTTCTAAGGCTGTACCAAGAACAATCTGTGCATGAAGGCTAAGATATTTAAGTCCATGTACTACAATGAACCTGCTTGCACAGCAATTTCTAAAAAGACCTACATAATTCAGGTGCAAACAAAGTTTCAGCCTACAAAAACTCACCATGTCAGAATTGTTTACAGTGGTGTTAATAGGAAATGAAGAGTGTATGATTTTGAGATATGCTTTTGGTCTAAAACCTTGTTTTCCCAAATCCATTTGTGGCAGAGAAGACTGTACTGGGCATGTAAGACGAAGTAGTTTCCAAACTAAACCACTATTTTACAATCAGCATTACATATGAAACTCTGAAGAGACATGTGTGTCCACTGGGGTTCTCTATAGTAAATGTAATTTAGTAGATCAGGCTGCAGACATTGTGACTCCTGGGTCCAATCACTAGCACTGTATAGAAATTTCATCTCGGGGAGTAAATTACGTAGAAATGTCAACAAACGAATTTCCCCTATGATGTGCACAATACACACGTTGCACTGGTAGTTGGGGCAAAGGAGTTAGGGATGTGTAAATCAATATAGGTTTATGACAACATTATAATTACCATTTTAAAATAATCACTTTCTCAAAACAATGACTTCCTGTGTTGTAATAGACTAACAGTAACCATATTACAGCACACTCAGAATTACTGCCTTTAAACATTATGAACTGAGCAAAATGCCACACTCTATGAAAAGGCATTAGCACATGTAAAGTACAGTGTGAGAAGAGCTGTGTATTCCCTAGGCTAACAAAACAGGAATAAATGAACAAAAGGCACTCAGAAGATACACTGACCAAAAAAAGCAGCAGTAAGTCACAAAAACAAGGTTATAGTGTCTATTGAAATAGTGTTAACTCAGGACAGTTTATACTTCAGCTCCAGTCTGGAAGAGGAATTACGTTTCAAATAGATTCAGTACGATGCTGACCAAGAATGGGTACCATCAACGGTACTGTTCTCCAAACCACCCTTTAATCTACTGCCTAAGCTCCCTAATGAAGATGGGCAGAAATGAGAGGCTTTGCTGTGTGTTTGGGTAGAACCTGTAAGCCCCGTGATCAAACGGGACTAAGCCAGACTGTTTACAGCTGCCGTCAGCACCATTTCCCTGCTTGCACGCGGGGCCCTGAGGACGCGAGCTGAAGCGTGGCTCTGCCTGTGTCTGAGAATGCAGTACAACGCTAAGGTGACCAAGCAGGTAAAGATAAAAATCTGACTCGACTTAAACAAACATGCTCCAGGCTCGGATGGCTTCAAACTGATGCATCAGGTCATCTATGCTGTTCGTCAAACGTCAAGAGGACAACTACTGAACATGTATTTCGCACATTTACAAGAACATATTTAAACAGTTTAACAGAAAATGGCTTCAAAGATATCTCTCCGTTTGTGAAAACTGCAAAACTGAAGGATGGAACCAAGAATGGAAGTATGAAGGCTCGTCCTGCACCATACTACTAATATACAACATTATATTACACAATAAAAAACAATAACTAACCCATATTACTCCTCATCCTTTTTCATTTCTGGCAGCAAGGTGTCAAAAATGACTTGCCTCAAAGCAATGACCTAAAATGTGGAAATGTAGACTTTATTTTCTCAAACAATTCACTTCTAAAATAATGACTTATAATAATTAATAATTATCCTGCAATAATTACTCACTTTTATAAATGTATTATCAATTGATAAATATAAACTTACTACATACATACATATACATTATATATATATATATATATACACACACATACATAAATATATATATATATATATATATATATATATATATATATATATATATATATATATATATATACACGTACATATACATATACACACACCACATACACATACACACATATATATATACACATATATACATATATATATATATATATATACACATATATATATATATATATATATATATATATATATATATATATATATATATGTGTGTGTGTGTGTGTGTGTGTGTGTGTGTGTGTGTTCTGGTTTATTATTACATTAGTAATAAGAAAATAGTCACTGCACTTCATACTACAGAACACACATTAATGAAGACAAAGTGCTGCAAACAAATTGAGTACAAGTAGCCAGGCATCTTGAATGAAAGAAATTGCAGTTGTTTGATCACCAGTGCAAACGAGGAATATTCCAAGTCCTTTCACAGACAGTGCCGGTTAGGTACATGGAATTTTAAAACACTTCATCCTGGAAAGGAAGCATGTGGTCTGGCTTGGGGAAAATGGTCATAAAAGCTATTAACTTGCTTCCAGACGCTGCCTACTCTATGACTGGCCTGCGAGTACATGTTCTCAGAGTAGAAAACCTGGTGACCACTCGTAATGATGCTGAATAGAATGATCCAATGCCTCTGCAGATCCTGCCTTGGGCTTAGAGAGGAATGAGCTAACCTGGTTCCAGGAATCTGCACAGGCCACACACGGCGCTGTGCGCATTATTGTAGTAGGTAATTAAGCTGAATTCAGAGTGGTTCCTGTAGAGCGCTCCTAGAGTCCATCAGAACATTCCAGAAGAGGCGAGCTGAATGATTCCGACAGATACAGGAAGCACAGGAGCCCAAGGCAGCGCAGGAACACTGCACTTACAGAGTCACTCTAGAGGAATGCGTCCAGCCTCGACTAACGGCCCATTAACCCTGTGTGCACTGTTGCTATGGTCTTCATAATGTTTTAGAAAGCAAAGCACTGCTGACGTTACTCCTCACAGCTTTGTTGAAGCCACTGCCACTCTTTATAAGAGCACATACGTTAGAGGCAACCTTTCAGACTGGACACCAAGTACAACTTCGTTAAGTGAAGTAACCCTACTGATACTAACTCTTCCATCCGTACAATCTTAAATCATATGAGTTCCAGCTGCTTCTCAGGACCATCTAAAATGGCAAAGCAGATGAAGTGATTTCTGAGGAGATATAAAATTGCAATAGTTGTGTTAGAGAAAACAAGTGGTGGGCTGTCATGGCTGGAGGCTAGAGAACCAGCCTTGTGACTGAAGGGTCGCCAGTTTGATTCCCTGAATCAGCAGTAACAAATGAGCGCCCCTGAGCAAGGCACCTGTGGATAGTGCTGCCCACAATTCCGGGCAAGTGTGCCCACTGCCCTGTGTGTGTGTTTCACTTCACAGATGGGTTAAATGCAGAATACAAATGGCACATTTGACTTTAGACCATTACGCACTGCAAAACAGACCAGTGGGAGAAATTAAAACATGTTATATCGTCATGCAGGCACAGTCGACTGGAGCTTGCATCTGAAACGGTCTGTATTCTACAAGGTAGTACGCAAGAGGGCTAACAAAAGAGGTTAAGTCCTTGATGCTGGGTTTCTAGTGCAGACCTTCATTCCCTCCGGGACTGGCTGTATGTGTGGCCTACATTTACATGGTGTTTGTGTGGTGATTTGAGCAGTAAGGTAGTGTTACAGTATCACAATGACTCCTGCACAGAAGAAGAATAGCCCTTTCCTCTGTGAGCAAAGTGCTCATTCAACAGGGTTCTTGAGTGGGTGAGGCAGTACAGCTGTTCTGGCTTTCTGCAGCACGCCAAACCTCTCACACTCATCACAGCTAGCATTACTGTACACAAGCCTGATGTCATGTGTTATTAGCATTTAAAATCAGGCAAACAACAGTCTGCACACTCGTACGCTAAAAATGACAATATGGCATGTTCTGATACAGTATATTGGAATACCAATCCAACTCGTTCCGACATCTATGGCTGCTGTAACATGTTGAGTGTTGAGGTAACATGAGGTAAAATTGTAAGTCAGGGAAAAAAATAAAATAAAAAGGTTTTTGATAGCTGAGATAGCCAGCATGAGATAGCTTAGTATGTTCTACAGGTAGCAGAACCCAGTTTTAACCCAAAAAAAAGATAATAATAAATTAATAAATATATTTTTTTATATTTTAATATATACTGTGTGCCATGATACCATAGCCAGCCCTATATGCAGCCAGGTATAAGACTGGTCCTGGTCCCAGGCCCTGGAAAACAATCCAAACCCTCTTTCAGCCACAATGCAGATGGAGATTAATTAGTCAGGTCTGCAAGATTTACTGTAGATGTTTATTGTATGTTCACTTTAATCAACATGCAGCAGCATCTATTCTGGTGCTGATAATCAAAACAATGAGCTTTTCAAAGGGGGACAAAGTAGATTACAAGCAAACTCTCCCGAGACATAAACATGTGGACTGAAGTGGAAAAGCTCTTAACAATGCCGAGTATGTTGGGAAGGCTCTTGTGAGAGCGCGCTGTACTTTCACGCACTTCCTGTAACCCCACACCCTTGTTACCCAATCAAACAGGAAAGCTCCACTTGACTGTAGGTATACACTCTCCCCATGTCTGTTTTCTACATAGCCTTTCATGCGTGCCCTAATTTGCCTGATAGACTGAGACAGTGAGGCAGTCTGAGGGAGATGGAGGGAAAAAGACACATACACAAACATATACTGCTAAAAAGTCTCATCAAGGCAAGGCTCCACACCCGCTTCATGATTACACAGAGACATCCTCATCCAAAACAACAGGAGGAGAGAGGCCAGATCAGAGCAATCTCTGCGCAAAAGACAGGGTGGGGACGACAGCAGGGCTGCTGCGCTTCAGAGGTTTATTCACTCTGTCAGAATATGTTATGGGCATACAGTAATAGCATGTTGTGTAAGAAACTGAGGTTAAATAAGCGTTCCATGAAGAAAACAGTAAAAGATAGCATCTCAATCAGTATTTCTGGAACACGCAGCTAGGGACTCATTCCCCTTCAGTAGTGAAATAACATAAAAGACATATTTGACCCTTGCTAAGCATCTGTGAATGGAACTCAACTGAAAAGTAAATGCCAAGCCACAGCATGAAAGCAGATAAAGGCCTGATGACCTTTGGTTAATTGTGTATAACTCATTCACTTCCTGCGTTATTTTTTCCCCCCACAACACTTTAACATTTTTAAATCAGATATAAACCATGTTTAAAAATTCCAGCAATCAAGAACAGTTATTTCTTCCAGGAGAACTTGTGAGATTTTTGCCCAAGACGCATATTCTGGCTAAAATTGCGCTAGGAAAAAAAAGTACAGATATGACCTCCCCCTGGACCATGCTTCATTGAAAATATAGTGCAAAAGTCACAGAGAAGCCTTTATTTATTTCATTTCTGGCCAAAACAGCCATTATGTTAGGTTATTTTTAAGAAGATTATATACAAGATATTCCACTTGCATACAGGCAAAAACGGGGTTCATAAAATGATTAAAAAAGGGGGAGGAAATGGGACGCTGGTAGACCATCAAAGTTGTTACCACTGTTTTATCCACTTTGTTCCACTGTAGTTTCACATCTGAAAGAATCCAGAGAGGTTTCTTTCCATCTTTCTACTGTAAGAGCAGAAGTCTGGGGGAAGTTGAAAATGTACCATTATAGAGAAAAGGATATAAATCAGAATATGTGCTAATCAAACAAGGAAGCAGCTAGTGTTCTCAAACCAATGGCCTGTCCACAGCTAAACCTTACTGAATGCCTTTGGGATATAGCAAACTGAGACTGTGACAAGCAGAAAATGCAACCAACCTAAGACTGAACTCTGGAGGCGTATCCCTTCTTCTTTTCAGTCCATCATTAATAAATGCATTCACAAGCTTTTGGAACGTCCCTTACAGTCACCTAACTTGAACATCTTTGAAAATCTGGGGTGGAGTGTTCTCCCGGGAGGAATAGACAAAACTTCCAAAAACTAGTACAGGACGAATTCTAGATGGCACAAAAAAGCACTCGCAGAGTGTGAGATCTGCCAAAGAGGCTGCTACCAAGTGGCGAGTGATCAAATAGGTACTACTTTAGAATAAGGCTACCTTTATAAAGAGTTTAAAAATTGCTTAAAAATAGATTATTGATTATTAGTTAGGGATTCAACTCTTTACAGAGTATTAATAAGCAGTAATAAAACATTAATAAAAAGGGCACAAATTATATCCTCAATATGATATAGGTATCTGAATAGGTTTTGAAGCTGACTGGGTTCACGTGGAGATGAAGTAAGATCAGTAAACATGTAAATCTGAGCTTTAACAGTATAAAAGTAAGTGCCTTCACTGTTAAACTAACATGTCACAGTTTAATTAATGTGTTATAACTGCTTATTCATTTATAAGCTCTTTATAAAGGTAGCCTTATTCTAAAGTGGAACAAAGAAATAGAATGTAACTGTGCATTAATATCGGCAGACGGGTTTGGTGCAGACGTTGGGTTTCAAAACGTCAAAATTCACCAAAATATGGAATCTGGCTCGGGGTTCCCAAAATTTAGCAAACAACTGTATGTGTCAGTGAGGCTTTTGTGCAAGTTTCTGGCAAAAACACTTGATGGCACTTTTTTTTTTATTACTAGAAAGGAATTTGATTATTGTCTGTCTCTGACTTTTGCCCAGTACTTTAAATCAAAAGAACATGGTGGAGAGATAAATCAGCCATGAAATTGTTGCAAAGTAAAAAAAAAAAAAAAAAGTTGATTTAATGGTCTAATGGGCATATTACAGTGCGTGTGTCAACGTTATTGTGAAAGCAAAGAGTGTGCAGTTGGACAGCACAGGCACCATCTGTGCAATCAATGGAGTGCAGATGGAGGAAAGCTTTGCTGTCATAAGAGGAGCAATTTCTCTTATCTTTATGCTCTTATTTGAGGCCAAAGGGATACATCCCTCATACTGATGCAAAAACAGCTAAAATGTGTCACATTTCGGGTGTTGATGGGACGAGTGGTGGTGAGAAAGACTGTTGTACATGGTCAAAGTGTTCTAGGTTGGTCCTGCATGCTGGCTTAGGTATTTGTCAAAAAGGTTAGGAGTACACAGCAGATCCAGCCTTCAGATGGCTAGACCAGATAAGAGCTGAATGTAAACATGTGGGTGCCACTTGCCAAACAGTGAAACATTACAGTGTCCATTAGAAAGCCACACGCGTCAAATGTCATATACAAAATGTGAAACAGCCTTAGCCCTGTCAACCACTCACAGACTGAACTAAGGGGTTTAACATTTAGCATTCCTCTGGCCTTTAACTGATCCTGTACAAAATAAAAAAGCTGGAACTTTATGTATCAACATTAATAGGTTCCACCCCAGGGCACGCCTTTGAAAATAAATTGCTCATTGAGTCTAAAGAGCATTTGTGAGGTCAGGTACGGATGTTCGATGAGAAGGCCTGGCTCGCAATCAACATTCCAACTCATTTCAAAGGTGCTCGGTGGTGTTGAGGTCCGGGCCCTTTTCAAACCATGTCCTTATAGATCACTGCATTGTGCACAGGCTCACAGTCATATTAGAAGGGCCTTCACTAAACTGCTGCGTCTTTGTATGTTGTAGCACTAATATCACCCCTCACTGAGACCAAGAGGACAAACCCTGAATTAATCATCCTTCCTCCAACAAACTTTACTGCTGCCATTATGCGTTCTGGTATGTAGTGTTCTCTTGGCACCTGCCAAACCCAGATTTAGTCATCAGAATGCCAGACAGTAATCACTGCAGAGAATGCATTTCTGCTGCTCCAGAGTCCGATGCTGAATTTCGCTATGCCACTCCAGCTGACACTATGCACTGTGCATAGTGATCTTGTGTGCAGCTGTTCAGCCATGGAAACCCATTTTATACAGCTCCTGATGCATAGTTCATGAGATGCATTAAAGGGGAGGTCATTTTTATGTACTACGTGCTTTAGGACGTGGCAGTCAAACTCTACCTCTGGCTGAGCTGTTGATGCAAAATGAAACCCCATGTAATATAGTTGACAGGGGCACATCCGCAAAGCATAAATTTCCCAAAATGACATCTGGCAAAGGAGGCATCTCTTCAATTCACTGAGCACTTCAGTATGAGACATTCTACTGCCAATGTTTGCCTTTTGTATTTAGAGAATACATTAATATGTGCTTGATTTTATACAACTGTTATCAAAAGTGTGTGGCTAAAACACCTTAATGTCCATAGAAACTTTACAAAAGCACAGTCACATAGCTAACAGCAGCAGCAGGCGCCGTGACTTTAGCAGCTTGAATTTTGTCAACACTTTACCCCCATTCTGTTAAGTAAATTAAATTTTTTTGGCTGAACTATAAGCAAACTTGAGACGGACGTGCTGAATATTTCAACATTAAAACGCAGACCCTCAATGTATTTTTTTAATTTCCTTTAAGGGGGCTGATCTGGTTTAAAAGAGTTCGAGTTCCTGCAGTGTCAGCAGCTCCTGAATCAGTTTTAGGACTGGTACTCTACAGGAGGTCTGGAGCATTGCTCCTGGGCAAGCATGCCCCTCATTTCATGAGAGCAGTTAAAAAAAAATAATAAAAGAGGGAGAGGGCTGAAGAGAGAGGGCATGGGCGTAACTCTAATGATCCTGAGCACGCACAGTTACCACCCCTGCCCTCACTTCCCTTCTCCTTTTCTCTTTCATTTCATTTGGAATGGCTGGGCGTGGAGCAAACGTGCAAGGAAAAGCACCAACATGTGACATTCATTAGAGGTAAATCCGGTAAAGGCGAGGGAAAGTGAAAAAGGAAGAGGAGTTTGGGGGAAAACATCTACAGGACACCATGCTGAAGAGTTTAGCGCAGTAAACCTATTAGCTTCCCACTTAGCTCTAATCCAGACTAATGTGATCACACTGGATGCAAAGTTTCCTAAAAAGGTTGTGTAGAGACAAATTCCAGACTCAGGAACTCTTTCTATAATAAAAAAGGCCCATACCCTGCAAATCTGAAGCTTGTTTGAAATGTAAGAGAGTATGTAGCAGCAGGATGCCCAGATTGGTGAGTGGAGCCAGCGTGTGCTCCCCAACCCGCCCCTCCAAGCGGTAACCAGACTCAGTTGAGACCAGAAAATACATCTGGCAAGACTGATGGTCGAAACTAAGACCAATCTCACAGAACAATCCTAAGTCAGGAAAAGGAGACTCTAGTACTACAGCTCTTTACTACAGCTCTTTACAAATAAGAGGCAATACAGGACAGCCAATCAGAACATTGGTCATTTAGTCACACCACCAATGTACACCAAAACAACCTGTTAATTCTAAGAGGCTAGAAAATGGTCACGGAAAAAGGGAATAACACAAAGAACGCAGGATTTGGGCCTTGTAACATTTGATTGCCTTATATGTCAAACCTTCTCAATTTCCCGGGCTTTGGCTGCGATGGCCTGAGACCGCCGCTCCTGGAAATCATCTGTAAGAGTGGAGCCTTCTTCTTTGGCAGGCAAAGGTTCTTCTGTCGGACCCTCCATCACTGGCACCTCCTCCTGCACGACATATAGAAGTTACATAGTTTCAGCTTACATAGTGATCAAACAAATTAATCTGTTTCAAACACATGCAAGCGCTGCCATTTATCAATACGAACTTCATAACGGAATAAACGCACTATGGTTTTTATTCCACATTAGCTGATCAATTCATCAGTTTCATTCTTTCCACTCATGCAGGCACTGTGCTCACCAGAACAGTTTATACTTCGTTTATTTTGGATGTTCACAGCCATGTAAACGCTGTCTATGATAACAGTTAAGCCTCAAGACAAGTACCGATGTGGGACAGGCTCAAGAACCCAAAGCAGAAGATTTTAAAGGCTCAAAGAAAGCCACCCCCACCCGTCCTGAGAAAAAACAGCAATGGAAAAGCGGTTGCATTGCACAATAAAGGGAGTAGCAGTGAGGAAAAACAGTGCCAAAAGGGACCACTGGGGATGATGCTTCTTCAAGGCCAGAACATTGCTCATTAAACGAGCGCAGAGCTAGTTTGACATGGCTAGGACAAAGCCACAGAAAAAAGGCTGGAACAGAGAATACTCTCACATCCCAATGTACCATCCAATTATTCCTCATTGCATTCACCCTGATGGCACATTAGTAATGCCTTCAGTGCACAGACTGTTCTACATTTTTCATGGCTGATAAACACCACGAGTATGACAACAGAGGACTCATAACATAACCTGAGCCAGGACACTGGGGAGTGCATGAGGGAGATCACAAGGATCATTCTTAGCCCAATTGGTGGAGAGTCCACCATATAGAGTCAGCCAAAAAATGTGGGCACCCCTGTTAAAATGATCTGTTGCTCTGCATAGCTATGAGAGTAAAAGATCAGCTGATTTGTAAAAGACAAAGACATCATTTCTTTAATAGTTTATTTCTATGCAGCTTTAAAATGGCAAAAACAGAAAAGGGCACCAAACTGAAGTTTTAGCCCCCATATGGTCAGTAACCCTCGGGCAAGCATCACAGCTTGTAAATGTTTTTTGTAGCCAGCTTAGAGTCTTTCGCTGAGGTTTTGAGAGTGTCTGTCCATTCTTCCTTACAAATGGCTTCTAGTTCTTGGGCCACTTCTGTGTACAGCTCTTTAAGGTCTACATTCCAAACTGAGGAAAGGCTATCTGAAAAAGCTATCCTTTTATCCCCTCTGCTGTTTTTTTTTAATTACTTGAACTTTCAGGGTGCCAGGCAGTGGCTTAGACACACATTGCTGGAACAAATGTTTGAGTAGTAGTAGTATTTCTAAAGCTTTAAAATGTGCATCACCTGGCCTTTAATAATGACTTTGAACTAAATGCTATCAAGTTAATTAAGGTGCAAGACCTGGGCAGCAGTTCTCAGAACCCAAAATTCTAGCGGTGAACAAACTGTTGACTTGTGCTCCTTACCTTTTTACTCTAAAACTGACAAAGATAATACAAACCTTTCAAAAGAATATTTCAGCTTTAACTTTGTGACTTTTGAAGATTAAAAGTAACAAATATTTTGACCAGAGGTGCCCAAAATTGTTACATGCCAGTGTGGATGCTAAGATACTTAACAGCATTAGAAATGGGATCGCTACCATGTTCTGAATTTTACATGTTCAGGTTTACAATCTTGTGCACATGATATTGTCATCATTCGAATGATGAAGACTTTTACCTCCATATTTTTTTGCCTGGTTTGAAAATGCCATCTGTGCTTTACGCTGTGCCAACATTGTGATGAACAGAGCAATAGATAAACTTAGACTAAAATAGACTAAATGTTGTGATGGAGTTTGGCGTTTCCTCTAGCCACTATTCTAGAGATATGAAGTTTTGTTTACACAACAGTATATAACATGACTTGGGTTTACTTTTTGCCATATATACAAATCATATTTCAAATCAAGTTCAAAGTTTCCTCCAGCAGAAAGCCACTCATTTAAAACTCTACAGTTAGTGCCATTTTGTTACAGTACATGATTTTCATTAATTACATGATACAAAATTAATTATACTTTTATTTCTGAGTCTGCACATTTGTGTCAACATGAAGATGCTGCAAAACTCATTGCAAAGCCATAAAGGATACAAAATAAAATCAATAAACTATCTCCACTTGTTTGTACAAACACAAATCAATGAAAATGTTTAGCATCCATACCTTTACTTAAATTACATGTTAGTCGTGGGCTGGAGGTTAGAAAACCATCCTTGTGACCGGAGGGTTGCCGGTTTGATTCCCTGTACTGACAGTAACGACACCTATCCCCCAACTGCTCCCCGGGCGCCGTGGATAGGGCTGCCCACCACTCCAGGTAAGTGTGCTCACTGCCCCCTAGTGTGTGTGTGTGTGTGTGTGTGTGTGTGTGTGTGTGTGTGTGTGTGTGTGTGTGTGTGTGTGTGTGTGTGTGTGTGTGTATGTGGGTGTTTCACTTCACAGATGGGTTAAATGCGGAGGACTTGTAAATTTCCCCACTGTGGGATCAATTAGGGATTAAATCTTGTTTGGGTGAGCTTTGAATGAGCTTTAGTATCATAATTCACTTACTATTACATATTAATAAATTGTCATTAATGATAACCACAATGTCTAGGGGTTAAATAAGGACAAATAACCACAAACATGGATCTACAATGCTATTGATAAAATTCTGGTGGTCTCCCTATGGTAGTTAAAAAAACCCAACATACATAACTGTACACTGGTTATCCGGACTTGACCAAACACAAAGCTCACATAGTCTGCAGCATCATATTAATTCAGATCCTTTACAGATACTTAGGGCTGGTGTGAGGCATGTTTGCAGGTGGCTGAGTTAGCGCCAAGCAGTTCCAGTCCATCTCCTCTTTGGACTGCAAACAATGAATCTCGAAAAGCAAGAGTGTTTGTTGAACCTAAAAGGCTGCACATTCAGAGAGGTTTACACTGGGCCCAGCCTTTTCATCTTCACTGCGAGGTTATGGGTTATGCCCCGTGAGCACGGTCATGTAGGGTGATCAAAAGATCAGAGAGTGCGCACAGTGTGTGCCTTTCAGGAGGGGCACAGATAACGTTATTTGGTTAGCTATATTGCACACATTACAAAAAGCTTGTACACTGTTCGCAAGCTAGAAAGAATAGTGGAACTGATGGGCTGGAAAATTCAAAGAAACGGCAACAAGCTTTATTATCTTAAGCCTGAACTTGAATCAAAGTCAAATAAAATTTTAAAACTGGTGTCAAAACAATACATCGCTCATAGCAGTGACAAAATGTTTCTAAATCCCTGCCATTACAGCGCTAGCCAGGCAGAAAAGGAAAGCAAGCTAAAGGCAGAGAGAAAATAAATTCATTCCGCTTGTGAGAACTCCCTAGAGTGGGTCCAGAGTGCTCTGTGCGTTTGATAAGATCATATGATAAAGACAAGAGTTTGAGTTAATGGGGTTTTCCCTCTTTTCTCAGCATCAACACGGCCTGGGTGGCCTGAATGTCCTTTCAGCTTTCTCTCTGCAACCTCCTGCTTCTAGTGTGTGAAAACCTGCTTACAGAGAGGGTAAACACGGCAGGGACAACTAGCCTTTCATGCACCGGGGCAGCGCACATTTAAATCTGTGTCCAAGATGTGGAAGAGGTCTATGAGTGAGCAAACAACTTTGTAAAGCTGCACTATGAAGATTTGGGAATTCTGAGCCCTCTTCAGTGGAAATGTGTAATAGGTGTAGGGGTAGGCTATCCTCTAGGGTTACAAATCAATACAACATACTGTACTGTGAAACGGAAACGCATAAACTGAACTTATATTGGGTTTATTACTTGTAGATGTATTATATTTGCCATTGGCCCCAGAACAGACACATATTAGATACGTGATTCTCATAATAGACATACATACATACCCATGATAAATGTGTCTCTTACAAACACAAACCTGATATATATGATAAAACCAATCCTGATATGAATTATGTTGGACATCCTTTCTCAAATATTTATCTGGCTTCATTCATATTCAAATTTCACCTTCTTCGTATTTATAGTTCCACTTCCACCTTTAACAGACTCTTGGTGCGGGAAACACTAAAGACAACTATTCTAATTATTTTAGTACAAATGTTTCTCTATATAGCATAAAATACAAAATCAATACTTGATTTGCATCGATATTACAGTCACCCCGCCTTTTTAACATTCTGGAACACTGCTTTGGCATTGTGGTTCATTACGGTGCTCCAGATCAGCATGAACTGCATTTGGTCATTTATACACACAAAAATTGTAGGATGCCCTTGCTCAGTCCCTCAGATCCTTCTTTCACTCATCACCTAGTTATTTAGTAGGTCAAAGACTTTGAGGCGTTCAAGCAACTTTAGGTGCAGCACATCAATGACGCAGCATGTCTTTCTGAAAATGAACTGATACATTTCCTAATGAATCAAAATCGACTCTAACTAAGGTTAGAGATTAACACGGATGCAAGTCAAAGGAAAGATGATGATGCACTGGTAGGAACTGTGTGTGTGTGTGCGCGTGTGTGTGTGTGTCTCATGTCTTCCTAGATGTCACTCACCTTTGACGCTGACACAGAGCTGTGGGGTGATCCATCTCTGGACGCACTCACAGAGGGCCCTGGGGCTCTATCCCTGTCTACACAAGATCAAAGAAAAGGGGGGAAAAAAGGATATGGGATGAGGGGAAAAGGATGAGCCAGCAGAAAGAACATTCGCTAACAATGCTACTTGGGTTTGAACATGCATCAAAAATCCTCCAGAACAGCAGTATCTAGGGTCATCATTGACTCAGTGGGTGCCATAAACGTTTGCACGTGTTGGGGCGGATGCTGCTGTGCCTGAGGGCTGCAGAAGCAGATGGTGCACCCCATGATGAGCAGAGAGCTGTCCTGTAGACACACACTACTGTAGGACCCTACTGTTCCAGCACACAACTCAATATATTCCCAAACTAGAGTATTTCAAAAAGACAAGAGATTTTCATGATCTACAATCTAGACACGACTAAATACGAAACGAGATGTTATTAAAGATACTAAATTATGTCTTCAAGAAAGAAACACATGCTTTACATTTTTGCCATTTCTTATGTGACAGAAAAACCAGATCCTGTTTATAGAGAGTGTAACAGAATATAATGTAAATGCAAAAAAGTGTAGATTTAACCCAATTTTCTCAGCAATTTAGCCATTATAAATTTTACCTGCTAGTTAGGCCTCCCCTATCACTGTCCAGCCTTTCTGAACATCAATAAACAGCTTAGCTTTCTTAGATAAGAATTCAAACTGCTCATTTTAACACACTACCATGCTGGCTAAAACTGAGTGACAGGGCCAACGTCTACCTATCGTATCTAAGGCCTGGAGTCAGACGGTCATGCCAATCAGGAGGCCTGTAATAATTTCTTAAAATTACATTTACATTTAAAAACTACACCAAGGACTTCAGGGCTAACGTCCAACTGGAATTAAAACGATCATCTAAACCTGTGAGGCGAAAACACCTTCCTCACAATTTAAGAGTAAAATCAAAATTCCCCTAGCTGTGAAAATGTGGGTCCCTTAATCCATACCTGCAAAAAGCAACAGCAGCAGGAATTGCAATTAGGTTCTATATTTGACTCCTACACACGACACAGTTCCAATTTTTACGATCCCTGACCAAACAAATGGCTGGAGAGAACAGAATAAGGCAGTTCAGCAGACCGATTAGCAACACTCTCTCTCCGGTTACTGTGACTGATGTATGACCTTTCGGGTACACACAGAAACAGAACCTCTCCAAAAGAGCGTGCACGTTCATTTGGGTGTACATTGCATCAGACGGAAGTTTCATTCTTCCGATTTGCATGCGATATTTAGTGACACGTGGCGTTAAGTTACCTTGTGCACAAAGAGAGACTTTTACTTTAACCTCTGGATAATTAGCACAGCGAACACGCCCGTGATTCCCACGACAATGGAATTTATTCTATCAAGATGTTCTCTCTCTTGAACAGACTGCAATCCTGAATAAAGCTAAACCAGTAACTGTACTGGCATGGGATACGACAGCATCAGCACTATTAGCTCATTAATGACGCTGCAGAGTGTTCCATTCATTCAAGTGGTGTGATTACGATTATGTTAGATGGGAATGATTCTTGGTTGCCCTTGCTTATTTTTGTCTCCACTACAAATAAAAAATTAATAACATGCCAGTGATCACTCCTAGTGTTACACTCACCTGCACTTCCGCTTGGGCCAAATGGCTCTTCAAACCCTAAAACAGACCCAAAGAATTTGCTAGGGTCACTTCAACAAAAAGAAGGTGTGAAGTAGGTTTTAATGATGCGCCCCCGATAATGTGCTCCATTATAGTTATAGGAACACACAAGGCATGCTCCGGATTGCTCTCATGCCCCAACACTGACATGCGCAGTACACAACCCGTTTGACTAGCCATGAGTAGGGTCAATATCATGTCAGTAAGACAATATTATAAATGCACTTCTGAAGGGGAAATTTAGGTCACAACCGACAGTTGCAGGATTCTTCTTTTCTGGGTTAGAACAGTTACGAAACACATCATACATTTAAAGGATGGTCCAACCATTCACATCATGCAGATCTACTGCCAACCAGCTTGTGAAGCTTAGTCCTGTTCAGAAAGCACTTCTGCACTCTAAAGTTCCAGGAGAAGTAGTGGACCAGAAAAACTCTTGCCCTCAAAAATGAAACCAACAGCCTGAAAAATGCATCTCAGCCGGCTTGCGCTTTGGCACTACTTTGAGTTTTAAAGGACTTAAAACCCCAAAAAAGCAAAGGCTAATATCATCCATATAGGTCAATAACACTTTAATTCTACACAATTATCACAAATCCTGAGTTCATTAGTTTGTTCCACCTTGTACAATGTCCTCCCTGCAATAGATCTGAATAAATGAATTGATAAGCCACTGACAGGAGACTAGTCACTAGTAGGTAACATCAAAATCACAGGCCACATGCTAAGATGGTCTGAAGCCCCTTAGGGTCACTGAAACCAAGCAAACCAAGCCACAGCTGGCAAGTATCGGGACGGTTATACAAGGCTTACTGTAAGTGGGATGTTGAACCACAAAACGAGCTGTTTGCCTTGCTTGTGCTATTTTTAGTTGTTAAGGTTAAACGCAAAAATCATAAAACATAAGTGCAGTGTGTGAGCTCTAGAACAGAGGTTTTCAAACCTTTCATTTAATATTTTTATTAGAATTTCATCAAATAAATCATTTAATAAATCTGGTTGGATTTAGTGACCTCTCATCTTTTCAAGGCTGTAACATTTCTCAACTGGAAGCAAAACATTCCATTCCTAAAGTGAGTAGCATTTCATTGATCTGCCCAAGACTAGCATGAAGATCCCTCTGCATCTTTCATTAAAGCATGAAATATACAGAACAGCTGTGTGTTTTCAATTGCAATCATTTCAGACATGTCACACATGCATGTACTGCTATTTCTGTATGTACATTTGTAGCACGCCCAACTATGTCAGATCCACTGTCCGGAGTAAGCCCTTGCTGAATTTTAACCAATCTAAGGTTTGAAAACCTACATACATCACACGGAAAACAAGTTATGATGCTTTAACATAATGTAACACTGCAACACAGCAACGTGTACCACACACTGACCCCCCGGGTGGTCTTTAGATTGAGTGCAGGAGGTCCCCCAACAACGAGCACTCTCCTTTGGAAAGGCTGGATGACTATGAAGAAAATCCATACCTGCAGACAGCGGGAGTATAACATACTCAAACATTGTTGAGCTAGCCTGTCCTTCCCAACATTCATTCTGTCTGGCAAATATCTCTTTAATAAACAGCACCTGCAGCTGTTTTCAGTTTTGCTATACACATAACACCCGTAACACCAATCCTCAAAGCTTTGATAACAGCTATTGTCTTTCCTTTGATTTCTTTACCATATACATTATCCATCAAAAGCTTGGGGGCATCTAGCTTTTACAAATGTAAACAAACTGGATTTGCGATAACAATAGTGGCCATATCCTACACTTTCCTTGTATTTACTTATGTTCTCCTCGCTTCTTCTTTTCTTCTCTTTACTGCACTTCATTTATACATTACGTTTATCCAAATCTCTCTATCTTTTATAATTAAACAGGGCGTTTTTGTTACTGCACTTTAACAGAGATATGTAAATTAGCTCTGTTCTGACAGGTTACACACATGACCACATTGGGAAATGGTGTCACTCCAAATTAGTCAAAACAGCCTGCAGTTTCACCTGAGATTTGTGAAAGACGCAAAACAGCTACACCTCACAAAATCTTACTGCATGCTCACATCTGTGATAGTCTCTCTTGTACACACAACACCCACAGAGCAGACGGAGAGGCAGATAGATAACTTTTACCCATCAGAAAAACACAGGCAGTCACATATGGGAGTCACTAGCTTTGTGTATTAAAAAAAAAAAGGCACAACTTCTCTATCTCTAACCCTAACCAGCTGAGTAGATTTCTAACAAATCCAGTAATTCAGAGTCAGGTTAAGATACTGACTCAATGATCCACACTGCATTTACAGCTGGAGAGGGAGGAACTCCAATTAGCAGGGTCAGATTCCTGCTAAGTTTGGTGAATCACCTGCTCAAGCATGCTAGATTTCTCTCTGTAGTTAAAAGCTTGTTTTAGTGAATATGCTAGAGCAATTCACTCTGTTCTGTATTAGATAATATCCTATTCCCTTATTATTTGGCAATGTCTCATTGCTCCTGTGCATCATACTAAAGTCTTGAAGAAAAACTGTAATTACATGAGATTATGAACCTTTCGTCCTAAGATTACAAGTGAGCTGCTCTAGAGCTGTTCATTTCAGTTGCCAAGAAGATTTTAACACAAACTAGAAATAAAACCATTGCCTAATCACCAGGGACAACAGGACACTCTCCAGAACTACCTGTGAGAGCAAGCCAAGGAGACGGAACCTACTTTTGCCCTGTGGAGGTTGGTACTGGTGGGTCTTGCCCCTGTCGGGGGAGTAGCTTCG
This sequence comes from Prochilodus magdalenae, assembly GCA_024036415.1. Classification (NCBI taxonomy): domain Eukaryota; kingdom Metazoa; phylum Chordata; class Actinopteri; order Characiformes; family Prochilodontidae; genus Prochilodus; species Prochilodus magdalenae. The sequence continues at coordinate 212,798 of JAMWET010001711.1, read as the reverse complement.
GCTGCTGATACTGGATCCAGAGCGGCTATGTGGGGAAGGTGGGACGTCCCGGCGGGCGGGGGAGCGGTCCCGCACCTGTGGAAAAGGTGCTTTACGCCGTAAACCTTCTCTCTCCTCCCTGCAGATGACACATATATGAACAGATATAAGTCTAAATATATGTGCTTATGTCTTTACAGGTGCATTACTGGATACAGATGATGGGTTTCTATGTAAAACATGCTGACTGAATCTGACAGGACCAAACTGCAACTATAACTGGGAACAATAATAACACTTATTGCCTACAAAAATAATTTATTCACAACTTAAAACAGGTAAATGAGGATACCAAGTTAAATTCTCCAGAAAATGACTTAAAATATGTATTTTTTCAACTTGTTATTTCCATGTTATCGCCCCCATTAACAACAGGCATGATTCATCATATAATCTGAAAGCCAAAACTGTTATTTTTCTTCCTGTTTCTAAAACATATTCTGGGTTCTGATAATGTCACAGAGCACCAGTGAGCAGGGAAAATATTATTAACCATTACTATTATGACTTACTTGCCCCTTAACAAGCACTCGTCAAGCTCATGACGCCCTTCCTGAAACTGTGTTTACTCAGAAACATATCACAGTACAAAATAAACAGATAATCCCAATATTCAAGAGACCTACCAGAGCTTGATATGGTCAACTATTTTTCCACAGAAACCCAGAACTTTCCAGACCTAGGTAAGTTACCCCTGAATTATCTATATGACAAAGGACGCAGAAGGCATTGCTGTCTTTTTACACAGAACGCTTGGCACTGCATACTTGTCAGTTCTACAGGATTAACAAATAAGACTTCATGCACACATAATATTTTGCCAAATGTATGTAGTATCAGGGGTTGGATGGATAATTATTACGTGGCCCAATGTTAAATGGGGTGGGGGGGATCTGAGTAATAGCACACTGGTCACATAAACTCAAAACTCTTAAAAGTCTTACAAATAAATCATAAATAAATGAATATAAAAATGAAGACAAGTTTGAGATCATCTACATACCCACGGTCTAGGTTCATAATGGCCTGTATTAGAGTGTCGTCTCCTTGGTCAGGGCCCAGAGCTGACAGGGATCTGGGTGCTGGGTAAGAGCCCTGGACTCGACCGCTGGGAGGAGGACCTACTCTATTACTGCCTCTGTATGAGAGAGGAGAACAAATACATAGAAATTATGAGTAAAATATTCACTAAAAGTAAAGGCTGGCAAAATCTCACATCTCAACAAATCTCACAATATCGCTCTCACTCCAAGTGTAGCCAATCAGCCAACATACTTTCATTGATTGGTATATCTAAAATTGTATCATACAGCCTCATAGACCACAAGTCGATTTGAGATCACTTCATTACATGCAGAATCCTAACTGCTTCCATTACTTCTTAGTTACATCAGCTTTCTAGCTTCAGTGCAGAACTAAAGAGCCAATATATGTCACCATTCCTTAAAGGAAAAAGAAGGGTCCACAAATATTTAGCAGACAAAGTTGCAATAATGCTGCACTAAGCTCAACCTAATTTAATTTTAACATTGATATGTGGAGAACAGTTAAAATGACAAAAAACAAAAAAAATTTGAAAAAATTATATATATATATATATATATATATATATATATATATATATATACACACACACATTAAAAAGATTTTTTTTTAACTTTAATCAATTAGAGGAAGTTGATCCAAAATCAGCCCTGCTTAGTTAATACCAGCACTGTTGCAATCTGCCTGTATGGTGTATTGTAATATATATGTATATACACACTATTACAATTCACCCATTCAGTGACTGATACTGGGTATTTTACCCAGTTATAGGCAAGAAAGCAAGGAATGAAACCAATGCCGCAGCAAACTATCCTGTTACTGTGTTCTTCCAGAAACCTTTACCAAGCTAAAAGACAGAAATAACATTTTGCCCTCTAGCTCAACTCACAGGTTAAGAGAGGGCTAATAGGGCCCCTTCAATAGTCTCCTTCACATAGCTAGTTTAGAGACCTCATGCCCCTATCCTTAAGGGGTCAACGGTGCAGACTGTTGTGTTAAAGGACCATTAGACTGGACGGAGGGAAAGCCACGTGTCTCCTCTACCTCCCAGCAGTAAGATGGCTTGATGGATTTACCTCTAGCACAGCCCCTGATGCAGGGAGCGCAGCAGAAGTTGCAACAAATCTTCAAAAGGAAATGTGAGCACAGGCCAAAGGAGTTGTTCAAGCTCAGCCCATAAAGAGAAACCTTCGGGTTTACTTTCACACCTCCCTTTCACCCCTCACTCCTGCTGAGGAGGCCATAATTGCTCAGCGCTGTCCCTTACAATTCCCTTAATTCTGCTCAGTCTTAACAAATGAGTAAAACACAAACATACATCAAAATAAGACCGGCTAGAATTCTGAGACACTACGGTTAATACTTATTAGAACATAACTCAAATCCATAATCTTTCAAACAACAGCATTTCTAATGTCTATTGGAGCAATCAGCCAGACAGCTCTATTGGCTCATATCATAGAAAACTGAGCTGCCTCCTTTCTTGAACTAAAATGTACCTTTTCCTCACCATCCAGTCCCTATACGGAAAGAGATTGGAGGAGATTGGGTAAAGAGAGGTTGGAAACTGTCATGTAAAAATGAATCCTGACTGTTTCTGGTACACAGAACCACATATTTGTTATAGGCATACCTCACAGATGCATTACATGCAAGATTATAAGGCTAGGCTCCAGGTACCTACTATATTCACATGACATGCATTAGTGCGCTTATCATCATTCCAGCCTTTTCTCCGGGTATCGCTCAGAGACTGTTACTGGGTACGAGGATCAATGCCATTTCTAGTGACCACTGCTTTATAATGAGAATGCTAAAGGATCCCAGCCCCCACTGTGTGAGCTACCCACCTGATTTAAGACTTTGCGTGTTTGTGTTAGAGTCACGCCAGAGGCTACACATCCTGCCTGTAAACTCCAGTTTGGTTTAAGCCACACAAAGAGCCACGGCCTCGTAAAAACAGCGCAGAGGAGCTAGCCTGCGACCATGTCGTTCATTAACGCACATCTGTGCAAAGCGCAATAAAGGCTGTAGTTTACGCTGCCCTCTGCCTGCTTTCCCTGTTTGCTCCCTCCGGTTGTCCGGGTCCACTTATATGACCTGCTGTACAGGCAGGGGTACAGGGGTGGGGAATGGCCAGGAACGAATTAAAGGCACCTGGTCTAGGTGACCTCGGCATGAACTCTCAGCCATCTCTCCCTCTCTCTTCTCTCACACGAGCTACAAAAAAGGCCACTTATAGCGACCTCACAAAACTTTAATGGCCCTGATTTTTGTTTGAAGTGTACATGGCCCCGTCTGCCCTGGACCGACAGAGCAAATTACCACATGTCTGTCTTTACTACCAATATTAAGCCTAGCAAAAAAAGGCTTTCAGAAACCTTCAGTTCTAAAATGGCAATCAGTAACCAAGAGCTAATCATCTCAGAATCTTGGACCAGTATATGAGAACGTGCTGAAGGTTAGTAAGAGTTACATGCGTCCAACAGTCTCCCAACATACAGTACTCATTTTAACTTTTACAAGAAGGAAAAGTAAAAAAAAAGTTTTTTATGCAGACTGCCCACCACCAGAGATGGCCTACAGCATGACTAAAATGATTAACAGACCATGTACACGAGGCCATAACTTCCAAGTCTATGGCTTTATCTGATGACACCATTGCCACCATGTGGCCGAATGTGGTTATTCATCATTACTGCTTAGCTGCTGCAAGCATATGCAATACTCCACAGCTGCATCTTTCATCTGTGCTAATCTTGACAAAAAGGGTATGTATAGTGCAGTCTCTCTATTCCCTTTTTGCTCTTCCAAGAATTCTTCAGTCACTGAAGAATTGCATCTAATGCAACATAAAGAAGTAGTCATACGATAACAGTGGGCACATGTAGTCTAAACTACAGTTAAACAACGTTTTGTAGACCATACCACTTAGGAGAACACACTTAAACATGGCATCTGCTGCTATTGTGTGTACAATGTATATTTGTTTGCTGAGTGTAACGCATATCTGTATTAATTAGCATTTGTATACCATTTGCAAAGGTGTTAAACTAAATAGGGGAAAAAGCTCATTTCAATAGGGATGCACCGGAACGTGAACTGTGAGATAATGCCGACATATAGATATTTGTACTGAACTAGTTCAAAGTCAGAATTAAAAACATATTTGGGACTCCTAACTGACTGATTTTAAATGAATTAATTACATCTATTTTATTAAAGTAAATAACTGAACAATCCATTTAGTTGCTGCTTAACAGTTATAGGGGCCACCAAATGTTTTAGAAGTGACTGTTTCAGCTCATTTTGAGCAGAGCTTAAAAACATTATCCAGCACATGAGTAGCAAACACAGGTGTGAACTGCTGTTCACACTTAAAATTATTTAAATTGTTGTTATTAATTTTTAAATTATTATAATTTTTTATTATTAATATTTTTCAGACTTTTAGACTCATTTACATTAAAACAATGGCATCAATCTGTTCACCCTGTGACCATGAGGAGAACAGGCATGCAGCTAGACTTTCTGCTTTAACTTTAAAATGAACCAAAAAGATAATTTAAATGGTATCAGTTTTTGTTACTTGTAATTTCGTAGCAGTAGTTACAAGTACAAAATGCCCATATAAACTTTCATAAAAACAGAAACTGGGACAAAATATACCATCTATATGCAGGACAGGTATTTTACCACAGTAGCCCAGAACCAAGTATACATTCAAAATACCTGTCAAACCTAAATATATGTCTCACAATATTGTTATAAGAAATAACACAGGTACCAATATGATATATCAGATATTATTATGCTTCCCAACATTTTAGTAAATAAAATTGACATCAGTTGATATGAGAAGAACCCTACCTGGGTTGTTTCAAAGTATGCTCCACTGAAACATGTTCTCCATTATATTATACCCATTAGGTGCAGTAATGGCTCCACAAGATCTGACTTTAGTGTTTCTGACTTTAATGGATGAAGAAAAATACTAAAGATAATGCCCATTTTCTCACAGACCTAGCCAATCTAAGAACCAGCAGCCATGAGAAAAATTACGTAAGAGGACTGAAATAGCTTGAAAGCGTTCTCCCTAAAGAGACATGACAGCACTGGGCATAGGTCAAATCCTGTGATGGGGAAAAACTGAATTTAATTACAAGAGATTGGAAAAGGTAACATGGGATGGAAAAAAGAAAGACAAAGAGAAAGCCCAGAGGAATTCCCCAAAATGAATGTTTAAACCACAGCAACTCTGTTCAACTGCATTCCTCACAAGAGCACAACCCAAAACTCCATGTAGCTCAGGTATTAGCTTCATTTATACTTCCTGCTAGGTAAGGTGTGTGGTAGCATTTCTCCCTCTCCTTCATGCTCCTATACACAGATACGTTTGATTTTATGTGAAGTCAGAATACTTGTATGTAAGTACCTGTAATCAATAACAGCATGTTCTATATGTATTATACATAAACGTATTATACATGCTCTGTGTGTGTGTGTGCGCGTTTTCTTAGAAAACCACATAAAAATAAACATAAACATCATTAAAACATTATATAGTAGCCTTATGTGTATTTCGACGTTAAAGTCATTATTGTATTTTATGTTTCATCATGAAGTCACCATTACATCATCCCGTCAAGTGAGGCTATGCTTTCTCCTCTGTTTCTGCTGTTGTTTTCAAACGCAGCATAAAAAAGTTTTGGTTAAGAATTAGATATGCGACTCAGATATGGAGTTCATCTGAAAGATTCCTGACTCTACAGTTTTACTCCATCAAATAGAGTGAAGTTGAAAATACGGAGGAAATGCTTCTCTTGATTTCTCTTGTGTGTTGCTAGTTTCATCTCTCTACCCATATTGGAGAAGCATTAGTGGTAGTGCTCGTGTGTGTTTATAAATGGGCTAAAATCTCACACGGCTGTATTCCTGCCCGAAAGGAATCTGCCAAGGCAGAATGTTCAAAATAGCCAATAGCTTTGTGTCTGACCTGCACCGAAATGCACTTTATTCCTCTACTACATTGAAATTTCTTGTGTTTGAAACAAAACTCTTCCTGACCCTAATACATAATAGTTTTCTTAACCTCAGCAACAAACAATGGTGTCTCACATAAGCGTTAAATAACACACTACATAGCCATATATATATATATATATATATATATATATATACACACATATACATACACACATATACATACACACACACACACTTTCATGAAACACATAAGAAAAGCCTTACAATGCCACACATCTTTCCAAGCTCATTTCCTGCTTAGGGACACATGCAGAAATAAATTACTTTACATTTCCCTTGACCAGTTAAGCTCATACCGCACACAGTACAGCATGTAAATACCTGAAATCCACTTGCCGTCCTGAGTGAGGCTCATCTCTGGGTCCTCTGTAATAAGGGTAGTCTTCCTGATAGGACATACATACAGATGTATGTAAGAAAGATATACTTATTAATAAAATTACATGTACGTAAGACGCCTAAACTTCCAAACAACTCAAAACTATATGTCATAGTTTTACATAACCTCATCATCAAAAGAATAGTTGCACCCGCAATAAAGTGTCAGACTGCAATGCTATTCAGAAGGAAGATAAAGGTTACCAGGAAAAACAAATGATAAATTTAGACTGATATGATCAATATTTATTGAGCTACACATACAGAAATAGTGTCTCTCAGTATGGCTTTTGTTAACGCAACATCTCACACGTCTCCACATGAAGTTGTTGAAGTTCCTAATGGTGTCCTGCAATATTCCATCCTCGATGATGAGTGTATTTTCAGTGCTGATGTTTCTGCACTCTTTAATCTACACTTACTAATGTTAAACTTATGTTTATGCACTGTCTTCAATAGATGAAAATTAATCGTGGTAATCAGAGCTGTTGGATTATTTGGGCTTCTTTGCTTACCCTCCGACCAGGCGGACCACCTCTGGGCTCGTTACTGAAAGAATGATGGCTGTCACCATGATAACCCCTTTGATCTTCACCATGGTAGTTTCTGGGTGCACCGTTTGGGTAAAAGCGAGGGCCGTCAAAGCCTCGACCATAGTCATCATCAGGACGCCCGAAACCAGTTCTCCTTTCCCCACCACCTCCTCTTTGATACAGGCCCTGGATAAGACAGATTAATAAGACTGGAACTTAAAGGGAATTTAACTGTAAACTCAACAAATTCTGCATAATGAGCTATTATAAACTATTATATGACATGTATTACAAAACCTGACTTTTATAAAGCTGCTGATGTCTAAGACATTGTTTTATAACATTTTGAGACAAAGTGTCACCCTAAAATATTTCTCAGAACCAGAATCTCTTTATTTCTCTAAGTATGTTACACATACATGTTTGCTCTCACTAGGACAAATGCCTTGTATGTGTATGTGTGGTGAAAGCAAACATAGATAGATAGATAGATAGATAGATACTTTATTGATCCCGAGGGAAATTTAGCAGCCAGTAGCGGGTTCATAAAAAGAACAGCACAGATACGAATAATAATACAAAAATAGAAAAGTGTTGTGCAGTATGAGAAACCTAAATGGGACGGTCAGTAACGGTAGCAGTATTATTAACTATTAAGCTATAAGCTATAAGCTATAGAACTATACATAGTGCGGGTCACTATCGATGGATATTTAAATATAAATATATCTCACTTCGTAAGGAGGCAAGAAATATATACAAGAGTACAAATATAACTGCAGGCTGTAGAAAAGACAGTGCAAAGGTAATAAATAAATGTGCAAGGGACGCAGTTATCAGCAGATAAATGACCGAATGAATTAACATCATGGCATATAACATACTGAACAGGGAAGAACATTTGAGACATTTTTAAGGAAATTTGAGTCTGCACATTTTCTGCTATGAACAATATCATATCAAACCACTTGGTGGGTAAAGTTGTGTCTCAATATTTGAACTATCCATTTTTAAAATCAGTAAAAAGCCATCACTCCTTCATTTAGAAAAAGAAGTGACGGCAAAGAGACCTGCAAACATGCAGGCTTGCTAGAACAATGACAACAGCATATGCTGTAACCACCATAGAAATTCTTACAGCTCGCTCTGGATGAAACCGCTCCTCGTACATCTCTCGGATGTTCCTTTCTCTTCTGAAGGCCACTAGGAATGAAAGAAAAACCAACAAAACCAAACATAAGGTGTGCTGTTGCATCTCTTTGTTAAACTCGTACAAAACAAGACAGCTCATGTCTGAATGGGGCTTTAAAGACTCAAAAACAAGTGACACCAATTCTCGCAGAAAGTCTGTATGACTGAAACAATACTGAAATTTCATTAGAAAACAGTCATGTGTTATGCTGTTTCCGCTAATGCTGCAGCAGTTAAATATTCCACTTACTTTCTTTTCTTAGGAAGTGATTTTCAGCTCTACAATCTTGGTTACCTGAATAGGAACAGCACAAAAACATAACAGACAAACACTAAGGTTAAAATGACTCTCACATGGAAAATATGGAGTTTAAAAAACCCCACACCTATGTAGTCCTAATTCTTAATGTTTTACATCATCAGTTTACTCTTCAAACTTTAGAAGAGGTTTTGTCTCAAGGGTGCAGTGTTACCCTCCTCCTAAAGAGGGATGGCACTGCTTTGTTAAACATTGTGCTTCGTGAGGTGGCTCAGAGTGGTGTGTAATACTCTGTTCTAGAGAACTTTATTGGCTCAGATTTCTTTACAGTGATAGTGACAGAAACCAGGCATCTGGTTTCCACAACGTCTACAGCACAAATACAGCCCTTTGCTACTACTCAATATCTACACACATCTTCTGGTTATTCATAGGTAATGTTGTACAGTTGTAAAATAGTGTATATGATAAGCTTTCAGACCCTTCTGGTTTCCAATAACAAGTGAAATGTTGTATCTGGATTTACCGCTATTTTAACATTATAAAACATATTTCTGTTGTAGACTCCAGGTTCCCAATAGCATCTCTGTAAACAAATTAATATTCGTAATCGCTACGTATTAAACTATGTATAAACATGAAGAAGCTGTCCAGGCTGTAGCCTCAGGTAGACCACTAGTCTGTAGCTCGGGTTTATTCGGATTTCTGCTGATAGCTAGTCTACCGTATGGCGAAGTGTTCAGCTCAGCTCTTAATCTGTGCTGACTTTGTTGTAGTGAGTTCATTACCCACCTCACATGTAGGTTGTAGGGTGCTGTATGTCTCGGTGTTGAGCGGTTCAGTGATCGGTAGCAGATGTCATGCCGCTCTCAGTGTCTAACGCTGCAGTCACAGACTCGATGAGGAGACACACAGCAGCGCGCTGTTTTTAGCCGGGCAGCGAAAATAAACGACTTATAACGTACGGTTTAAGTCCACGAACAGATTTTAAATCGTTTATGAATAATTATAGCCTTCGCGATGCTATAAACTGCGCACAACTACAAGACACGTGAAAGAAAAATCTCGGTTTTTGCTAAAGCCATTTACAAACAGAACTGAAAGCTGGAATAACCGCATTCCAGATCAAGCACTTCCGGTTCACCGCACTGCCAAAATAAGAGCCTCGGTCGCTCACACAGAGCTGCCCGACGCCGTGGGGCCTTTTTCAAAACTTCTGGAGGAGTCGTGTGCTGAATACTGTGACACTCGTTGTGTCCCAGTATTCGGCACATATGTAGCTAAAGAAAGTTAAGGTCCTGAATAAGGCCTGTAATATTTTTTTCTTACACTGCATTTGTACAGTGTACAGGGTGTAACAGAAGTCACTTTACTTATTCGTTATCAATTTACGCAAAGTACATTTTATAAATTCATAAAATGCATTTTAATTTGTGTAAATTGACAACTAAACTACTATTGATGTCGGAATTATTATTATTATTTTTTAATTTTATTCTTTTATTATTCTTTTTTAATTATTATTATTGTTATTATTATTAGTAGTAGTAGTAGTAGTAGTAGTAGTAGTAGTATCTACAAAGCAAATGTTCTATGGCCGGTTGTTGTGTGCGGTTGTTGTGTGCTTCGAGCTTTTATTTTGATGGTGCTCTGTGCTCCTGTATTAACGCCGTTGCGGGAAGCGCATCTAAGCTGTATTACCAATAGCTGTTATGTAGCTACATGTTATTGCGGATGATTTGCTTACTTGTACTGAGATGCACATTATATTGACATTTATAACTTTAGCTTAAAGCTGTACCTGTTTGTTCGGTAAGTTGTTTTTTTATTTGCAGGGGTTTGTGTAAACTCGGATAGTGATGTTAGCAGAATGCTAGCAGCTGATAGCTAGTAACTGCAGTGAAGGGTAGAAATGTTCTTTACTAAAGCTACTTCCAACGTATCTGCCTGGGTTTGGATTCGCTCAGCTGCCTAGCCGAAGTCACTAACTAGATAGACGTTTCTTTCCAATCTGTACACGTTTATCTCAAACGACTCTCTTATTAAAATATAATGATTTACATTAATAATCTTCCATCAAAATGTAACGAAACATCTTCTGATATGATTATGTTACCGTGCTTCATCAGGCGGGGAAAATAATATTAGCTTTCCATCACTCAGTGCGTCAAATGTGTAATCTGTTGTTGATCTGACTGTTACACCTCTGTTCACTTTTTCCAGGTGCAACATGAGTGGCGGCCTAGCACCAAGCAAAAGCACCGTATATGTCTCCAATCTTCCATTTTCCCTGACCAATAATGACTTGCATAAGGTCGGTTATTGTGCTTTATGTTTGAATAGCTGGAGGCTGCAATGCTGTTGTGACTACTACAGGTTTTGCAATTTGGGATTTACTGGTTTATATAATCACAAGTTCCTTCTAATTTCACAATTACAAAGAGGTTTATTATATATGTACGGTTATATCAGGAAAACTGAGGGCCATCAATTAGACTGACTGAGTGACTCATGAGCAAATTGTTCACAAGAGACATGATATTTTCAGTGCCTGCTGTTCTGCAGAAATATCAGGACCACTAGAATTTCTAATGAATTTATAAAAAGTAAACTAAGCGTGTGAGCAGGACATATGTTCCTCCCATCCCCTGATTTACTTTGATAGGATGCCTAGTTTGACAGTGGTTCCATGAAAGAAGGTAAACGAGAAACAGAGTGGAGTATCAGTAAAACGGTTTTATATTTTGAGAAACTGCTCCATAGAGATTTTTATGTATTGAAATCCTTAAATCATTAGAACAAAGTAAGCGCAGCCTTGAGTTGAAGAAACTGGCTACAGGCACCACAGCATTTGCTTGGACTTAAAATTTTTAATGCTTTCTATGGTTTTAATGTTTTGTTCTTTTTTCTCTTTTAAGTTGTGCAGTAAATATGGAAAGGTTGTAAAGTAAGTATATGATTTAAGATCATGTTTTGATTTATGATACATTAAATAACCCAAATTACAAAAAGGTAGTATGTATCATCACATGCATTTTTTTTGGTGTGTGTGTGTGTGTGTGTGTGTGTGTGTGTGTTGTTTTAAGGGTGACTATTGTGAAAGATAAACAGACACGTATGAGCAAAGGTGTTGCATTTGTGCTGTTCTTGGACAGAGAGTCAGCCCATAATTGTGCTCGATCACTAAACAACAAACAAGTACGTTGATCATCAATACGTTATTGCTTATGCAGGTTCTAATAGTCAGTTTGCTATAATGTATTAGTACTCACAGTAACTGTCTGTGTCTCTTGCAGTTGTTCAGTAGGACTGTGAAGGCCAGCATTGCTATTGATAATGGACGAGCTGCTGAGTTTATTCGCAGAAGAAACTACACAGACAAGTCCAGGTGTTACGAGTGTGGTGTAAGTTATTAGGACGTATTTATAATAACTATGACTTGATTGTATTTTTTCAATGCTTTATACTACAATTGAAACTAGTTTATAGCTACAATACAAAACAATTCCACACATTAATAATCAAATACATTGCAAATACTAAAAGGGTTAGGGTTTGGATTAGGATATAGTCCTCCATAATAGTGAGTTTTTAATCTAAAACTCAACAGAGAACAATTATCAGCAGCAAACTGCATATAAATGGCAATGAATTTAATAAATTGATGTGAAAAAAAAACATACAATAAGGCTCGTGCAGAATGAATGCCAAATTTTATTTTGTATAGTAATGCACTTCTGGGCCTGCGTTTATAAAGTTTTCAAGTGTGCTGATGTAGGATCTGCTTCTGTCAGTAAAGTCCAGAGGTGGGCTTATCAGATGGGAGAGCTGGACAAGGCCATAAGTTTCTCAACCCCTTAGCAGGACCGCTATCTGTTCCTCCTGTACAAGGAGGAACAGGATGAGCACTGCCAGAGCCCTACACAATTAACTCCAGCAAGCCACTGCTGTGAATGTGTCTAACCAAACAATCAGAAACGGGTTCTTACGCCATGGAGAACGTTATTCTGCCTGCAACATCATTCAGCATAACCTATAAGTTTGGTAGTGGGTCAGTGATGATCTGGGGAGGCATATCCCTGGAAGGACACACAGACCTCCACAGGCTAGACAGCAGCACCCTGACTGCTATTGGTTATCAGACCCTGCGCTGGTGCAGTGGGTCCTGGGTTCCTCCTGGTGCACGACAATGCCCGGCCTCATGTGGTGAGAGTATGCAGGCAGTTCTTAGAGAATAAATGAATTGATACCATTGACTGCCCCTCTGCTCACCTGACCTAAATCCAATAGAACACCTCTGGGACATTATGTTTTGGTCCATCCGACACCCCCAGGTTGCACTTCAGACTGTCCAGATGTACTCTGATTAGGAATTCAAAATAAATAAATTTATACATAAATTGTAGTTTGTTCTCTGGTTTACCATGACTTAGAATATGCAGTTTCATAGGTTTTAGGAGATTATCTGTGGCTATTAGCTGAACTTTACTGAGCTATGAGCTAGAGAAGAAACCTCTCTGGTTAAGCAGCAGCAGCCGCAGCAGTTCTGTAGGGTTCCAGCAGAATCTCTGACTGTATGTCAGTTCATTCATGGAACAGGAGTTAAATGTGGAGCCTGTAGAGTTTAGTTACTTTATTCTCCTTTGTGATCTTTTGTGTGGTGACGGGTGAATTTGATGGTGGTGGTCATGTCTCTGATGTTTGACCTGCAAATCCTCCATATTGCTGTTCTCTTTACAACTTTTATCCACAATGTAATCCTCTAATCCAAACCTCGTTAATTCTGGCGTAGCTGACTTCACTACACTTTGTACATTATCCTGTGCTGGTCTCTCACGTTCTAAAAGGTTGCCAGGTATATGTGCTTTGCAACAAAAATACCTAAAATGCAAATATTTAAAATAAAATCAAGTGATTTTGAGTCATCTGTCTCATAATCATGAATACTAAGTCAAGTTGAGTCTTTCAGCAGTGCTAGTCAAGCAAGTCTGAAGTTCTTAAATTTGTGACACAAGTCACAGTAGTCATGTGACCAGAGTCCCCCAATTCTGCTAAAGTTATAAAATATGTGAAGTCAGAGGAGTCATGTTGCACACTGGTTCTGGCTGTACAAAGGCTTTAAATACTTTACATATAATGAATTACCTGTAATGCTGTTTTTCATCTCAGGAGGATGGTCACTTAAGCTACGCCTGCCCAAAGAATTTGCTTGGAGAAAGAGAGCCTCCCCCAAAAAAGGAAAAGAAAAAGAAGAAAAAGATGAAGCAAGCTGAAGAAGTGTAAGCAGCCTTCAGAACATTAGTAATTTACATTTTACCATTTGCAAGGTTTTTTTTTTTTTGTCCTCTTTGCTTACGTAAACTGCTTGTATTATTTTTCTATCAGTGAGCAAGAAGAAAGTGAGGAGGAGGGAGAAGACCCTGCACTTGACAGTTTAAGTCAGGCAATTGCTTTTCAGGTATGCTTCTAGAATCTTTCTGTATTTTCCTGTAGTTTCCAGGTTTTGGATTGGTTTGGAGGTTTGGATTGTGTTGCCACAAATAATCATATGTATATAATTTTGCAATTTTTAGTTAGGGATCCAATGTGTCTGTGGATTCTGTTTTTTTTTTTTTTTTTTACAGTCAAATTGACCACTGGGTCGTTTTTTCCAGTCCAATTTAAAAATTATGAATTTCATTATTAAATTTAAAAAATGTTTTTAAATGCGATACTCACACTATATGGGCTATGTGAACACAGGTGAAACGCACTGGCGCTATTCTAGTATCTTTAAGGTTTTAGGATTTAACAACAAGTTAATTTTGAATGTGTGGACTTCAAATACAAAAACTTAAAGTTCAGACTTTCACTGATGTATCACTGTGCACTGCAGTTCAGTTGAGGTCTACTCTTCATCCATGACACCCATTTATTTATTCATTTTTAGGTGATTTAAGCTCAAAAGCAAATCATATTTATTAATAAATTGATTTATTTTCACAGGCAGCTCGAATGGAGGAGGAAGACAGGCGAAAGAAACAGGTCACAGAAGACGTGGGTCAGGCTTCCACATCAGAGGACCCGCATAAACCCAGGATCAAAAAGAGTGCCTACTTCAGTGATGAGGAGGAGCTCAGTGACTGAGGAACATTTTGATGGTCTTGAGATGCGTCATGTTTTTAAACATCAGTAAGGTTATACATCAGACAAAATTTCCAAAGAGCTTCCTCAAAGGCTTATCAAAATGATGGAGGTGAAATATCGTTTCATTATTTTGTCCCTTGGTGCAGTGCAAAACACAGCCTAAATTCAGAAGTTGAAGGTAATGACATGTCTTCTGACATTTAAATGATGTATAATTTGTACATTTCTTTTTATTATTTGTCATCTTTTATTTTTGTATATATACAGTACAGGTTGTTTATATGCCCTGAAAGTAGTAAATAAAATGACATTAACGTCCGTTGAAGGTCTTAATCCTCTGTCTCCCGTTTGTTTTTGTTTTTTTGCAGTTCCTTGCAGTGGCTTTTACAAAAGAATACAGCATAGCAAAAGAACAGGGCGCTGTTTCACACAGCAGGATTTCTTAGTTAGCCAGCTAACTTACAGAGCACACTATGGAAAATCGTTTAGCTTAATTTTATAAAATAAAGGAATTTTAGGTAATATGTAAACACTATTAAAATTTCTAAGCATGCTATTCACTCTCCAGTCCAAGGCTGCAAAACCAATATGTTTCAAAATCACTGTTTCTGTAATGTCACAAGAGCCAACTAATTTGCATATATCCAGCTATTCAGCTTACAGCTGTTTAGCTCCACCCACTCACACTGAAGTTGATAGGTGTGTTTTAGCTTTAAGTGCTTTTCAGATAAGCCACAGTACCAGACAGCCAATCTAAACCCAGCTCAGACAGCTTTCATCATTCTTGGAGGCACAGTGACCAAACAGGCTGTGTGAAATACCCAGCAGGTGCCCACTGACTGCTAGATCCAGACTAATTCAGCCTGCTTTTCTTTTCAGACTGAACTACTATCTTAACACCATCAACTGACAGTTGCTCAAAACTACATCACCAAACGTATAAGATTACAAAGTGAAGGCAGCAATCTAACTTAACCCACACCTACAGCTCAGCCAACATTAGCGTTGGACTAATAGCAGTGTTAGTTACATGACATTGGCAGGATGACACATTGCGGATCCTTCAGGTTTCAGCACCACTGAGAAGCCACAGTGTGAAGCCTGGTATGTTCTCTTGCCTTACCTCACCTCTTTTCTACTTCTGTCATTTTCCCCTTTGCAACTTTGCTGTTTTACCTGCGTATCTTTCTCTGCCATCCTTGTGAGCCTGGCTGTGACAGCAAATGAGCAGAAGTGCATGTGAGCAGGTCCTGAGGCAGACAGGTAGGTAGCCAGTCATGTAGGCCATCTAATCATTTCATTCAGTCAAAATAGACCGATCAGTCATTTTCACAGTCCTGTGGCCTCCACAGATATGATTTATTATGTACAGAGCATTTAATTTATTGATGTTATAAAAACGATTTCAAGAAATATTACAAATCAGCTCTAATATTACACCATCAGGCAGCAAGGACTGAATAGCCAATGGCTATGTACTCCATGTTTAGTACACTTATAATACTAATAATTATGGCTTCTACGCCCATATGTTAAAAAGATGTCATTTGGGATTCAGCCTAGGTTTAGATGCACTTATACTCCAGTACACTTTTATTTACTTAGTTCTGTTTGAGCTCTTTCCTTTATTGGTTGCTATTTTTGTGTGCTAGGTTTAACTTGTGTACATTTTAGGCTCTCAGACAGATAAAAATAGACTCCTAACAACTTCCTATACTGACAGAAACTGCACTTCTACTGTGAACTCTGGAATCGGTGGTGGACCACTTTTTGTTTACTCCTACACTTTTTGTCTCGCTACTTTTACTTCAGCTTGAGCTACTTCAGTGAATTTAGGAAACGAGTTTTAGTCTAGTCCAGTCTTCATTCTAGTTTTAAGTTTGTTCTCAGACACGCTTTCCTGAACCCGGCGACCCACTGGTCGCGGAGGTCGCCGTTGATTGGTTCTCCTCGGTCACGTGACCGTCGTCCTCGTAACTGGACTTTTCTCCGACAGCGAGCTACGGGAGCTCCGCTGCCTCACACAAAAACAAACACAAACCTACCGGGCCGCCAACCAGCGAACGGACGGGCGAGAGTTCGGCCAGCATGGGAGACAAGAGGAGCCCGACGAGGTAAAAAATAAATAATTAATTAAAGCCCAGGCTCGCATGGCTATGGCCGCAGCTCACCTCACCATAGCGCGGTTCCTGTGAGGTGAGCTGCGGCCATGACGGCTCGCCGTTTAGTCACAAAAACGAGACCTCGTTAAAAAAACAGTCTCCTTTTTCGGTTCAGACACGTGGTGGTGTATGTGTGTGCGTGTGTGTGTGTGTTTCCTCAGGCCGAAGCGGCAGCCCAAACCCTCAGCCGACGACGCCTACTGGGACTGTAGTGTGTGTACGTTCAGGAACAGCGCCGAGGCGTTCAAATGCATGATGTGCGATGTCCGCAAGGGCACGTCGACACGGTGAGTGACTATTTAAGTCTAATTGGCCTCATTTGTGGCTTGGACTGCGAGATGACAGACTTAACTGAAGCTTGGCGCCGTGCTAGTCTATGTTTTAAGAGGCACTGAAAGCTTGTTCGCTGAGCATGGAGCACAACTGATCGTCCTGCCGAGACACGAGAACGGATAGCATCTATATTTAATAGATTTAACCTCTGATGGGGCTGCTGCTGCTGCTGGGTGGGCTGGTGAGTGCTGCGCTGGGAAATGATTTTCCGTTAACGGTTTGTAAACATCGATGAAGATGTAGCCTGATACGAAATGAGAAAACGTGTGATATCTTCCAGGAAATCTAGGAAAATCAGTGGATCTTCTCGTTTGACCGTTAGGGTTTGAGGTGAACTCTCTCCAGTTGTGTTTGTTATATAATCTGTATATACAAAAAGACGTTTAAAAGCCTTGTTTATTATTAGGTTCTGTTTATTATCAATACTAGTTTACCCATCTTAAAATAATTTTTCAGTTTTGGATCAGCACCTGGCTCCGACCTGTGGTCAGTGGTATTTCCCTTGCCTTGAGCGTAATTGGCAGATTCTAGGCCAAAATTAGTCTGGGCCTTGTCACTGTTCACATGGCAGATGAGTAGATGTGTCCATCCCGTTTTCCTGCTCAGTCTGTGTTTTCATTTGTGTGGGTTAGTGTGGCAGAAAGAGAGTGGCTGTTACTCAGGGAAGCTTTAGTAGCAGCTGGCTCCCAGACATCCACCACTCATTAGTATTCAACCGCTTAATCAGGCGCGGTGTCATTAGAGGCAGAAGCACCTCATCAGGACGTTTAACCACTGACACGCACACAAACGCGGACACTCTTTCCCTCTCCCTCCGCCTCTTCCTCTTTTATGGTGCCCCAGAGATGGCTGTTGCTGATGGGCTTTAATGATGATGTGCCCTTCATTCTGTGACAGATACAGTCCATTAATTTACAGAGTTGCTGCACCACAGAGAGCGACACCCTCACACAGAAGTGAAAGCTGCTTTATTTGTCTACAGTCTTGACCTAATTGTCATCAGACATGTTTCGCTTCCACTTGAAAAAAATTGCCATCAACGAATCAATTTTTTGGGCTTTCTGTTGTCTGGTATTGATGGCTGCCTTCGTTTCATTTCCCCCTGCAAAAATGATGATGGAGCGCTGTTTTTGGTCACAGTTGCGTGCTGCAGTTAGCAAATGCAGATGAATGTTTTATGAGGCAAAGGTTTAGCTGAGTCTGGCTGGCAGGTGTTGGAAAAATAAAGCGATAATTGAAAGGACCTTTGCGGGCTGCTTGCTGGACACGTCATTCAAGATGTGGGGCCTGAGAGGCGGGTGGACAGTCCGCGGGTGCTTCCCAAGCGGGTTCAGTGATGATTTTAGCCCATTTATGCACAGCTTGATTTTATCAGGTCAGCACAAAATGTTCAGTAGCTTATGCACTTTAAGGAGTGCTCCTTAAGCCCCCTTTCAACATTGGTTTTTCTTTGCCATCGTTCTAAGAGTGGCATGTTTATCTAGTGTTGACAGACTGACAGGTCACTGATGAGGTACTGGTGCCTCTTGCTGAGTGTTTGAGCCCAGTCCGCCTCTGCACCAGCCAACGTTCCTGCTAATCTGAGAGCTCTGGCACTTTCTGCCCCCCAGCAAAAACACTCTGCTGAGCACATGATGCCAATCTGCTGCCACCGGTGTGGAAAACAATTCCGTGTACTTTGGACAATGTACCTCAGAATTTAGCCAGGCAGCTGTAATGTCTTGGCCAAATTCTTGGTCAAAATCAGTCAAAATTACCTGCTGGAGTGATAATGATATGGGTGCTCTGCCTTGATTATTCCATGGTTAAAAAAAGAGATCTGATTTAGTTTCAGACCCCAGATTCTACACAGTAATGGTAATATTTCTTTAACTGACATGCCCACCATAGCATACGTCAGTATATTAAGGAGCAGCAAGATATATGTAAGCCCCTATTAAGCCCTTGTAACAGTGAAGTGGTACAGTGCTCTTCTTTGGTGAACCAAAACTAACAGCATACAAAAGGTCTCAGCAAAAAGCTCTATTCATGGAATTGGAAGACCGCATATTAGCTGCCTTATCCACTGAAATAATCTACTCTGAAAAAGTGATAATACCACAGGCATGATAAAGCTAGCCGGAGCATGACTAGTTCTGAGCTTGAATTTATGACAAATGCTGACCTAATTTTGAAGGGCGAGAGCAAAAGAAGGAGGTGGGGGGGGTTGGCTAGAAGGCTGTGAAAAAGAGAGCAGGCGATGGAAAGCGGTAGATGCTGCAGGAAAACAGAAGAGAAGGAGGGACAGGGCTAAAGAAAGAAAGCAAGCAGAGGGGAAAAAAGGTTAGTAAGGGAAAGCATGGAGCGGCAGGAGGCACAGGGCCATCTGTCAGACAGGGGGTTTGGCACTGGAGCAGAGGAGAGAGCAGCATGCTGATGGCATGCTCGCGCAGTGTAACACATTAATCATACTCTCAGTCTCCTGACTACACATTGCCTCACAGCACAGTCATCGTGCCGTTACACTAACACCTGATGTGATCGCTGCTTAGCAGGATAATGAAGGGTTTATCGTGAGCGTATTTACAGTAGTGTGAATTGGAGCAGCACAATAGATCGCTTGTTAATTGTTCTCATGATACTTAGACTTCTGATGATTGCTATCGCAGAGGACAAGAAAATGCAACTGTACCTGAATAACTTTCCCCTTCCAGATAGGAGTGGGCCATATTTAAAAATGTAATGTCACAAAGCTTCAAGACCCAGTAATACGCTGTCTGCATCATAACCACCCCCCTTGTAATGTAAACGTGTACTCAATAATTTCCTTTGAGGAGCAACCTATTGATTAGCTATTGGCTACCAGCAGACGGAAGAGTAAGTGGCTACATCCCAAGTTAAAGTGGAAGAGGGAACGTTGGAGTGACTAATAGGCCTTGATTTATATCAGTGGTGATGCAATAATTGTCCTCTGAGTTTACATGCTTTGTTTTTTAAGATCTTATTGCATCTTATATTTCAGAATGAGGTAAACATGCAAGTTGGTGTAACTGGATGCTAAAACAGCTCTAATGTGTAGTCCTCTGTGGCTTCTTGGTTAAGAGCGGAGCATGACATGACAAATCCCTACAGTGATTTTCGGGAATTTGTTGTAAAAGGCTGCCGTGCCTGTTAAAATGGTTAGACAATATACATGGTTTTGGAAAGCTAGTCTAGACCAATGCAGAAGAGCACGCTCCTCCTGGAGTATGATCACAGTGTGTGGTCCACATTCTTCTATACTGACATTAATCCTGCAGATGATGCAGCACATAACTTCAGCGGTTTCATGCTTGTTTAACAACTGCTGTAGAAATAGCTTTAATTTGCATCACTTGTGAATGTATGTGGTTTTGGTAGTGGTGTTGCTCTGTTTTAACACACTGGATTGTCCAGCCACCATGCCAGAGGTTGTACAACCAATAATATTGGGTTTCAGTGCAATTCCCAGTGCCAATGTTTTCCCGCATGTTTCTGCTGTTGGAAGGATACATGGTGAGCATGAATTAGCAGCCGCTCCTTGGTCCTGAAAGCTTTCTCATATTACAGTGTGTGCACATACTGGCTAGAGTTCTCAACTGATTCCGCACAAGCCTGTCTGAACTTGATGTTTTCCCAAAATTGGTGTTTTTCTTGTTTTCAGGCTACACTCAGATGAGGTCGACTTCTTTTGCATTTCTTGCATTTCTGGTTTTCTTCCTCACTTTTTTTCCTCCCTCCTTTTTCTGCAGGAAGCCTCGTCCTGTCTCCCAGCTGGTAGCACAACAAGTAACGCAACAGTTTGCTTCGCCCACTCATACCAAGAAAGAAAAGAAAGAGAAGACGGATAAGGAGAAAAATGACAAGGAACCTACACTAAAAAGGAATAGCCACAAGAAAATGAGGTGCATCCTTATTCCTCCTATCTTGACTTGTTTAAGACAAGTTTCATGTCCACTCAATATCTCTCTTTTGCCAGACCACAAATTTGTAATAGGTGACGTTTAGATTTAAATGTACATTGACTCTGAGAAAGGTGTTTTTAGTTACAGAAAACTGATGATTACAATAAATTCACTAAATGCTTTTGAAAGTTGTATTGCTTTAAGTCTATGAGTAGACCATAAAGTGAGCTGTAATGGTAAACTTGATGTTTATTTTTGCTTTTCTGTATCATTTCCTGGGTGATGTAGCTGTGCTCTCTACTGTCTGCTACTCAGCACCAGAGGGTCTCTGGCTGCAAGATGCTTTTTTCTGTAAAACAGCAGATATGAAACTGCACAAAATAAGACGTGGGATCTGCACTGCCCTCTGGTGGAGTAAAATCAGTTGAGCATAGTCAACTGATAGTTCTGAGCTCAGAACTTACATCGTTAACACATGAACCACGGCTAATATATAGTTAGGTTTGTTGTCTTGTCGTTTTTTCCATTATTCAGCTACCTGCTTCCTTTGTTGAAACACTACATGGTTAACACTAGCAGTGTGCTTTTTATCCTTAGGATGTTCAGCTTAGGCCAGGTTGGATATAATGATTTTTTGAAGTTGTTAATGGTGGCGGTAGGAAGGTAAAGAGTAGTACTTTCTTCTACTCTAAGCAGTTCTTTTCTCATGCTTGTGCTTCTGGCCACATTTAAAAAAACAGTATCTCCACTTACAAAGAGACAGTCCCTGGACTTTCGCCTTGCTGTGTTTTTTTACCATGGTGGAGCAAAAATCTGCGTTTTTAATGTATTGTTGAAGTTTAAGGAATTAGGGAATATAGTTGACCTTCCAATATATAGTTGGTTAGTTATTTAGTAGCCCCTGGGAGCGATAAGTAACATTATTTTGACTAAGCAGCAATTCCTCTTGGTTTTTCTTTTTTTGTTAAAAAAAATCTTACTTGTGCCTTTTTCATGTTTATGTTGTTTCCCCAGAATGTTATATTTAGTGGAAAAAAAAATAGTAATTGTGTATTTAAATATGGAGAGGATGTGTAACGTATCATTCAGAAAATTAACACACATGTTATTTGACCAGGGGAGCCCAACTTTTTGCATACGACTTCACCACAACTTGTCCTTTAGTTTTAAAGTTAACCTAGATCAACTTGAACTGTACAAAGCAAAACTAATATTACTTTTTAAGTTGTGTGTACAGCAGGTAAAATTGCTTCTTCTAAATGTGATCTGTATTCAACATTTCGTCTGAACAGATCATGACCTAAATTAACCCACTTTCGCAACAGAACAGCGCATAATGTGGCACGCTCATCCAGAGGTAAACAATCATGGATGCAGGTCCACTTGCGTAGGTTTTAGTTTCATCTCCAGCACTCGTTACATAGTTCCAGCCGCTGACAGCTGAGCGTATCACCCTGAATGCATTCAAGCACGGTTCGGTTTCCGTCCTTGGTTGCATTGAACTTTTAAACTTTTAACTTTTCTTTGACACTGCAGCCACATTCTTCTATGTCTGTATCAACCATTTAAAATTTATTTAAGCATGGACAGCTGCAATCTAATAGGCTGACTAGAAGCAAGATAATAATCGCCGTCATGATCTTTCAGAAGATAGGTAAAGTTGTTATTTACCTTCTGTATATGCTACAGTAGCGAACAGGTAAAAAGTAATTTTAATATCTGGCTACATTCAGTTTTACATTTTGGGCAGTAGTCTACATATATTAACATGTTATATTAACATTTCCATAAACTTTTCTAGGCCACTGAAACTGATATTCTGAAACTAGCACAAGAGCCTGCAGCATCAGCACCATGGTTTAGCCCATGAGCAGCATTGTTTATAGTTAACATATAGAGCACAGAGCTGCAGTCTGTCAGAACAGTTCTCAGATCTGAAGCTCCGATCATATTCGATCATATTTGAACAGACAGGATGACGAGTGGATGCATACCCAATTAAAGTCAACAACTGTTGTTTTCTTTACTTTTTGGTCTGGTGGCTTTTCACTGTGTTTTGTTTTTTTACTGAATTTGAATTGAGTTTGTGTGGTTATCGTAAATATTAATTGTTTATTTAGAAATGTATGTCATGGTTTTATGGAACAAGGCTTGACTAAATCTGGAGGCTAAAACTGGGGTGATGGGAGCCCAGTGTAGTTTTCCACTCTGTCCTAAAGAAATCATCTAAAGCCTTTGAGTCTAATTGTCAGATAAAAGTACAAAGAAAAAGGTGCCCACTGTAATATGCACTCTTAAGTGTACCAGTCTGATACCAGTCTAAAGTGCAGTTTCCAAGCACCCTAAAGCCATGGGAGAACGAGTTTGTATGCCTGTATCTACATTTCTGTGTGTTGCCTATATGCAGGTTTAGAAATTTTGTGTGGTGAGGTCACCTTCGAACTCCCCTGAAGCAGATTATGTTTTCTAAACTGGTTACCTTTTTCACCTCTCTTGAGTTTTCATGCCTGATATATGTCCATGTCAAATATGAAGATGAAAAAACAGATCGGAGCATTTATCCTGTTGTGTAAACATAGCCTTTATTGTTTGATAAGTAAGGATCAGTTCACCTTTTTGGTCTTAAATTATAATGCAAACAAAAGTGGCAGGCAGTCTAACCAGTCTTTCTATGTCTTTGCTCCTCAGGCCCAGGTTAAAAAACGTAGACAGGAGCAGTGCTCAGCACCTGGAGGTGACTGTGGGTGACCTGACAGTTATTATCACAGACTTTAAAGAGAAAACCAAGCCCTCTTCCAGCTCCTCTTCTAGTGCCACCTCAGCAGACCACCACAGCCAGAGCGGCTCCAGCTCTGACAACACAGAGAGAGGGTTCTCTCGCTCCTCGTCACCCCGGGGGGAGGCTTCTTCAGTTAATGGAGAGGCCCATTAAGAGCAGACCCTGTAGCAGACCCCCTAAACCTCCCCCCATCCGACTGTTCTTTTTGCACCTGAACATGCACAGGAGTGTGTGTACGCCAAGACTTACTGCAAGCTATAGACTGACCTACCACCATCAAGTAACCACCGCTGCCACACCTAGAGGAATACTGCCCAGGAACTCCCAGGACTGAATGCTCCTGGTCTGTTACAACACAGTCTGTATGTTACAAAACCTACTAGGTCAGTTGCAGGGAATGGTTGACTACTT
The DNA here is from genome assembly GCA_024036415.1 of Prochilodus magdalenae. Classification (NCBI taxonomy): domain Eukaryota; kingdom Metazoa; phylum Chordata; class Actinopteri; order Characiformes; family Prochilodontidae; genus Prochilodus; species Prochilodus magdalenae. Next base: position 188,592 of record JAMWET010001711.1, on the reverse strand, counting down.
TCTGCAGGACCTTGATGATGATGATGATGATGATGATGATAAATTGTTACAAGTACGCAATTTGCTGAGTACAGCGCCAATATGACATGATTATTATGCATCAAACCAGTGTTACATGTCTATTTGCATATTAACACAGACATCCAGCTATTCTTGTCTTGTGTACTAATGTGGCATGGTTGGTTTACTGGTTTTCTTTTTTTTTTTTTTGAAACCAACATGGGGGGAGCAAACATGATGCCTTTCTGTAATTGTACAGTCCTCTATTGATTACTGTGGTAGCAACAGGATTTTTTTCTCACTTGTTTATTGCACCTGCTGGCACTTGGTGTGGTTTTCATGAGGGGGAAAAGTAGTTTTTGTTATTTGTTGTTTGTTTTTAATGTCTGATTTTGAAATAATTCCATCATCCTTCCACCCACCTGTATTGTTATGTGTTAGAACATCTTGGTCCTTCTCACCAAGATGGTTAAGCAAAACAAGAATGTTTATTAGGAAAAATGGGGAAATGTATTTGTAAAATGTTGACTTTGCTTATTCCCTCCTTTATAACGAGCAGTGGTATATAAATATATTGCAGTATAGGAATTATCTCTTAATAAAATCTAATTTAGACTCTAATGTGTGTATCTCAGTTACTCAAGGGAGAAGGGGTCACAGTCAGTCTAATGTTTCTGTCTGGATTTTGTCATGGGGTTAATATTTTCTCTAACTTCTTTTACCGCTCAATTATTGAATTGCTGTAAGGGATGTTTAAAAAGTAGTACGTATGTGCAGGTTTTTGAAGTTTTACTGCAGAATTGTTTGAGAGTGTGTATGGATTACAACTCAGAAATTGGTGGTGTAGCTCAGCGGATAATACCACTACCTGCCAGGGAGCCACCACCACACATGGGAGACTCCCGGTCTGGGTGACTATGCTGTGCTACACCAATAAGAGTCCTTGGGCAAGACCCCTAACACTACATTGGCCTACCTGTAACATGATTAACCTAGTATATGTAATGTTACTGTATCCAGTTGTAAAATCCTTCATTCCTCCTCTAGCACAAGCTTGACCTCCCTCTTAAAAGGGGGATTCAACCCATTTCCATTTATCCAAACATTCTGTATAATTCAGTTATAATCCAATGTGATTTAAAGAGGTTTAACGTCATATAGTTCACGTAGAGAAACTTACCTGTAATCGTGATTGAAACTGGGGCATGTCTGCAGTGCATATGTAACCATTTTGTTTACTATCCAGAACCACCAGTGAGTCTACACCCTGTTGAGTGGTGGTTTTTACATGTTGATGGCGGTAAATCTGAACAAAAAGGATAAATATTTGGACACATTCTGTCCCTCTAAGCTCAGAATTATTCAGAATAGGATATTGAGAATAGGAACATGTAAAGTTTTTGTTGCTTCTAAAAACTCCCTAACAAAGTTATTACACTACATGGTTATGAATACACTGCGTGATGCCTGATGTTTAGTAGTTTTGAGATGACGAATGCATTAATGTTTTTACAGGTTATTGTTTTACTATGATCAACATTCCATATACCAAACAGTAGCTTCATATAACCACCACTGTGATCCATTCTGGCTTCATTTCTCTTCTTGCTCTACCTAATGATCAAAACAGCACAGACTAGACCAGCAGGCAATCCCGAGCTGCACTACGATGGTCTAGGGCTGGTCACTCAGCGTGGTCCGGTAGCAGTTTTGTTGGTGACCAGCATGAACACATCGCATGTTGGTGTTCATGGTGACGAGTCATGCTCGTGTGTGCTGGTTTCTCCTTACGGGGTGCTTAGGCTGGAATATCCTGGATGGTGGAAAGCCCATCTCTTCATGCTGCATGTCAGATAACCGTGCAGGAGCGCCGTGGACTATCCCTCTGTTTAATAAACTAGGGCATTGCATTACTCCAGGGCATCCGCAGTAGGGGACACCCCCCCAGTCTGCCCGGGTCACTGGAGTGGGGGATGGTACTAAAGTGAGGCGTAGGGCCGAGACGCTGCAGGGTGGAGTGTTAGCCACTTGGCATGTGTTGTGTAGAGAAAGACGGACATGTAGTCTCTGCTGTGCTGGATTTGGGGCCTGCGAGTGAGGAATAATGCGGAGGTATGTGCGGGCTCTGGCCTTGTGCGCTGTGTTTGGGCTGCTCTCGGTCCTCTACGTGCTCAGTGAACTCCATGCTAACAGAGCTGCAGCTCCTCCGCTGCGACCCTCCACACACAGCGCTTCCGAGGGCAAACACACAAAACGGACAGACGCCGGCGGAGAGCCACACGGAGATGCCAGGTAATGTCATTTATCTTCTGTGAGAGTACAACTACACGCTGAATCGGGGCTCAGCAGCGCTGCGTTCAACCGTATTGTGCTTCAGAGCTGGAGTGGAGAGCTGAAGTTGCTGATTTCGACCCCACAGGGACGTGTTTGAAGTGGTCTCTGCTTTGCTCACGGCCTGCCTGTGGCTCTCCCCTCATTGACTCTATACCGACGTAACGGTTTGAACAGGGCAGCACTGCGACCGCATGTCGGTCGTATTGTCACTCACACAGGATGTGTTGAGGATTTCTTCACCAGACTGTGAACCTCCTCTCTCACCCTCCTCCGAGAGCAGCTTTGATGTGTGATCATGAGTCTGCCTCGAGCACCGAGTGCTACAGATCTTTCAAGAAGTTAAGAGACGGATAGTTCCTGAAACGTCATGTGGTTTGCAGACACCATCTTCACACGTTATAGTTCACACCCTGTTTTCACACGTGATGCACATGTTTATTTTTACACTTGTGATTCTCTCACACACTGGTTCATTTACCCCAGTGTGTCTCCACCCTGGTCCTGGGGGAGCCACTGCTCTGCACACTTTGTGTTGACCCTGCTTGAACACAGCCACTTCAGCTCAATAATGGACTGATTCACACCCTGTCAGGTGTAATTACATTAGCCACTTGGTCACATGGGATCACACAAGTCGCAATGCGGTCAAGCTTCGAGAAACACTGATTTACACAACTGACGTGTGATTTCATGGTGTAACATGTCACATGGGATCACATTCGTATGGCAGTATGTTATCAGCATCATCTTCACATTGCACCCAGAAGGTATCATCAGACAGGACATTGTGAGATGTGCAAATGATTTAAGTTTCACTCGGCCACACATGTGACGTAAGTAAGAATGGGCCTTATCGCTGTACCTGACTGACCCAACAGCAACGATTGCAGACATAGAGCAAGTAGTGATGCCCATTATGAATCATTCCGTTAGTGCCAGCACCATTGGCAGATGGCTGCCCAACGCAGGACTACAGGCACACATGACTACTATTAACACCACGTCGTCATCGCCAAGGTCTGCAGTGGCGATGTGGCAGACTGTCATGGAGTGACTCAGAATGGCAGCGGGACATCTTCAGTGACGAGTCCTGCTTTTGTCTTGGTGGAGACGACCAACGAATATCCATGTAGCGTTAGCAGCCCAACATGGTAGATTCATACTGAGAGACACAAATCATTTTTGCCCATATTGGTATAAATTTATCATAATTGATTGTCCTGGTCACCTTTATCTTCCCTCTGAATAGTGGTGCAATCCCACACTTCCTTCTGGGTGCAACTATACTTCTTATGATGAGTGTATGATGACATGTTCAAATAATGTTGCGTGTGATTCACATGTAATCACTTTAGTCACATGCTTTAAACACTCCTACACCAGGAGTGTTTGAAGCATGTGAAACTGTAACATTTGCAAGACAGTGGTACTTTCTTTCCTCTGAGGGAACTTGAGGTGACTCTGAAGGTGTTATGATGTCGTTAAAGTTAGTCTAAGTTGTTTTAACTGACAAAAACAAACAAACAAACAAAAAAACATGGAGAAGATCAATGATTTCAGGGGTGGATGGCAGATTATTTCACAAAACTTAGACATTTTCGTGATGCCTCACAGTATTCAATTATATGAATAGAAATTCCATATACCGTTTTTTTTTTTGTTTTTTAGATTTTATAAATTAAAACAGATAAATATATTCTTCATGCCATTTATACACTATAGATGTGTAGAGAACTTGCATCATACACATTTTTGGCATACTTACATACTTACATACTACTTTGGCACCACTTACACTGATGGTGGAAGGCGTTCGACTAGAGGTTGGAATGTGTCGAAGGAAGTTTTTGCCCATTCATTCAGAAAAGCATTTGTGAGGTCAGATACTGATGTTGAACAAGAAGGCCTTTCTCACAATCACCGTTGTAGTTCACCCCAACTACAACAGTGTTTGATGGGTTTAAGGTCAGGGACCATGGTTCTTCCTTTGTGCACTAGGACACAGACATGCTGGAATAGAAAACAACTGTTTCCACAGAGTTGAAGGCATACAGTTGTCTTAAAGGTCTTGGTCTGCTGAAGCATTAAGATTTGCTTCACTGGAACTAAGCGACCTAGCCCAACCCCTGAGAAACAACCACATACGCCCTAGCATTATTTTTCCCTCCTCCAACTTCATAGTCTGCACAGTGCAGTCAGGCAGGTCATGTTCTCCTGGCATTTGCCAAACCCAGACTCCTCCATCAGCCACGGAACACATTTATGCTGCTCCAGAGTCCAGTGGTGACATGCTTTACACCACTCCATCATGTGAGGCTTCCATGCAGCTGCTCAACCATGGAAACCCATGCTATCAAGCTCCAGGTGCTACCTTTTGTGCTAATGTAATGTTACAGGAGGTTGGAACTCTGCAGTTATTGAGTCAGCAGAGTGTTGGTGACTTTTACACACTATGTACCTCATCACTCTGTGACCCCGCTCCGTAGCTTCACGTGAGTCGCTGTGATTCCTAAATACTTCCACTTAATAATACCATCCACAGTTGAGTGGAATATCTAGCAGGGGAGAAATATTACACAGGGACTTGTTGCAGCAGTGTTCTTTAGGACGGCCCATCCTTCAACAAATGTTTGTAAAGGCAGACTGCATGGCTAGGTGCTTGATTTTATACGCCAATGGCAAAGGGACAACACTGGCAATGAAACACTTGAAGTCAATAATCGATCATTAATATATGTGTGCCAACTTTTGTCCATATGGTTTATACTCAATATTTTGTATTTCAATATGGTGACACCCGCACAAAGATGGGAGTGCAGGCTGTTTGGGCAGCAGAGAGGAACAAACTCTCTATTAAGACCCTTGATTTCAGTAGAGACATAAATGATCCATTATTATTGTTATCTACTTCATTCATCACTGGATGTTATTCCAAAATGTTATATTTAATGTTTAATTTTTCCAGTAAATAAACATCCATTTAAATCTAATATGCAGATAAATGGCACATCTAATCATTTTTCTGTGTATATAATTTTGCATACTGCTGTTCATCATTTTAAAGGCCTGGTGTTAGTAAGTGATATTATTCTGTGTTCGTTTTCCTTTTCGCTACAAGCATGTGTCATGAGTGTAGTCCTTCTCTTTTCAGAAATGCTGCACAGAAACCAGATTCAGCTGGGAAACGAGGAGAGGAGACGATACATCTGGCAGTGGTGGCTTGTGGGACAAGGCAGGATGAGGCTGTCAGCCTGCTCAAGTCTGCAGTCATACTGAGCCACAGAGCAATGAGGTTTCATATATTTGCTGAGGATCAGCTGCAGAGCCGTATAAAGACAGTTGTGAGCAGCATTTCATTTCTCTGATTAAGCATATGCCAAATGATACTGCTGTACTAAGTATCCGGCTACTGTACTAAACATGCAACTGTTTATTATAAATACTACTGTAAGTTCTCATTCTGTTCATTTCTAAGTGAGTAACTTGGCTTTTTTATTGTATAAACAAATTTAATATTCCATGAATATTGTTTTTAGATTCTGTGAGCGCTCCTCAGTGAATGTCCTGTAGTCTGAGCAGAATCAGAGATTTCTGGCTTGAAAGTAATTCTTCCCCTAACATTCCTCATATGCAGCTGGACTCTTGGCCCATCTCTGTAAGGCAGAAGTTCAGCTTCACTGTGCATCCGGTCTCCTTCCCTAGCCAGCACCAGAGCGAGTGGAGTAAGCTTTTTAAGCCCTGCGCATCACAGAGACTTTTCCTGCCTGTAAGTTCACTTTCTAGTTCTTGTGAGTGACGCATGCGTTGAGTTCAGTAGTGTTAGTCCTGCAGTACAGGTGGTTGCACTCATGGAGGTTATAGTTCTGCCTACAGTTCTGTGCAAAAATGAGTCTATTCCTCATCCATTTAATTCCATGCAAATGACCATTAACCGCTTACGTTCTCTATTATTCAGGAGACCTTACTGAGAGGAAATGATTATAATTAAATTTAATAAAGAAGGAGAAAGTCAAAGATAGAGAAATCAGGATTCCTACCAACCGTGCAAGTGCTAGGAGACCATTTAAATCTGTTTAGATCTGTTTTGAGAACAATCTATTGACTGCTCCAGAGTCTAGACCAGAACATCACTGAATGTCTGCCATTAATGCAGCTGACCGAAAAATCCAACCAAGTAAGACTGAAAAATTAAAAACTGAAAGCAGGCTTCCTGAAAAGAATGGAAGCTGCATTAAAGCCAAAGAATGGACACAATAAATACTGATAAACTGTTGAGACTTCTGTGTCTCTTAGGTATGTAGCTGTTTCTTTATTCTACTCACTGAGGAAGTGGATATTTTGTACTTAATGACTCTTCTGACTCGAAATTAAATTAATAAAAGTGTGGTCCAATGTGGGAAATCAGGAGAATCGTGTTTTGGGCAGCTTACGGCAAGCTAATAGATAAACCTGTGCATGTAAACACAATAATTCAGATAACTGTAAATGTTGCGTCCTTACAGGTAAACTAGGCAGTCGCCCAGAGCGGCGCTTCAGCAAGGAAGGCAAAATGTACCTAAGTGTTCTGTCACCTACGAAGAAGTTGAACACTGAGGGTAGCGTTTTCCAAACTCTGTGTGATTGGCTGAGGAGCGTATCTGTCACTAAGACTGCCTTTAATCTTGCCACCAACCTTTGCTGGGGCAGGGCTAAACACGCTTGACCAATCGTGGCTTAGCAACTGGCAACTCGGCACGCTCAGCTTTACATGTTGTAAGAGTTTGGAAAGATTCCCCCTCTTCCTAAAAAGAAGACACAAGAAGAAGTGTAGGGCGTGGATTAAACAGTGTGGAACACCGCTGAATCCTGAGAAAATAAAACACGGAGCACGCCTGGTTTGTGGCTAGCATAACTAACTAAGAAGTATGTCTATCAAGTCTTTTCTAACTCTCTGGATTCAGTGTCATATGTTACAGAAACAAATAAGGTTAAATAAACACAAAGGAATCCATAAGTTAAAAACACATAACTTCGAGCTTCTTATTCTCATTTCCAGGTAGGTGCCTTAAATGATGAAGCATGTACGGTTAGACTTCTGTATGGGCGGTCGTAACTGCTGCCCCAGTAATACAGTGGCCGAGAAGTGCAAAACATATATTTTAGAAAACAATATTACAAAAATAAACAAATTTACAAACGAAAAAAAAAATACATTAAAGAACCCAAAATTACAAAAATAAAAAACAATTGAACGTGAAAAACTTTTACACACGGAAATGGAAGGTCTAACACACAGGAAGTGCTTGTTGCGGACCCTTGTCAATTTTGTCACTGTTCGCGGTGGCGGAGTGAGTGGAGTTTTGGATGGTCACGATGTTAAAGCATACTTTGTCCAGTTGTGCGGCATGCAGTTTAGCCAGCTGGCACGCTTTTATTTTTCCATTTGATTAACAAGGATCTGCAACAAGCACTTCCTGTGTGTTAGACCTTCCCTTTCAGAATTCACACTTTGTAAAAGTGTTACGTCCTGTTAATTTGTTTTTACTTTTGTAATTTTGTTTTCTGAAATGTTAATTTGTTTGGCACATGTAAGCGACCGTACAATATCTGTCTGCAGAGCCGCGGATTTGCTCCTAGCAGTTTCAGGTCAGTGCCGTGCAGTGCATGCGCAGTAGTGCGAGCGTGTCGTCTACTACGAAGACGTCCGCTGTTTGTGCTGGTTGTTTGCGTCGCCGTGCATATGACCCGCGAGGACGTTATTGCCCAAATACGAGCGATGTGTCACATGCCGTGACAGGTTTCATCGCCCATTTTGCTCTGCAAAACACTGTAAGGCATCAGCAGCCAGTGAACATAGGGGTCACCATACATTTTTGTTTTAACCTGGGAGTACAACATGAAACTTTAAACTCTAAGGTGAAGTTCGCTTGCGCTGAACGCCACTGGCCTGAAAGTACTGCGGCTCTGCACTGCAGACATCCTCCTCCGAAGGTGCCCTATTTAAGGTGGAACTGAAAATCGGATAAGAAGCTAAAATCATCCTCGACAGAACACATCAATAAGAGTGGAGGTCATTAGGTTGGGCTGGTTCACATCATGCGACTCCCACTCTGGTCCTGCACCGTACTGTGTGAAGTGTGGACATTTGTGGTGATTTGAAAGAAAGGTCCAGTAACATGGTGGATCTGCATTGTAAACCGGCACCTCTGTGTATGTATCATGTAGGCAAAACCTGTGATTAACCTCAAACTGTTAGAAATCCATGTATTTATGGGTGGGAAATCGCGGGATATGTGTTTAATGACGACTCCGCTCTGTTCGTAATGCAGATGATTCTAAAGGACGTGGACTCCCTGCTGTATGTGGACACAGATGTGCTGTTCCTGCGGCCTGTGGAGCTGCTGTGGGACCTGTTCAAGCAGTTTAACTCCAGCCAGCTGGCAGCGATGGCCCCGGAGCACGAGGAGCCTCGCATCGCCTGGTACAACCGCTTCGCCCGGCATCCATATTACGGAACCACAGGCATCAATTCGGGCGTCATGCTGATGAACTTGACACGAATGAGACAGGCCCAGTTTAAGGTGAGTCTGTTCTGAATGTCATGTAATTACCACTATCATCCACAAGATGGTGGTAGGCTTCAGTAGAAAGCAGTAGCCTGAACTATCTGACATTGCTGATCTGACATTGTTCATCAGGCTTTATAGCTCAAGTTTACTTATGATTCTACCACTGTTTAATGTATAATGGAGGTGTTGTGTGTAATCCCTGTGTGTGAACAGAATGACATGACTGCTGTTGGTCTGCACTGGGAGGAACTCCTGGTGCCACTGCTTCACAAATATAAACTAAACATCACCTGGGGAGACCAAGACCTCATTAACATCATCTTCCATCATAATCCTGGTAGGCCTCAGGATGCCTTAATGGCAGTTCCAGTGATTTTTAATGACAAGAATCAAGATGTACACAAAGTGTTTAAGATTGCTTTGAAATGAGCCATTCTAGGGAAATCCACCAGGTCAAGTTTGTGCACAGTGGTGGTAATGGGAACCAGACATCCAGAGTGCCTCTACAAGTCAGTGGCTTTAAAGGTTACCTTGAGAAAAGTTATTACAAACATTGGTTACAAATCCAGTTCCTGATGCCTCAGACATTCTTGTAACACATTTTTAGAAATATAGAAAGCCATTCATGGAGAAGCTGTACATGCATGGCTTGAAATACAGCTTGTAAAGCACTGAAAGTTTAAAAAAAAAAAAAAAAAAAAAAATATATATATATATATATATATATATATATATATATATATATATATATATACGCTATGCTCCCCTGTTTTTAAAAATTTCTGAAATTCTGCTGTGCCTGAGACTCATCAGCACTACAGACTCATATCAATGGTCGTGTTGGTGATCCAGTGGTGAATTTTTTTCCATTGATACACAGAGGTACATAGAACAGCGGATGAGAAATTCTCCATTAAAAGATATATTTGATCAATTTACCTTGTATAAATTGTACAAGGTAAACATTAGGTGCATAACAATGCAATTTTGTTAACACTTTGTCTTGGTAGTCTGTTATAGATGCTTTGTAGATGCCCAGTTTGTCTTACACTAATGCTAAGCAAAATGTGTATGTGAAATGCAACCAAACTTGCATTATATTACTTCGAACCTGTAGTGTAGCTTAACTTAAAAGCTCAACATGACCTCACCACAGTGGTGTTGATAATCACAAAGTTTAAGAATTTATGTACCTGTAGATCATTTAAAGAGGACTGTCTAAATAAAGTGTGATTTTATTAAAAGAAAGAACAAAAATCGTGGTAATGGCTGCTAGCTGAAATGTAAGTCTTTATTTTTAGCATTTGTGTAAGGTTATTCTGTGTATGACAACAGAGAAGCTGCTGGTGTTCCCCTGCCACTGGAACTATCGTCCTGATCACTGTATCTACGGCAGTAACTGCAGCCCGGCAGAGCAGGAAGGGGTGTTTGTTCTTCATGGCAACAGGGGAGTGTTCCACGGTGAGAAGCAGCCTGCATTTAGGGCTGTGTATGAAGCTGTTAGACAGGTGAGAGATACGCCGTCCTTCCTGAAGTTCTGCAGATTTTCTATGAGAGTAAGCTTTAGTATGATAAGATAAGCAGTTGCTTTGAGATTCTGGAATATTTGTCCATTTCCATCAAGACCAGACTATTTATGTTTCTCATAGTTTACTGCTTCTGGTTTCTGTTACTCACATCTCCTATCTTTAGCCTAATGGATTTTGGCATACATTTATCGCTGGCTTTAGTTCATCTCCTGTTTTTATTCTCCCTTCCTACTTTTAATTTATGTAGCCTCTTTCTGCAGGACCCTATTGACCATTTTTGGATGGATGTATTAAACTATTGTAGATCTTTCGTAACTGTTGTAAGATCAACTAGGACACAGTTAGAAACTCTGTGAAATGTTATATTCCGACCTGCTGGTGGAGTACCCTTTGGGGTACAGACAATTAACGCAGACTTGTATAAAAGTAAATCCAGTTTGCTCCTGGTTTTGTAAATCATGCATGTTTCTGTTGAAATATATTCTGTCAGCATTGTTAAAGAAAACAGAGGGGCCTCCTAATGGTTACTGTGATAAAGGGTTAAACAGTTAAGCAGTAGCTGCTGTGGTTTTTAATTTTGTTCTGATTCTCTCATCTTTCTCCCTGTAGTACCCCTTTGGAGAGGATTTATTAAACTCTTTTTGGTGGCCCCTGGAGGAGCGGCTAAACGAGACCACTCACACATACTGTGGAAAAATCAGCCATCTCTTTACCAAGACACTGAGCCAAGCCATCCAGAGAAACGCTTCAATAGACAACTGAGTTCACTGCTACAGATGCATTCTCCCACCGGCTCACAAAAATGTTCAAGACTGCACATGCGTTTGGACCACTGTTTACCTTAGTAACTGGATTTTTGACAGTACTCTGCCCTGAACTGCACAACACCAACCTTTTAAAATAAATGGATTTCTATATGAAGATAAACGATACACCAGCAGTAAATTAGAGACAGATATTGAATATTGCCAATATTGACTTGATCTTGGATGTAACCTCATGTACCTCATGTCCAGTATATGCAAGCTCAGTAGTTGAGCACAGAATGTCAACTGTAAAACTTGAAGGAGGCTTATATAAAATACATACTGTATTTAATCTCCTGTCGTCTGCTGTTGAAATGTAAAGCTAAACTTGGTATTCGTGTTAGGCAGAGACAGGTGAGAAAAGACTGGGCAGAATAGTGACCTCATTGTGGAAGTTTCTTATCTGTAAGGAATGTATGAAATCAGGGACTAAGAGTTGTCTAGAAGTACGTTCTGGAAGGTGTCATCTCAAGTGGCCTTAACTAGGCTTGTGTATATTGTGTTGGATGGATGCAGTAATGATGTGTGTAGAACAGTGTGAGTTCAACATTTTAAAGGAACACAAATTGCTTCTGAACAGTCAAGTGGCCTTAACTAGGCAGGAAAATAAAGATGCTCAGGGATGTAAATGTGTATATTGTGTTGGATGATGTAAATAAAGATTTTGGTGAATTTCTGATGTGAATATGTAGTTGAATGTCAAAAAGTGATTTTAAAGGATTTAAGCACACATTGCTTCTTCTGAAAGCGTTTTGTTAACAATGTCTTTTTAACTTATCACCCAGAGTATTTTTCCGAGTAGTGGCATGGTGCCTTCCGGCCTAAATATATTAAGCTTGGCAGCTGCATTGCCAACATAATGTAAATCAAAGTGGTCTTCTTGGTTGGAAGAGTTTCTGTAAATGATTTTGACAGTGTTTCAAACTTTTCAGCAATGGGACGTCAGGTAGTGTGAGACAAATAAGTTCAGTGCTGCATTAATGTTGTGTCACAGGAGCCAGTTACACTTAACTATCATGAACTTTCACAAGATGTTTGATAGGCTAATAAAACCACGATGTTAGGGAGAGTGAGGAACTTCTTTTTTAAATAATAAAACCCTATTTAAGCAAATACCAATAAGTATTCAGTGTTAACACTATACATTCTGAAAGGGTTAGGTAGTGTCTCTGTATACACGTCTCAGCTTGGAGTTGTAGAGGGTCCTAATGGTGTCCTGTGATTATCTATCTCCTGCAACTTGAATGTGCTCACGCAGTACCTGCAGATTTTTCAGTAAGGCTGTAGATGGAGTTCTACCAGGCCTCCTGGACATGCGACGCATGACGACAAATCTCCACACACAGTTTTCTTGGTCATCTCCACCCAGACAAACAAAAAGAAGAACTCGTAAGTGAAGATGACACATTCTGAGTCACTTCATGACAGCCTGGCACGACACCATTGCAGTCTTTGGTGATGTGGTGTTAGGGCCAGTTGTTGTAATGGTCTGCGTGCGTGTAGTCCTGCGTCGTGCAGCAGTCTGCCAGTGGTCCTGGCACTAACACGATGAATCTCACAATGTCAAACCGTTCAGTATAACTAGGCTGTCATTTGGGGAACAACCACTAGAGGGCAGCATGGGCTCACCACACAGCGAGCTGTGCTTGAGAATCTTTAATCAGTTAGGAAGGCAGTGACTACAAAATCTCATCTAAACCAAGAAATCACAGGGCTGTGTCCTCAAATTCAGTAGTGTTAAAATTTTATTCATATTTTCTGAAAAAAAAAAAAAAGTTTGAGAAAAGATGTTTTTATTGTAGATATCCTTGCAGTGGTCTTTCTGAGGTGCTAGATCTCAGATCTTGGAAAGGCTTGAATGCTCGTATTCCTCTTTAATTAAAGCACTTTGAATTGCCACTCTGTATGAAAGGTGCTTTACACATACACCTGGCCTGCCCTGCCACGGTGTACATGTGACATCACCTCCTGTGTGAAGTCACCCGAGACTCTGCATGCACTGTAATGGTGAGCTGGCCATGAACGTAATGAGCAGAGCTTCTTGTTGAGGTGCTCAAACAGCAGCAAAGGAAGAGATCCTCTTCATGTCTTGCTTTTTCAAACAGTTTCGTGCAGGACTCATAGATGGACACACACAGATAAGGATGTGAAATTAACGTGTAGGCACTGTACACCATCATCTCTTCCTCAAAAGGTTCCAGCACACAGTATTTAAAGTGGTTAATAAGAGTTTGGATATTTTTTCTGGTGAGATGCATGCTCCTTAAGCTAAACGTGGCACAAAAAATATGCCACTATACAGTGGCCAACAAGACCCAATGAACTCCTAACAGGAAGCTGTAACATTTCAAACAGCAATACAAAATACTTGCATGTCCTACCTGTGCCAGTGTCCGCCTGGGTGTTCCAAAGACATGCAGTCAGGTGAACTGGAGATATTACACTGCTAAACACTCACAGATGTAGGTGTATGAGTGTATGTCTGTGTATGAGTGTAAGTCCCTGTGATGGACCGGCGGCCTGTCCTGGGTGTTTTCTACCTTCGACCCAGTGACCGATGGGATAGGCTTCAGTAAGCCCACATGCAAGTAAAAACACAAGTGAATTGTGGAGTGTGATGTAAAAGTGTGAGAATAAACTAAATTAAAATAGCCTTAGTGCCAGGTGTGTGAGAATTGGCAGTCCTGTACTTGCTGTACAATTCAAGCGTGTTGACCCGAGGTCTAACCAGCCACAACTAATCTAACTGGCCATGATTCAATTGGGGGACGAATTGGGCAAGAAAAAAAGGAAGACAAGGGTTTAAAATTTAGTTGTTGTTTTATTTTTTTTTTTACTGTAATTAGCTGTAATTTACTGAGCATACTGGAGAAGTGAGCTGTATAGTCTGTCTCTGGGTACATCTGCATTGAAGGTTACGCTTCCCAGCATCACAACACATTATTCTTACTGTAAAGATATGTTTAAATATGAAAGTATTAAAGATTGTAGTGTAAGTGCTTTTAGCTACTGTAATGTCTTATTTAGTATATGATGTACTTGCTAAACATCTATTGCCGTATATGCTTTTTACTCTTGTATTTAAGACCACAATTGTTTGTTCTGCAGTAAGCTGTAAATAGTTATAAACGCTTTTTAAATATTTATTTCTGGATTTCACTGTAAATTTAGATATTTAAAGCTGACTACTATTTTATACGTTTACCATATTTTGTAATCATTTAAAGTGACAGTAGCATTACTCTAAATGTACGGTAACTGGCTGTATGCTGGCAAGTTATTTATAAAATGACTAGTTTATTAATTGCTTACTAGCCTCTACAGAGTTACCTGTGCTTCTCTGCCTGATAGTGAGGAACGTGGAACATGATTACCCACTCATCAGAACTCATTGCTACTCCCAACCCATATTCCATTTTACAAAACAATAAGCCGGAGAGAAGACACTAAACTTGAGGGAAATTGTCTTTAGTTCCAGGTTTGGTTCCCAAGTTTCATGTTGCCCACACATTTCAGGGACAGGAGGACAAGACATGGTCCAGCTGTTCTCTCTAACCTAACAAAACTAAAACATCCTATGCTGCAAGCTGCAAGCACAACTGTCACCAGACAAAAAAGAAAAGTGATTGAGACATCTGAAGCCAGCTCAAAGTGTGAAGAATTGTCAGAGTTTCCTGATGAATTATTAAAAAGAGCCCGCTCACTTTGACAGCTAGCCATCCTTGCCCTGGGAGACATTTCCACCCTTTGTAGCTAGAATATTGGAGAGAGGAAATATTAGTGTCACTGATACAGCTTCAGCTATGAAACATCAAAGAGAATATTTCTCAAGGACAATAAGGAGAAAAACATGTGCTCTTACTGTAGAACTCGCTGGACAGCTACACCTTTTACTAAATGTGCAGTTGCTCCCTTACCGACAGCGTGTCAGTAATTTGTCAGTAATTAGTGTGAAAAAGCGAGACGCTGCTGTCATGCAAAAACTCTAACCTCATATGACAGTCCATAGTCATATAGTCCTTAGCAATATATACAAACTGCAGCCACTTTCAGTCTCTTCATGGTATTAAAGTACATTAACATTAGAAGACAACAATGCTGTTTACATCCCCTAAAATGTCAGAGATACAAAGTTGTTTTCTGACACCAGTGATTAGTACATCACGGCTTCAGATGGTGGCTTAAGAAAAGATGGACTTTTTTTATTTGGGGTTATCTTGCAGCAGCCTGAAATTGAAGAACCCCACCACCATCTCCCCGCACTTTTAGATATAAAGGAAACAAAGTAAACAGCTCATGGCTTAATCATACAGTGCCAGAAAAAATACTGTTTACATCCTACATAAAGAAACACTTTTCACCATTCAGCAGAACAAACTGGCAGTGAGAACAGTGGCAGTAAATTAGTCTGCATTATGAGGCTATGAAATGGTGGAAAGGTTTTGTTTTGAGAGACGCATAAGAGAAACGTTCAAATGGTGTTGGACCAGACGAAGACAAGGGAAACGTAGCGTGTTAAGTGTATGCTCTTTTATTGAGCACAGCAGAACACAAGGTAAGAGGCAGCCCATCTATAACCATACAACTCTCTTTGATGGCAGACAGTAAACCAACTCCAACCAACCCCACAACCCAGCACAAGCAACACATGTATACATCTCTTAGCTAACACATCAACTTATTTACAACATTAACGTCTCTCTTACTGGGAGCTATGCGCAAAGCTGCGTGGCCAAATGCGTCAATACTAGGATTCCAATACTAGGAAGCAGAATCAGAATTAGAACCAGAATCAGATGTCTCTCCAGTACTGTACCAATATACACATAACTAACTGACAGTCCACAGTGTACACAATGACTCCACATATACAGTACACAATCTACACAGTGTTATACTGTTTTAAGTACAAACAGTAATACACTCATATACTCATTATATATATGATTACATTATATATATAGATATATATAGATATGTATATAATCATAAAGCATGTTTAAAGAGATTCTAAAAGGTGAATTCCAGTTGCAAGTAAACCCTTTGAAATTACCTGGATTTCTTTATTAGGTACTAATCAAAGGTCGTCTGATCATTATCTTTGTCACAGTAATAGACAAACACAATCTAACAAAGCTAACAACACACAAGCGGTTCCTTTATTTCATTAAGCATTAAGGAACGTCCCCAGTCCTGGTGACCCTGAAATTTAATTACAAGTAGATTTCATAACCTGTAGATCCCTGTCCGCAGCATCACCTACACCAAACATTCCCTGTAACTTCAAATAAGGTCTGCACAAGGTTGAGAAGGAATTCTGATGCTCCCTCCACCATGCTTCTAGTTGGGATGAGGTTTGGGATGTGTTGGTATGCAGTGTCCTTGGCCCACCAATCATTTGTCTGTGTATAAAACATTTTCCCAGGAGCATAATGGAACATCCAGTTGGTCTTGGACACACATAGGCTGCGGAAGTTTGCTTTATAAACCAGCAGCTTCCTTTGTGGTGTCCTTCCCTGAACACCATGCTTGTTTAGTGTGTTTGTAATAGTGGACACATAATCAAAGGCTTTTTGAATTAACCTTGTGTTGTTTCTCCTCTCTTTTAGAATTGACCCTGGTGCTCGTGGAGCGATCCTAACAGGATGCCCACTCTTTGTTAGAGTGGCAGCAGTCCTGAATAGTTTTTTCTCTAATTTGTGGATGGTTTGTCTAACTGTGGATTGATGCCTTTGTGGCCTTTTCCAGCTCTTTAAGACATCTTCTGAGGTCTTCGGAAGGTTGTTTGCATCAATTCACACTAACAACTCTTAAGACTTCTCATTAACCAGGCTTTGTGTGCTGCTTTTAATTAATGGGCGAAGCACCTGTGAAACCTACACTTACAACCCTTATCTTCTTTTTTGCCAATTAGCTCTTGGAGTCATTAACATAGACGTTCACTTTCTCTAGCCTCAGTGTTAATCAGTGTGGTTAATAAAACACAGGAAACGCAGCTCTGTTTGTGTGTTATTCGTGTACTTAGTTTGTCCAGAATTGTGACTTAGATACCAGTCAATACAATTTTACAGCATTTACTTACGTTTTCTTGCAGCTGTTGTTCGGACTGAACATCTACTAAAGCCAGTTTATTTCTGATTGGAAAAGGTTTAGATGCACTTCTCTGTGTGCTTCTAAAATATTGCTTTCTACAGCCAAACCTTTTAGTCTTCTGCACAAGTGTTAGAGATGCTACCATGTTGGATTATCTAATTGATGCCATCCTGTTGGTTCTTTGAAGAACCATATTTGTAAAACAGATTCACTCCTGACAGAACCTTCTAATTCATGGTGGTTCATATAACGGTGCAGATAATGAAAGACTCTATTACCCATCATTCCTACCATACACTCACCCAGTTCGAACCCTTTTGGCACCTTTGTTTGTAATATTAAAGAGTAAAAAACCTAGCAATGATGTTGAGCTGACTAATACTGCCTTGGTGTGCTGTTTGTACAAACTTGAGACACTGGTCTCCTCTGTCCCCAGACGTCTGCTGAGTGTTGTAAGAAGAAGGGGGGATGCCACACAGTGGTAAAAATGGCCTTGTCTCAACTTTTTTGGGATTTGTTGATGCCATGAAATTTTGAAACAACATATTTTTCCCTTAAAATGATACATTCTCTCAGTTTAAACTTCTGATCTGTGATTTGTGTTCTATTCTGAATAAAATATTAAATGTTGGCACCTCCACATCATTGCATTCAGTTTTTATTCACAATTTGTTTAGTGTTCAAACTTTTTTAGAATCCGGTTTGTATGGAAAAGCCAGTGTTGGTCACTTATATTTTCAATGTCTCTGGATCTCTGAGCTAGTTCTTTGGAGCTTCAGTTGAGGTCCAGGAGACAGGAGAAATGCATCACTGTCTTTTATTCGGTTCTATTGTCTCATTTCTTTGGCCCTTTTGGCTTCATTCTTTTGAATCCTGCATGGCTTCACAATACCTTTCCAATTCCAGCTCATCTTTCCCTGCTTCCTCACCACCCCAGCCCCCTGCCTGGACAATATTTACCAGTACCAACCAGCATCAAATAGGTGGGTTTTGGATCAACAGAAAAGCAAGCCTGTGGCCAGGCGGCGAGAAATAGACCTTATCTCTTTCGCTCTCATTCTCCCCCAGCGAGCCTTTCAATTAGGTAATTACCAGTGTGAAAGGAGTCTCGGCGGACAGCCCTTGCTGCATTGTGGGAGCACCTGTCCCCTGCAGATGCCAATTACTCACCGAGCTAGCTGCCCCTTTGTGTGAATGTTCAGACGGGTCCCAGACTGCAGGGAAGAGTGCGCATTGGGCCAATCTGGCTCCTAACCAACAAGTCAAACTCTTTTTGAGAACCAGGTAAGAATGAAATTTGAAATGTGGGTGGAAATCAAGACGGAGTGGTTACCTTCTTGACTGCTTTCCTGTCAGTGTTAAATGGCCCTTCACCTTTTTCTTAGATACACAGTATAACACACATCGTCCCTATAAACCAGGGCCCTACGCTCCAAACCCTATATATCCGGGGTATTCAACTCTGATGTAAGAAAAAAGTTGTCCAAAGTTTGCATTAAGCTTAAACTTGGATGCACACAGTTTTGCACAGTGTATATGCTTTATAATTTTCCATAAAAGTTTGGAACACGAATAAATATGTTAAGTTTTGCTAGATTGTTGAGAACGAGAGTGTCCTACGGAAAGAATTTAGCTAGATGACATGGAAAAAAGAGCACTCTTGTGGTCTTATGGAATCTTATTTTCATTAGGGACGTGCTATAACATTACTTTGGTGGTCATCTATCAGGGCTGTAGAACAAATCCAGTAACACAAGGAAGAAGACAAAGGAGCACATATATTCATTCAACAACAAACTGCCTTAGTAAGCAGTACACGGAATGATTACCATGAAATCAGTACATGAACTAATGCTAGCAGCTTATTATTAGATGAGAGGTAGTCTTACTTTTCTACAGGAGATATATTATGTTCTGTTCAGCCAATGATGTGAAGTTGGCTTGCTGAGAGCAACATTGCAAACAGATAAATAACTTTTCTAACTTGAGCTGTCAAAGTTAGCTCAGTTGTACTGCTAAAGTCTCTTTCTGGCACTTCAAGACATTGTGCTTTGTGGTAGGCTTATTCTAATAATATTCAATGGCAAGGCATTACACTAAGAACACACTGAACTGCCGATATACTTAACATAGTAATGCATGTGTTTACATCTCTACATGTGAGATCCAGATTAAATCTCATGTCAGTGTGGCAGTCCTGGATAACTGGTGTCCAGCACAGTTTGGTGACTGGGATTGAATACCTCTGTTATAAACCTGTTCATTGATACTCTCTTACAAATAGCTATTCAAGGTTTCGTTAGTAAAGGTAATGGCTGTATGGAATCATGACAGCCGTTTGAATGCTTAAATAGTTTGTCTCTAAAATTATGTTTAAGTTGTTTCCACAAGGTGAATGGTCTGTTATAATATTCTCCATTGCATCAATTTGGATTATCATTATTATTTATAAGGCTTTATATTTAGGTAATAGTTAATAATTTAGTCTTGCTTATGAATTATTCCCTGTTATACCCGTGCTCAAATTGGGCCAGTACCGCCACTTCTACGTTTTGCACTTTGGCATACCAGGACTTTTTCTTGCGTGCCTGCTCATTAACTGCCGGGGTTGTATCTGATTCAGTTCTTTCTCAATTTGTGATTCTTTTTGCAAATCATATCATTGACTGATTGCATACAGATACCAATGGCAGGTAATGCTAGAACTATGGAAAGTAAAAACCATCCAAAAAGATTTCATTGGCCAAAATCTTCATTACATCAAAGACGAACAGCACTTTAATAATAAACTCTTGGTTATGTTATGTTTATCTTGTGTTTAACATAAAAATAAATAAATATATAAATAAATAAGATTGCTGTCTTAATAAAATTGACTACATTCATAATAACATGAATTCATGAATATCACAAGACTAACATATTGTATATGCAGTGACTACACAGTTTGTTTCTTAGCTTGTTTCTATATGTGAGGTTCTTTGTATTTTGAGGCAATCGCAGTTGAGTCTCAGCACAGAATTTTTATAGCCCCTTTACCCCCCTTAATGTACAAAGTGGGTGTATGCTGGTGTTGTTTTATTAGATAGTCAGCTCCCCTAACTGATTATTGCATATAAGATTTGACCTTTAACCTATAAGTTTTACAACCCTGATGATAACCCTATTCCAAAATATCAGACCCTGTTATAAACATACACACTTTAACACATACATTCTTATACACCAAGTTTGATATCTGAGCGTTGCAAACAGCAGACTTAAAAAGACACACACATAACAGTACACACCTACCTAATATATCGTAGCTGTCCAAAGAAAAACAGGTATCTCCAAAATGGCAACTTTCCAGGAGAGACTAAAAACCTCATTTAATTTTAATGGAAGTCAATGGAACCAGACGTCTTTTCAAGCAGTTTGGGGTCATTTCTGTTAGTCCATCCATCATGAAATTCATATACAGTGTAAAAAGCAAGTCATGTGATCAAATGAGGCATAAAAGTAAAAATCAACAAAAATGGATATACATGTTTTTCATTGGACAGCGACAATATCATTTTTATAATTATTGCTCCTTTGATTAAAATACATGTCAGTATCAGTATTACTGCCTAGTAGATTTTCATATTTTATTTTTAGAATAGTGCGAAGGCTAGTATACTTTATTCAGTGTAGAAAACAATAGTAATACCTCCAGCTGATATACACACCAATATGGATAGACATGGACATGGAACATGGAAAGTACCTGCACTTGTTTCTACTTTAAGCACCACATAAAACAGACGTTTGTAGTGAGTAGGAAATGGTAGCTGTCTATTCCCTTAGAGGGATTAATGTAACTCATCTGTTCTCTTAGTGCTTTTGTCTCAGTCAACAAGATTAAAACTTATCAGCTGACCAAAATGGCACTTAATCAAGGGAAGCCAATGGGCAATCAGTGCCTCTATCTCTTCTTCAGTGAGCTACTGATACATAATAATTGTTACATCTTTGACCTTTATTAGAATAAACATGCATTTATACCAAAGTTTATTAAATAATGTTCAAGTCTGGCAAACATAGAAAGATCAGTGTGACTTTAGAACAGTAAGATCAAGTGCTCTGAACTTAGCTTGCTCATTGACTTTGTTGTGGGGTACATTGATTTTGAGCTCGATCTGTCTGGCCTGCTTGGGGAGCTCAGTAAGCTCTGTGCAGATGTTTTTCCACAACCAAAAGGGGAGGAGGTTCATGGGAAAAGTGAAGCTATGAGTCACAACACAAGCAATGCACATCAATCATCATTCCCAGAGTGATAGAGAGTCATTTGCTTCATCCCTTTGACCAATGGCTGGTCCAGGTCTAAAGAAGCCAGAACATTATTCAAACAAATGTAAAGCACCTCTGCATTTCATCATTCACAGAGACAAGCTGCCAAATAGACATATGGGGAAACTGGAAAAAACAGAACACAGACCAAATCTTTATTGTTATTGTTAATACCTTTAGTTCTATAATGCAACTGGTTCTTTGACAGAATAAATAATATTTAGAAAGTATGGAATAGTATTGTAGAACAGTGTGAATGGGGAGAAACACTGTAGAACAGTGTGAATGAGAAGAACATTGTAGAACAGTGTGAATGGGGAGAACACTGTAGAACAGTGTGAATGAGAAGAACACTGTAGAACAGTGTGAATGAGAAGAACATTGTAGAACAGTGTGAATGAGAAGAACACTGTAGAACAGTGTGAATGAGAAGAACATTGTAGAACAGTGTGAATGAGAAGAACACTGTAGAACAGTGTGAATGAGAAGAACATTGTAGAACAGTGTGAATGGAAGGAACACTGCAGAACAGTGAATGGGAGAAACACTGTAGAACAGTGTTAACTGGGAGAACACTGTAGAACAGTGTGAATGGGGATTGCATTGTAGAACAGTGTGAATGGGGAGAGCATTGTAGAACAGTGTGAATAAGGGGAACACTGTAGAACAAAGTCAATGGGGAGAACACCATATAACAATGTGAATGGGGAGAACACTGTAGAACAGTGTGAATGAAGGGAACACTGTAGAACAGAGTAAATGGGGAGAACACTGTAGAACAGTGTGAATGGGGAGAACACTGTAGAACAGTGTGAACGAGGGGAACACTGTAGAACAGTAATGGGAGAAGCCTAGAATGGTGTGATGGGATAACACTGTAGATCATTGTGATGGGAGAACACTGTAGAACAGTGTGAATGGGGAGAACACTGTAGAACAGTGTGAATGGGGAGAACACTGTAGAACAGTGTGAATGGGGAGAACACTGTAGAACACTGTTCGATAGAAACAGTGTGAAAATGAGAGGGGAACACTGTAGAACAGTGTAAATGGGGAGAACACTGTAGAACAGTGTGAATGAGGGGAACACTGTAGAACAGAGTAAATGGGGAGAACACTGTAGAACAGTGTGAATGGGGAGAACACTGTAGAACAGTGTGAATGAGGGGAACACTGTAGAACAGAGTAAATGGGGAGAACACTGTAGAACAGTGTGAATGGGGAGAACACTGTAGAACAGTGTGAATGAGGGGAACACTGTAGAACAGAGTAAATGGGGAGAACACTGTAGAACAGTGTGAATGAGGGGAACACTGTAGAACAGAGTAAATGGGGAGAACACTGTAGAACAGTGTGAATGGGGAGAACACTGTAGAACAGTGTGAATGAGGGGAACACTGTAGAACAGAGTAAATGGGGAGAACACTGTAGAACAGTGAGAATGGGGAGAACACTGTAGAACAGTGTGAATGAGGGGAACACTGTAGAACAGAGTAAATGGGGAGAGCACTGTAGAACAGTGAGAATGGGGAGAACACTGTAGAACAGTGAGAATGGGGAGAACACTGTAGAACAGAGTAAATGGGGAGAACACTGTAGAACAGAGTAAATGGGGAGAACACTGTAGAACAGTGTGAATAAGGGGAACACTGTAGAACAGTGTGAATGGGGAGAACACTGTAGAACAGTGTGAATGAGGGGAACACTGTAGAACAGAGTAAATGGGGAGAACACTGTAGAACAGTGTGAATGAGGGGAACACTGTAGAACAGAGTAAATGGGGAGAACACTGTAGAACAGTGAGAATGTGTAGAGTATTGAGAACAGTTTATAATTAGGAAGTAACATCCTAACAACAGCAGTCACATACATATATAGCTCACCAGCCCAGCATTAAGTGTTGCTGCTGTTTGATGAAGAACATTTGATGGAAAGTTGGCCTTAAAGCGGTCTTAAGTAAGTGTTCCTAAATGGTTCTAGGAAAAACATTATTTAGTATAGAACCGTGAAAAAGATCTCACTTACCGTCTCTTACCAAACTTTTTGGCCTACTTATTTTTAAGAGTGTAAATACCATTGTTCAAAATAAAAATCAAGCATAAAAAAATCATTTGTGCAAAAAAAAAGTTTTGTGCGAAAGGTGAATGCAAAGAGTTCTCTTAGTTTTCCTCAGCCTGGGATGATGAAGGTGAATATGAGGGCAACGACAACTGTCAGTAAGGAAGATCAGACCAAGGTGAAGCGATCAGAGACACAGGAGACCCTCTGGGAAATATTCAGAACAGACACACTTTGATCTGAGAGAAAATTTAAGCACTAGACTAGACAGGTTACATAACGAAGGCACTGTGACTCAGGGGGCGGGCATGTGCTCATGGGAGAATGAGACAAAGTATAAAAGCCATTCTGTGTCATACATACATATTCAATTTACATTAGACCTTATTTCATTTGTTTATTTGAAAAAACATAATAGAGTTATGAAGTCATTGGTGTTTGTGTGAAGAACCTTAAACTCATTTCTCTATTCTAGGTTTCTACATACATATTTGCAAACCTTCTGTTTCTTAGGTTTTCACCCCCACCTGTCCTCCTGATGGCTCCTAACTTCAGGCTCCTCTATCTGTCTCAGCTTTGTGGCAGATTCCCTGCAGTTTACCTTGTTCACCTGGTGTCATAGACCCAGTTCAGTCAGTTAATTTTAAAAAAGATTAAAAAATCAAAATACAGTGCTAATACCAGCGAGTATAGGAAAAGTTGCTATCAGATGCTAGCTGCTTTGGGCAGAGAATGATCCCCCACCCACATAATACCTGTTCTGTGGGGGTCCTGACTACAGAAGAAAAGGGTAAAAGGGCTCTAACAATGTATGCAGAGAAACAGATGCTCTACAACCTGTAATTATATAACTACAAAGCCCTTGAAGCTATTCAGGTCCAAGCTGCTGAAAAGTAGAATCCACCCTCACTTTTCTCAAGAAGCCCTTTCCTAAACTCTATCACACACAATTGTCGTGACTTCCGTACAGTTCATGTTTTAATTAGGATTTGCAATATGAAAATCCTAAAATCTGCAGTTTCTATGAGACATTTGTGGATATGTGGATATGGGACTGTTTTAAGCAGCAGCATTAAGATGACTGACAGGTCAGCCATGTGTGCTAAAGACTCTAATACATACAGCTCCACCTTAGAACTGATAACACCTTTCAATTCATTAACATTAGATACAAATGTAATCCCACATTTAAAGAGATCTACAAAGACATAAATCAGATGAATCTGCTTTGGATGACCTTCCTGGAAGTGAATGAAGCGCAGACTGCATTTAAACAGCACTTCTATCAGCCTTGGTAAGAGAGGGATCCAGGCTGCGGTCATGTCTTTGCCTTTAATGCATGTTGGCTTGAAGTGTTTAAGCGTCTTAACTGGTTCTGGTATCACTGGCATGTGTAAAAAAGAAATGAATTCAGGCCCCTTTAAAAGGACAGAGGTGGTCTTGTTTATGATTCGTTTTGTGGTGGAAACATAATGGCCCCAGTCTGGTTGGTGTTTTATTTTGTAGTTAAAGATCCTCAAGCCTGGCAGCAGACAGCTGTGTGATATAAGAAATAAGAGCTTGTGTTTTGCAATGATTTCACCATGGTTGAAGGGCAATGCATAGACATGGTAAAATCACAGTTACGCTTCGCCTCAAGTGGCTTATTGCCAACAACTAGAATCTTTAGATGTAAGATGAATCATATAATACTGTGCTTAAACATCTTCTCCAGCTACCTGGAGTCATCTGAACATTAACTGGGCAGCTCTGAGTAGAGTATCACAATCTGATAAGTGATTAGACAACTGAGAACATGGAGGAAAGTGAAATCATACTGTAATAGCAAATATGAAATGTTGATGCTTTAATTGTCACCATTACTGATATACTTATTGTGTTTCATTTTATTTTTGATAAAAAATATCAAATATCATCCCTCATTCTTGGACATTTCTACATCTGGGCATAGAAACATGTTTCTTAATGGTGTTTTAGTCAAGCAGTATATTTGAATGTACTAGAAATGTACTTTAATATCAGCGACTACTGATTTCTCCTACTTTGCTTGATGCAGCTTTGACTCTTCAGTGCGTTTTACCGTGTGTAGACTCATTCACAAAGGGAATTCAACACAAAGTATGCTTTCCTCAGTGTTCACCAGAGCTGTACTGCTTTTCACTATCCGTCTGCTTTAGCAAATTATTCTTTACAGGCGCTTATATAGTTCCTGGTTGTTATTGAGCATGTTGGCTTTAAGACGTTTCCGTAGTGTAGTGGTTATCACGTTCGCCTCACACGCGAAAGGTCCCTGGTTCGAAACCGGGTGGAAACAGGTTTTTGTGGCAGTCGTGGTTAGGGAACCAGCCTTGTGACCGGAGGGTCGCTGGTTCGATTCCCTGAACTGACAGTAACGACTGAGGTGCCCTTGAGCAAGGCACCCAACTGCTCCCCGGGCGCTGTGGATAGGGCTGCCCACCGCACCGGTTAAGTGTGCTCACTGCCCCCTAGTGTGTGTTTTCACTAGTGAGTGTGTTTGTGGATGTTTCAATGCACGGATGGGTTAAATGCGGAGACTAAATTTCCCCACTTTGGGATCAACAAGGTATTCAAATCTTAAACGGACGAAAGTCTATACACTCTAAGGAATGAAATGGCTCTGTGGTTGGCTTTAATCAGTATTTTTGGTTTACTTTACTTTACTAGTCAGTGAAACTATATCAGTTGTCTTGTTTTAATGAAATTAAGTGAAGTGTCAGATTTGGTGTTTGATTGCAGTGTTTTTGGTCAATGTTCTCTTGTTGAGTAAAACTGAACATCTGTCCTATTGGCTCCTGGTATCATCTATTTGCATATTGTTTTACTTTTTTTTTACTCACTATCTTTGTGTCACCTTTTTCCCTGGCATGCCTTCCTCCGTTGTGTGTTTTTTCTTATATTCCATGGTTAACAGCTTAGCCACATTGCTGTTGGCTGTAAGTGCAAGTTATCATGCACCCTACTTCTAAGTGTAATCCTATGACAGTTCAGTAGCAAAGTAGAAACTTAACAATAAACATTATTTTCTATTTTAGTGAAACATAACCACTTTATGTTGAATATGATTAATACATAAAATATGATCTAGTTATTTAAAAGTCATATCAGTATGAATGCCTATTACTCAAAAGAACATCTTAAAATCTACTTTACACTGCTTCATGCAACCACTTGGAATGAGATTTTTATTTAAATCGGATATTTCATAGTTAGAACATACTTAAATCACTTTAGTATGACTTACTTGAATCTGTTTTATATGCTTTACTCAGTCGAGTATCTTAAAAGCTACTTAACACAATTGCGTGGGATCGATTGACGTACCTTTTTTTTTTAATCCAGTATTTTATCTTCATTTAGAGTGTAGGAAGACTTTGAGTTTTGTGCTGGAAGGGCAATATACTTGTATGGACATGCATACGATAAGTAAAAAATGTGTTACTGACACAAAACAAAACAAAGAGAAGACAGAAAATAAAGCTTTGTACTGAATTTAAAGACTTAATAAATAAACAATAAACATCAGTTGTACTAGCTAGCCAGAGTAAAATCGGATTGGGAATTCAGATCTCTAGGAACGAGAGCTGCCCTTTGTTGGGAAAATAATCACACAGTCAGCTTGAATAAATAATCGAGACGTTTTACTCTTTTAACTCAATCATGTTCATTTTAACCTAATAAACAATATCAGCCCTGGCCAGTAGAGGGAGCACCTGATGGTGCCTGGAGCTCACAGCCACCAATTCTTACAAACAGGCAAATCCTTATACTTGCAATTGCTGTATGTTCAGTTTACCAAGGCAAGAAAACCTGGTTAATTTCCATATCATCCATCTCCGCTCTGAAAAATCTACCTCCACATCCACTCTGCGAACAGGCCAGGCTTCCAGAGTCAAATTGGTTGCCTCCCCATCTCCATATAGGCTGGGAGTAATTAAACTGTCACTTTAAGATGACGAAGAATGCAGCAGTCACCACATCCCCCCAACGTGGAGGACTATTAGTCACTTGCAGATGACTTCTGAATGGCTTCATTTCCTCAGCCACACATTTGATTTGTAAGTTGACTTATGTGCTGATGTCACCAACATAGCTCTGTCTTTGTTCTATCTCGTGCCAGTCTTGCTGGAGCCCAACCTTATATCGTGTATTTCTGTGGAGCGTCAATCAGTCATGATGTGACCTATTGTTTACGCTCACTTGTGGGAATCTTGGGTATTCATGTGCATATTTAGCAATCTGTAGCATCACAGTGCCAATTTAGCCCCGACTTATTATGCAGAAATAATCACATCCTGTAATTGTGCCACATGATAAACTCATTATGGTTTTGCCATTAGTGTCCCTGGAGTCACAGCCTCATCAAATTACAGGACAGATTAAAAGCATATTCATTTTTATTTCAAGATTCAGATAAACACATCATCCATTACATTACAAACATCTAACTTGTTCTCACACTTGCTGACCACTTTATGAGCTCTAGCATTTGGTAGGTGTACAGCTAAGGTGTTTTCCACTTCATAAAGTACTAGAACATTTTGTTTTTGTTTTCTATTTGCCATCTGGTTAGAATTATTTTTAATTTTTGGGACCTGCTGAAGTACCATTAGGTTCCACCAGCAGGACCTAATGTTAATCAAGGGCATCCAACATTTCCAGCTTAATCTAACAACAATTAAGCCAATTCCTTACTATTACAGGTGAAGATAAAGTCACCAAGCACTAGTGTTGATCAGTTGGTGGCTATTTAAACTATACTTTGTTTGTAACGGAGATATAGGCTATAGGAAGTTAACATTCAATCAGATGCTAGCATACAGAGAAATAGGTATATTTGCATTCAGAGAAAAAAAAACTTTAGGATTCAACAGATATTTCTGCATAGATGTAGACATTAGGTAAGCTCATAAGTTTAGTTAATCATTTCATTTCAGACAGGAATTAAAGCTAGTAAGCAATGTATATTGGTTAATTTGCCAAATTAGATGCTTAAAGTGGCATAAAATGACTAAAAAGACAAACATATTTGAGTTTTGCTGATTCTTGTAGCAGGGATGCCTGTATCCAATACATCTGTGGTCATCATCTGATCTGTGCTTTACTCACTGTTAATCACTGTGACATAGTAGTGTGTGTGGTGCTGATACAAGTGTGTTTTTGCACGCTCATGCATGTTTAAGGGGGGTGTACTAGTCAGGAGTGATTTCGAAACTGCACACTGGTGAAACTAAAAGATGCTTATACAAACTGTACACCAGCAAGATGGTTCTAGGGTTTCTCACTAGTGTGGCTAAGTGGTATATAAAAACACAACACTGAATAAATTAAATGGAACCCAATTTAATTAAGATTGCTATGCCATGGCTGACGTGATGACAGTACTCACAGTTATCGTTGTCCATCACGGGTAAATAAAATGAGATGCAAACCTCAGCTGTCTTTTGTTTCTTATATTTCGGGGAGTGTCTTCATCGTCACGGCTGTCTTTCTGTAGGACTGCTCCCTTTCTATCTCCATTCCCTGTAACTGAAAATCTTTGCATCTCTCCATGTTTAATTATGGATGAATGGGGAACAATAGGGCTGTAATTGATGGACCTCTTCTCTCTGTCTCCTCACATTCCTGCTTTATCTACCGCACAGTGACAGAAATCACAAACGGCTTCTCCTGCCGCCACCTTTTCAGCTCATTCATGTAAGACTGGCTTTATTGTCCCAGTCACTGCCTGAAAAGCCACTGATTATGTTAACTGGTTATCACATCTGCAGTAAAAGGGGCGAATAAAAGGGCCGGCATTAGTGACTAGGATAAATTGTCTGTTTGAATGTTGGAGATTAGCATGGAGATTAGCGTTATTATTTTCCATTGCCGTTTGGGAATGTCATTCACATCCTGAGCTCGTTTAATAACCTTGGTGATTCCGTGTCTTTTTGGAATTGCCTTTGGTTCTATTTTCCTGGTTAACACTCCCCAGTCCCCCAAAGGCATTTACACTTAATTTTTGTAAAATATTTTAAATGTGTGAAGGTAAAAGTGGGACATTTGGATTTGAATTCTTTTTATATTGTGTGGAAGGGTCTTTAAGAATCGTCTTATTAAAGATTATTAAGGGGAACCGAAGGTGGTTGTTTTACGACATGAAATCACAAATAAATGGAAGAAAGTTGGAAGTGCAGACTAAAAGCTGATGACTGAAATGTATATGTAATTCTTCCCATATGGCATGTATTCTATGCAGTTATTCATATTTCAGGGGATTAGATATAAGATTATCGCATAAGGAAGGAGAAACAGAAAAAACAAGAATGTTCAAAACTGGAAAAATAATCAAAAGCTGCAGATAACGTGGGACTGCTAATAACCATGCAAGACCTGGTAGACCACCTAAACTGTCACCATCACATAAACAGTACTTAAACCTTCCATCTTTCAGAGAGAGAAGTAAGCCACGCTCCACTTTTACTGTACATCTGAAACAATCCACAGCTGTTTCCGTCCATCTCTCCACTGTGAGAGGACAGTTCAACACTATGAGTCTGAAAGGAATTCTAGCTGTCAAGATACTATTCCTGGGAAATGGTGTTCTCAGAGCTTTTGACTGAATACCTCCAGATCTTAGCTTTACTGAATGTGTTTCGATTACTTGGATTGTGAAAAGCTGAAAATGCAACCCACCTCTAACACTAAAATATTAACAGTGTATATACATAGTATAAATACCCCTGCAGATTTCTTTGAAGGTCTCATGAAAAGAATGGACACAGTAAAACGCAGTGCTGGACAGTAAGGATTTAAATATACTGTACTTAAGTAGATTTTTGGTGAATCTTTACTGAAGTATTTCCATTTTTAATTTTTACTCCACTTAATTTCAGAGTCAAATATCTGACTTTTACTCCAGTACATTCAGTAAAATCTGTCGTTCCTTTTGGCTTATGTGTGCATAAAAACATGTCAAAACAAAAGTACGATGCCACACACCATTCAGGTACAGTGCGTGTTTAGTTTTGAACTTGTGTTGATCTGTTGGTCAGAGCATTGTCCTACCTAATGGACACTGTTGTGCCTGTGAAGATTTTTATAGACGTGTGTAATTAGACTAATTAATGACCTTCTGTTAATGGACTGGTGGACCGAGAGTGACTCTACAGTGTCTTCAGATAAAACACCTTGACTAAGAGTCTTGTTACAGAAATGATAACTGGACATTAGAGCCATGATAATTCATGCTTCTTGTACTCTCCATACTTACGTACATTTGAAGGTAAATACTTTACTACTGTTACTCCAGTGGAACTTCTACTGTTGCTTGTGAATATTTTACCCGGGATATCTCTACTTTAACTCAAGTACATGATTGTATTCTTCATCCACCTCTGGTAATAAAGAGTGGACAGAATGAATGCTGAAACAATCAGATATATTGAGCTTTCAAGGCTTCTGTATATTTGATTATAGTTACGCTACAGCAAATTAACTTTATTATTTTATAGAGAAGAACCATTTCAGGAATCAAAGCTCCGCTGGCATCAGAAAGGCTGTGGGCGCAATGTGTGTGTATGTGTGTGTGAAGCACTTTGTCAGTGGTAGTGTGTAAGTCTTCTCACCTGAGGCAGACAGAGTGTCCTTCAGACCCATCTGCCTGCCTTCCCACTAGCTAATTAATTTCCCCATGACTGCACGATGCGGCCGCTGACAGATGCCGAACAGCCCGATGCTCTGGAAAGCGACATGAAGCTGTCTGGAGAATAAAGCAGTGTCCAAAAAATGACAGGTATCGTCAGGAGAATACACCGACATCCTGCACAGTCAGTCAAACTCATGCATGAGCACGAAGCAGAGGGTGAATAGACCATAAAGAGCCACTTATCTGTGGTAAATCTCAACTCCTTCTCCACCTGCTGATTTACTTAATAAAGCACCCAAGCTCCAGCATGTTTCTCACCGCGTGCGCAAAATCTCACATGTTGAATTAAAGCTGTACTACGCTAAGAGGTAATGGGGTAAAAGTGTCTGTGTGAGTTATTGAAGGCGTTTAAGACTCCTACACTCTCACATTATGAGTTATAATGTAAAAAGTCACAGCTGGTAGCAGGGTGGAAAAAAGGCGCACAGAAAGTTTTGGTAGGAACCAGAAGCGCTCTACATTAGGAAGGTAATGGACTGAAATACTGTGACCCCATCGTCCCAGCAGATGTTTCTCAGTGAGATGAGGAGGACCGTTATTAATCTTGTAGGCCCGCATGCGTGGTGCAAGCTGACTTTTGTTTTGGTGCAATCTGTCATTGTCAGGCTGTCTAGAATAATGGCTATTAAATATTAACAGCCGTCCCACTGCAAGCCGAAGTATAACACAAGATGTTTCCAATTAGGGTCAGGCACTGAGAGAACTCTCTACTGTAACCTGCATTCCAATAAGATGTGGAAAGGGACACTCGCATGCCGTGCACCGCTGTAATATTCCTGATGTGTATCTTTGAGGGTTTTCTTGTAGCTGCAGGTCCACATCACATTACATATGGGTCTCTATGCAAACGTTTTGGAGTACTTAGCACTGGTGCTATAAAAGTTGCAAGCCTGTAGTAGATATATACTGTTCAGCTACTGAAATCCTGTATCAAGCAAGTATGAGAAAACTTCTGAAACTCACACAATAGTACCAATAGTGGGTCTCTGTAGTCCTCAGGCATTTACAGAGTGTTGTTGAAGAGAGGTGATGTAACAGTGGAAAACATGAACCTGCCCCAGCTTTTTGCCCCCTAGGTCAGTGTGTGTGTCTTTAATTCAATGGAATGGTGGCCTGCCTAGGGTATTGAAGGATTAGTGGCTCAGAAGAAGAATGAATGAATAAATATATTCTTAAATAATAGTACATTTTATTTTGACATGTTCATATAAATATGAGGTTTAAATGAGAACAGAAATTTATTCTGTTTAATTTGCAATTTGAACAGTGTCCCAACTTTGAGACGGGTTCCTAAAATTGTGATTCTAAAACCATCATGCTGCCGGTAAAATGTTTGTATTTGTCGTTCGTGTTGTGAAACACATAGATCATTCAATTTCTCCACAATAATTCAGATTCCCTACTAGCATTCAAGAAGCCTTTTTACATGAGAGTAAGAAACACCTCACCATCAGTAATGCATATGTGGTAGGAGTCATAAATTCCTACAACAAATTCCAACAGTAAGTAAGATATAACCTGTAAAATTAAATCATTAAACCGTTTTATTGTGATTCAGCAGTTTACATTTAATAATATTTCCACAGTGAAAATATTTTTTAGTATACAAAAAATATTTACAGCCAGAGTTGAACAGGAAAACTCAAAACTCAAAAAAGCTCCAAACATATATGACTTGGGTATGTTAGAAATGTTGAGACTATTTGTTTACAAAAACATTGTTTGATATTACGCATAGTTAGAACAGCTCACTAAATGACTGAGTGTGAACAAGCGTCCAGACTCTTCTCTGTCCTGTCTCCCAGACGGTGGAATGAACTCCCACTGGAGCAGACTGAAGACCCATCTCTTTGTAACACACTTAAGTGAGTGAGCACTAATAGATGTGTATGTTATGTGTTGTTTTTGCATTTATACTCACAATGACCTTTCCTCTCTGTAGGTATGAGTGCTGGGCTGGGGTTGGCAAGTAGTGCACTTTTGCTTTATATATGTCTGTGTTTTGATCTCTCTAGGTATCAGCACTGGCCCTTGTTCGGGCAGCGTCTGAGCTCATGGTGAGTTTTAGACCCTTTGTAGGAGGGTACAGCTGTACTAGTTGGAAAATATTATCTAACAGAACACTAAACACGGTTGTAAGTCACTCTGCATAAGAGCGTTGGCTAAATGCCTTAAATGTAAATGAATACCAGACTCATGAGTGTTGGACATATGTTTGGAAGGGAGTGTGGGGATCCTACCTCAGAAAATTTAAGAATATTTCCTTTGCATTTTGTGAAATTCTACCTATGCTTTGCTGTGGCTCTATAGGAAATTACAGCTTACAGATTTTTAAACAGTTACCTGGTCACCTCTCTCTCTCAGTCTGCCTCTATCTCTCTCTCTGAACATGGCAAATGCTTTACGGAGAAAATGAGCCGAACAGCTTACTGCTTATGCCATTAGCAAAGAAGGGTGAAAAAAGCCCCCTTCATTATAGAGATCTGCAGTAGCTAGAAAAGCTGAAAATTCATGTTTTTTTGTGTTATTGAGCTACAAAGGCTACATCCCACTTCAGAGTGTCTGATTTTATTTGTAATTTTAAATATGTTTTTGAAATGATAATTTTACCTTCAGTTTGGAGTATTTTGGACGGTCCCCATTTAAAGAAATAGGCAGGAGTATGGCCAGAAAAACTGTGGAGACAGTACAGCTCTGATGTGCTCTGAGAAAGCATACTCGTTGTTGAGTTCCCTCATGAATTGGCACGGCCCAGTGGTTTGGAGTGGACCTGAATATGAGTGGAGTGTTTACATGCTAAAACAGACTGAAGTTTGACAGCCCTGCACCCACCAAGGCAGGCAAAGTGAACTAAGTTCAGCAGTAGCAGTAAGAAGTTTTCAGACTGAAATTTAATAAATTCACACAGTAGCATGAACTGTGGCAGTGCATTAGTATGAGCATTGCAGTAAAAGCAGGTTACTTAGCAGATTAGTTAGCAGAGTCTCCTCTCATGAGCCCACAAAAACTGTACTGTCAAGAAAAGTCCCACCTTCCAGCTGATTTGGATATTCTGATGGGTGCTGTCACTAAAACAGAGACTCTGATTGGTCCTATCACTGAACTGGAGCTTTTGATTGGTTGTGTCACTAAAATGCAAACCCATATTGGTTCTCCCTCTGAGTTGTAGCTGTTTGTTGGTCCATGCTGGGCAGCATAGTTTTCTTCTGTACTCATCCTGAACTCAGTCAGAGATTGGTGGGTGTTGATTCAAATGTATATACAGTTAACAGGCTAGCAAAACAATAATACAATTTTTGGAAAAAAGGGTAGGAACATATTTCTACCATCTCTGCTGTAAACTATACCCATGAACTGACTACAACTTCCATAAGTAAGACCTGACCAAGTACTGTATATACTGTCTGCCTGCATTGCTGACCAGTTTGTCCAGTGACGGGGCTTTGCCTGTATCCTGCGCACCCATCTGGTGATCCTGCTATTTATTAATAGAGTAATCAGACATTTCTTTGTCTGCCTCACTCAACACTTCTCATATACTTTAAAACAGACTGTTGTCACAGTCTTTCATCTAACAGTTAGAATTCTATTCAATATTACATATAACTGTAAATTATTTTTTGTGTTTGTTTTGCTATCCTGGGTTGACCTAAAGAGGATGGGTTCCCCTTATGAGTCTTGGTTCCTCTTGAGGTTTCTTCCCTTTGCTCTGAGGGAGTTTTTCCTGGCCACTGTTGTACCCTCAGTTTGCTTATTTGGGGCTTGGACACTGATTCTCTGTAAAGCAGATTTGTTAAAACACCTCTTGTAAAAGGTGTGATATAAATAAATTTGATTTGACTATTTGTCAAATCAATTTATATGTGCACTGGAATTATATCTCCTGCCACTTCACAGAGCCCTGCTTTACCCTTCCCAGCCCTTATTTTCCCTTAGAATTACATTCATTTATAATATATCCCAACGAACAGGCTCAGACAGGTCAGAACAGGTCAAGTGTTAATATTGATGTGAAAAAGTCATTCATGTAATCCATAAAGATTAATGAGAGATGGGCACAATATAGGGTTGATATAAGAAACACTTAGCTTTCCCAAGCCCCCAAGGAGATGGTTTAAAGTTTAATGCATCTATTTTAGCTGTGTGTGCATTATGATGTGGTGCTAAGTATGGCAAAATGATTTCATTTCCAATTTCAGAATGGTATGATTTATTTGAAAGCTACAAATTGGAGAGAGGGCCAACTACCATGTTAAGCTAAAAAGTACATGACTGATTCTTCTTATTGCCGTGCTGTTGTGTATACCCACACCAAGATGTCTAATCCACTGAGGAAAGTCTGTGCCTCCTTCCCTTGCTGATGTGTTGGTATTTGACACCCTGACACATGAAGCCATATCCATAATATGTTTCAAGTTTCATGATTATTTGTCATTTGCACAACACGTCAGGACATTTATGCATTGACACGCTTGTGGTGAGGCTCAGGTTAATACTCTACAGCAGGACAACATTATATACATACCAACTTAACATTAAAGAAATATAAAAGAGATATATTAAAGAAATACAGAATATACAGAAATATGGAAAGAATTCCTCTGGTATGTACATTTACATTTATTACAATAAATTACATTACATTATTATAATAATAATAACAATAATTAATCACAGGTAATAACAGTTTTCACAGACATGCATGAGACATGCACATTAATAGTTTATCAGGCACACCTACCTTGTCCCTACACTTCTTGGCCATTTTATCAGAAATAGGAACCACCATAGTGTCCATCACTGGCCAGGTATATAGGCATTCTCAGCACAGCAGTAACACTGACAAGGTAGAGTAGGTTGTGCTGGCACAAGTGTTATTGGAGATTTTACACACTGTGACTAACACTGCTGGACATCCAGCCAACAGTGATCCTGTGATCAGAAAGTAATCATTCATGAAGGATTACAGTAACTGTGCGTGGAAAAAGATGAGCTATTGGCTAGCAAGGATGCTATGTCCCTCACAAAAAAATACATGGAATGTTAACAAATAGACTGCCTTATGCTTTGACATACATACTGTTTATAGCGTATCACATCAAGCCGCTCCAAAAAACTGTTTGTCTAATGTATACAGGCATACTGTCAGTACAGTTTCTGTCAGTACAATCAAAACAAAAGAGAAAGGAATTACTGGCAATGGCTATATAGAACATATATACAATGGCTAAATCTTTTGGTAAGTTTATGACTTTGTTACGCTCAATGATTTGATTGTACAATTATGCCCTCTGATTTGAGGCACTAGTCCATTTACCCAGTGATTTCAGATGTCCGCCAAACGTTTACATTTATTCCACAGTGTTTTCTCTGAGATCAATAGCGGTTAAAACTAAACAGGCCTGTCAGATTCAGCAACATCAGGATTCATGCTGAGAACAAGCCAGGCTCCCTCTGTGCCAAACTGAAGTACGCACAAATCCAATCGCAGCCTGCGTTACGTACCAAAGCATGGATTGGTTAATTATAGAACAACTGAGAGGAGGAGACACATCTACCACTGTGGGTGTGACCCACTAAACCATATTGTTGAAAGTGTTTGAGTCTTTGTGTGAGGAAGGGAAGAAAAAAGATGAGGAAGATATGAACAGATAAAGAACAGAGCAGAGAAAGAAAAGTCACATGCTTCAGTTGAGGATTTTACTGGTTGAACAAAGAACTGTATAATCTGTTGTCTCTCAAAGTCCACTTATAACATTAGTGTTATTTTTGTACCAAATTTTACTTTTCTGGTTTTCTCTTTTTGTCCCTTGTAGAACAGATTAAACTGGCTGTTTTTGTGACTGTGCCTATAAGACTGATGTATGTAAATGAGCTCTGTTCTGATTGGCTGCTTTGCATTGAGCCTCATTTATGAAGTCATAAATTCTGTCACCTTCTTAAAACTTTAGTCAGAGTGGGTGGAGTTAAACTCCTGTAGGTTAAATATAGAGATAAATGTCAATGAGTTGGTTCCTGTGTCATCACCGAAACATTGAATTCAAAACGAGCTATTGTTGCAGCTTAGTTTCTGTAAATGGACTGTAGAGACTGGGCAGTGAGCAGCAAGTGTATACCTTCAAACTCATTTATTTCCAAAAAGTGAGTGAAAGTCATTTTCCATGATACTGGCTCTATAAGTCACTGCAAGTAAACAATGAAAAACTGCATCTCTGTCCCCTCCCTGGTTATTACATTTTTTAGCCCTGGTTAGATTTTTTTCTAGAAATATAAGGTAGAGAAACGCAATAACTCACGTGTTTACAGTGGCATTTATCGGGCCACTTTCTTTGTTATGATTCAGAGCACAAACACAATCTTGTGTTTCATTAATTAGCTAAATCGATAGCTTCATGCAGCCTTGTTTGTCTTGCTGTCAGATAATAAACTTAGGCCTCCCTTAGGGTGGCGCGAGTTTGATTGTGATCTCACTTCCATTCTTCAAATTAATCTTTTATTGATCAGAGAGCGAGTGAAGCGCACGCTTTGCTTCGAACAACCCACTTGGATGCTCATGCGTGTTTGAAGTGTTTGAATTCAGTGCTGTGGAGCTGGAGGAG
Source organism: Prochilodus magdalenae (assembly GCA_024036415.1). Classification (NCBI taxonomy): domain Eukaryota; kingdom Metazoa; phylum Chordata; class Actinopteri; order Characiformes; family Prochilodontidae; genus Prochilodus; species Prochilodus magdalenae. The sequence goes on along the minus strand of JAMWET010001711.1, from coordinate 150,606 downwards.
GTCCAGTTAAAGAGGTTAAAGTTCAATCTGCATCATTCAGTTTACAGCCAATGGACTTCCAAAGCTAAGGATTGAAAAGAGTGAGGTAACTAGATTAAAGAAGAAAGTGTTAGGCTAGGGATAATGCTTATTAAAGGAAAATATTACAGAGACAAATCAAAATCATACAAATTTTCGCTTTCCACAGATGCTGTCGATCAGCCAAGACATTCTGGATTCTTGCTTCTTTGGTCTAGAACTGGACATGTGAGGGTAACATTGGTAACAAACAGCACAACTCAATAGTCACCCAAATAGCTCAAATGATAACAGTAAAAATACATCACCAAAGCTACATCATTCAAAAACTAAATTACAGTGTAAATGTTTGGGATCAATGTTTTTTTTTATCAAAACAATACCATCTGGCTGCAGATAAGTGTGTAAAATGATTTTAATTATTTAGAACTGTGCATATTTAGAATAGGTTTATTTATGCACTATTACACTTTACTGTATATACAGGTACATCCTAATTCCTGGACACTCTCAGACACTTTACTGTATATACTGTATATCTGAACTCCTGGACACTCTCAGACACTTTACTGTATATACTGTATATCTGCACTCTTGGACACTCTCACACACTTTACTGTATATACTGTATATCTGAACTCCTGGACACTCTCAGACACTTTACTGTATATACTGTATATCTGAACTCCTGGACACTCTCAGACACTTTACTGTATATACTGTATATCTGAACTCCTGGACACTCTCAGACACTTTACTGTATATACTGTACATCCTAACTCCTGGACACTCTCAGACACTTTACTGTATATACTGTATATCTGAACTCCTGGACACTCTCAGACACTTTACTGTATATACTGTATATCTGAACTCCTGGACACTCTCACACACTTTACTGTATATACTGTATATCTGAACTCCTGGACACTCTCAGACACTTTACTGTATATACTGTACATCCTAACTCCTGGACACTCTCAGACGCTTTACTGTATATACTGTACATCTGAACTCCTGGACACTTTCAGACACTTTACTGTATATACTGTACATCCTAACTCCTGGACACTCTCAGACACTTTACTGTATATGTAAACTCCTGGACACTCTCAGACACTTTACTGTATATACTGTATATGTAAACTCCTGGACACTCCACTCCACTTAAATACCAGTATATGCACATGTTTATTATGTTAATTCAGTCATTTATCTGCTGATAACTGCGCCCCTTGCACAATCATGCACATTTATTTATTACTATTGTTGTTTCTACAGTATACAAGGTATATCTGTATTTTCTTGTATATATTTCTTTCCTCTTGTATATATTTCTTGCATCTATCTATCTATCTATCTATCTATCTATCTATCTATCTATCTATCTATCTATTTTAAAAAGATTTTTCATTACTACAGATGAAATTTTTCTGGATTTTAGATGAATCCAGAAAAAAATGATGAGTCTGAAATGATTGAGCATCAAGAATTAAGTTAGCCTACGGTTAGTATCCAGAATGCCTTATTTTCCCAAGAATGTTACTAAATCTTGTGGCAGAAGACCTTCCAAGTGTTCCATTGTAGTGCAGAAAATTTAACACCTGAGGTGTTTTTGGACCCCATACGTTTTCTTATAAATGATCATATTACTCTACTAGTCCGTCCATATGTGAGGAAACTAATGAATCAAAAGTGAAGCTTTGCTTTAAAGAGCTAGACAACAAACCTCGAACAGCAGCAATGAAATACTGGGCACTAGGCCTTCGTATCTTGTAAAGCCCAAACAGGCTAGCGCAATCATCTTGAGTGGGTCCTTCCATTTGTTTTCATTTGCTCTTCATTTTTCAAAGCTTCAGGGGGATTTGTAAAGGATTTCTGAAAGAGGCACCATCTGTGATCTTCAGGAAAAACAGGACCAGAGTAACAAGTCTCACTCTGCTGTAGAGATATTTTTAGCTGATAGAATATCATGCCCAACCACGCTCCCATCCATAAAACCAATTTGGTTCCATCAGAGTAAATGACACTTAAAAAGTTAATGATCAGAACAGGCAAAATATAAAGACCTGGGACACAGGGTCCTAATGGTCCATATGGTCAAACGCCACTTGGAAGTTGATACTGAAAGGATCTCTTGTTCACTAAAGCATGTTGAGAAGCTCACCACGTTTTTGAGATTGTCAGAAGGAACATTGTTAAATATGTGTGTACTGAAGAAATCAAAGATGTTGTTTCCATATGGAGGAAAGTGAAAGGTTAGCGTTCATGGTAACCCCTGGCGTTTTTATTAATCAGTGTAAAAACGTTCAGACGGTAGAAAAGCTGCTTGAAGGCATCAGGGGTCATACATATTAATGTAATTGTCTTCAGGCCACAAGAAACATGGGCAAGACAAAAACCTGGGCTGTGATCTGCAGCTTTGTAGAAGTGTTTATTCAGTGAGCACACCACATGGTATGGTGAAAACGACTCACTGGAGAGTGTTTTGTGGAGGTAAAAAGCTAGAGGCACACTCTTAAATATGTTACCATGAATGAAGAAGCGGTGAAGAGTGCAGCTGAGGGAAAAGACAAGCCTGGAAACAGTGTTTTGTGATGTATCTGCTGCCTGGGCATCGTTAGAGTCTCCCTTTCCTGAACATCCAGATACCGAGAACATGCCCCTGTGTGCAAACGTACTCTAACACGATAAGGAGAACTGTTAGGGTGACTTGAGCTTGACTGCTAGGTGTAAAAGCTTGACTCGTATGACATACCGGCTGTGCAGATAACCACAACTAAAGACATTCATTTATCACACCTCGTAATGACAGACTGTGCCTATAACAGCCACAGACCGTCAGTTGGAGCCATCAATATCAAGACATCAGCGGAAATAAAGAGATTAAGATAGCATACCATATATTTTTGAAGCTTTTAAGATATTAACATGCTTTAGCTTGTAACTGATTTACAATGACTTAGAATAGTCAGAGGCTATAACGGAGGTCTCTGTTATAGAGGCCTCAGTTTTCCATTTCTAACGACCACCTGAAACTTACTGGTCAAGCTGTTGCTCACACTTGCATATTAACATATCTAGAACTTACAGTACACCTGAAGGAGGTTTGTATCTCCTAACTGGTCCAATCTATTAATAAAAAATGTGACTGATTCCATTGTTAGTTTCAGTTAGTGGTTAATCTGACATGTTCAGCTCAGCTAGAAAAATTCTTATTAAATGTTTTAAGAAATTAACCTTTAAATTATACTAATGAGGAAATAAGGGCTTTACTTTATTAGTACTGTTCTCCACCATGTTGGGGGTAGCTGGCAGCTTTAAACAAACCTATCCACTATGACTGGTCATGAGTAGTTGTAAGTAACCGTGAGTGAGATCTGATGTCAGCCATACTGAGGAGAGCTCTTATGAGTAGCATTTTGAACATTCATGGTATATGCAGATGGGGACAACATGACTGCAAGTGCTCTATTTGATACTAAAAAAAATTTGCACCATAGAATTGCACGGTTGGGCCAGATTTGATGGATGCCTTCCTTGCCGCAATTCTGCTGTAAATTCCCTGTAGACTGGGATTTTTGCCACTGCTAGTAGACTGATATGGCCATATGCTTCCATACACCTGCAGATTTAGCTACTTTCTTTGACCTTTGGCATGCCCAAATGCAGTCACTCCTTTTTGCCAACATCTACTTTGCACCCTGTTTTCCGCACTTCAGATGAGCAATTTACTGCACCGTACCACTTCTTCTCAGTCTATGAATATCATCACACACCTCGCAGGTAATTATAGCCCTATCATCCTTGTGCAACACCATCTGTTTCTACCACCTTAAAACATGGAAGATGACTAGATTTTTGTGCTGTGAGCTTATATAAACATTGATGGTTTCAAAATGTGCTATTTTTAGTGTTTATGAGATCACAAGAAGCAACTCATTCACATTTATTCACCTATCTAGCCTATACCAGTTCAGCAAAACCATTTCATTCTGCAGTTCTAAGAGATATTTCAGAGCACACAACTGGCAGGGCAATCTAAATAAAACTCAGCCTTAAAGGCACAGTAACAAAACAGCCTAATTGCTTGTAAGGGATAAAAAACGTTGGAATGTATTAATGTAACTAATATATTATTATATAATGTATTAATATAACTGAATTATGACTGCTTTTAGTGCAACTGTAAGTAGATAGTAAAATATAAGGTATGGGCACCTGAAGTCTCTGCCATTTCCTGTAGTGCAGATTTACAACATTAGAACATGTAAGTATGCTTCACAGGGGGCATTAGGGTTGTGTCCAACAAAGATGCACCAGCTTCTGCCAGTTAAACGGTCGTTTGTTGCTGTTCATGTTCATTATGGTTATGTTTGTGGTGACTGTGCTAGAAGTGACCTTCCCTGCTGTTGAGAATGCTTGTCAGTTTAATAAAAGAGGACTTCCTTCAGATAAAGGAATGATATCCTCTTTTACTCGTTAGCAGTGACACCACAAAAAATATGCATTGCAATAATTACAATTCATACACACACACACACACACACACACACCCACATACATGCATATATATATATATATATATATATATATATATATATATATATATATACATATCACTAGCTACAGTATAGAGCAGAGGTAAATGAATACTTACTAATAAGGTACTTATAACTCATATTTCCTATTTTGTATTTCATATGTCACAGTAATAAGTTTTTTCCGTTAGTAAACCTCTCAGAGACAAATGATTTCTCATGATTGTTCCAGTGTGGGCTTTCCAAGTCTGTGAATCAGTCGTTTGTGTTTGTAAGTCAGACCGGAGACGCTTTCTTTCTGCCAGTAGTCAGGAAGAAACACACGGCACACACACACCAGGCACAAAGCCAGTAGCCCTGCCAAGATATACAGCTGTGCATCTTTCCACATCCCTCTTTCCCCAGCCTCCTTTGTCTACCCCATTATTTCTCCACCTCAACACAGCGATAATTATTCCTTTTGTTCTCAGAATCCGAGCTTCTGCAGGTTTTGTTCCTCTAAGTCTGGAGAAATGAAAATTTAATGCAGCCTTCTGCATCAGGCGAGTAGAAACTGTGATGTTCGGGGTGGTTTATAGTAAATCTCAGACTGAACTCCCCATGACTGCATTTCAGCTGCTAAAACAGAGTCTCTCTCTTGGATTAGGTTCCATTGTCGGAACTGAACACAGGCACTTCTGTCCCCCTGGCACATGGTCGTCAATTTGAATACGTATCTGCTGCAGTGGTTCCAAGCTCTTCTCTTTTCCCACCATGAAATCCACATCATACAGAGAGCCTTGTTAGAGTCTGTCTCTGAGCACGAGCTCCTGGAGCTCAGATGCAAAAGCGAGAACTTTGTAGAAAGGACAACAAAGTACCTGCAGATATAAAGAGGTGAAAGAACATTTAACGTTAACAATGAATGTTTATCCATGTATACTTTGCGGAGGACAACTGGAAGTATTTAGAAAGAGGTTTTTATAGGTTGTAGGACACCTGGAATGGTAAGTTCCACAAAACTTCAGGTAGTTCAGCCAGTTCTGTAAACACACCATCTAATGTACCATCAATTTAAAGATAAATCATGAAATTAAATGTTCTTTAGGGAACAGAATTCATTTGTATGTTGCAATAGCCAAAGTAAACTATTACATATATATTGTGGTGGGGGAGAGGTGGAGTCTCTGCTGTTCCCTCCAAAAGTGAGCATGTGCTCCTTACTGATCATGCACAAGTGTGAAGGGTCAGAAGGATGGGCATTGTGCCTCTATAAACTGGAGGAGGATGTGTACCACACACTGCGTATAACTGTAGCCATATATGTGTATATATATATATATATATAGATAGATAGATATAGATATAGATATATACATACAGGGGTTGGACAATGAAACTGAAACACCTGGTTTTAGACCACAATCATTTATTAGTATGGTGTAGAGCCTCCTTTTGTGGCCAATACAGCGTCAGTTCGTCTTGGGAATGACATATACAAGTCCTGCACAGTGGTCAGAGGGATTTTAAGCCATTCTTCTTGCAGGATAGTGGCCAGGTCACTACGTGATGCTGGTGGAGGTTCGTCCTTCTTGGTGGTATGCTGACATTACCCTGGATACCGTGGCTCTTGATACATCACAAAGACTTGCTGTCTTGGTCACAGATGCGCCAGCAAGACATGCACCAACAATCTGTCCTCTTTTGAACTCTGGTATGTCACCCATAATGCTGTGTGCATTGCAGTATTTTGAGCAGAACTGTGCTCTTACCTGCTAACTGAACCTTCACACTCTGCTCTTACTGGTGCAACGTGCAATTAATGAAGATTGGCCACCAGGCTGGTCCAATTTAGCCATGAGACCTCCCACACTGAAATGACAGGTGTTTCAGTTTCATTGTCCAACCCCTGTATATATATATGCTGAGATATTTTCATCTTAAGATAAACTCATTTATCCACAAACAGCTGACAGCTTGTCACAAATGTATTATTATACATTTTCCTTTTTTAATTTTTTGATAACCGCCAAACACTTTGCCAGGCCTGTACATGCACCAAGCAAGCCTAAACGTGATTTGACAACCAACCCACATCAGGAAACAACTAAGATGCTTACAAGCCAATATCATAACATCAATATCAGTATTTTGCTAAATGAAAACTGATGACATAAGTGCTTATATTAGCCAGTGATGACTGTTGACTACTGTTATCAGAGTACCACGGAAAAAGAGATCTATGAAAACCAATGACTATTGTGTATTTGTGAGAGCGCCCCCTACAGTCTAACAGTGCATTGACCAAAAACTATGCCAACCAACATCATTCTCTACAATAAAGCTTCTTCTAGAGGCAGCAGGAGGCTCTGTGTTCTTTGTGAATATCAAAATGAATGAAATATGCTTCCTAAGAGAATACAGCTCTGTTACTGAGGCCACACATTCTTTAATTTCCCATCTATACTGCCTCCCCATCACTAACACACACACACACACACACACACACAGTTTCACTTACCACCTTCATCTTCTGCTAAGTGGGTTCAGCTGTTCCAGTCATACCGCTAAAATCAATCTGACTCACTGTTAATCAGTTATCCAGCCCCAACATCTTGTGTGTGCATATATGTTTAAATCATATTAATGACGTCGCGTAGGAACAGAAATAGTAAGATGCTATCATACATTTCAAAGTAGGTTTATTTTGCTTTAGGCCATTTACATACAATGGCTTGTGTTTTCATCTTGATAACTTTTTTCTATGGTGTTTTCAGGCCAAAAATAAGCCAACAAAAAGCATGTTATTATATTCTCAGTTCTGATCAGAGCACTTATAATTACAGTGTAATTATGGACTTGGTGTGCAGACAGATTAATGAGTATGATGGTGTTAAAAACCTTTTGCAAGCTGTAAGTGTTGTGTGTCACTCAGTCCACATAGTAATCAGTAGCCTGTAATCTTACTGACCAGTTTTTCATTTGATAATATTAACTTTATCATAATATTAGGCGAGTCATATCAGAACAACAGTATACTATTGTTATAAAACTCTAAACTGTCTCAGACAGCCATCAAATGTATGGATTTTAAAAAATTTCTCTATATGGATTTGTAAAATTCCATCAGAAAGACTGATTAAAACTGATGCAAGTACAGAATGGTTACTGTTAATACTGAGCTTTATCCTTGTCAGTGAAGAGTACTACCATGTCCTCTTTGAGGTTCCAACCAAGCTGAGCTGAAACAGAAGGCTGACATGAAACCACTGCAGATGCAACCAATCAACTGATTGGTTGAAAGGAATTGCTGAGAGCGAGAAGACGCTTTTCCACCCTAAACACATATGATAACACTAGCGTCCCTCTGGTGTCACCTTTGAGGCTCCTCATCTGTACTCTGATTTCCTAAACTCTCCTGTTATTTTTTTCAGCAGTCTTTTGTCTTGGTGCCATCAGCCTCTTCTCAGCAAAAATGGTGTCCCTCATGTCATGCCTGTATCAGGTGGACATCACTGGTCATTGCTATGATGACCAGCTACACTGATGTGGAGCTGATGGGATTTCTGCAGTGGAAAATGAAGTAGCTGGCAACACAAGCCAGTTGAGCTGAGAAGTACTATTGATGGAAAAGAGACAATTAAGCTTTATTATTTCATGTTAGTGAATTTCCCAGATATATGCAGAGGCAACATGTACAGAAGGAACTTAACAGCATAATGCAGTATAACACCTAGAACACCTAGAAACATTAAATACCTCATAACTATTACTGGTCATAAACACTGCTACTGCCAACTGAATCATTACACAAAGTCAGGATGAGTTCCAGGGTAAGATTTCCCTTCTACATTGAAGCCCATTACAAGGATTTGTATTTTGGATACAAGGTTAGGATTTTTGTAATTTGAGTTTAGACAAGGTTGAGAAGAAAGTATTGCTCCTGTGTTGCTATTTCATCATGTTAAGCTAGCTTGAAACTTGCACAGCTTAAAGTAAAAGTTATTATTATACTTTCCTTCAGGAATGTTGGGTGCTGATGAATGTTTAATGTACCAATGTTATTTTTACTCAAATAAAACTGTTGCTAACTTTTGTAAGCGCTTCAATGGCGTTTCCATTGTTATGTTAGCTGGCCCTTGAAATTTGTACTACACATTTAAGTAACATCAGCCAATTCTTGTGGGTGCCACAGAATCGATTTTAATCATTTGCAATTGCTCTCTGATGTTCTACATATGCAGATTTTGTCCAGGTGAAAAATGGACAGATGTGGCTGTTCTTCCTAGGTTCTTCTTCTTGGTTCCAAAACTGCTAGAAACTGTCTGCATTGCCACTTTATCTTAATAGCTTCTTAGTCACACCAGGTACATCTGTAAAAAGTCTTGGTGTCACAGTCAACCCTGATCTGGCCTTCGATGAGCATATTACTAATATCACCAGAATAGCTTTTCTACACCTACGCAACATTGCAAAACTAAGAAATGCACTGTCCTTTCAGGATGCAGGAAAGATAATTCACACGTTATTGTAATGCCCTGCTTCCTGCTTGTTCCGGCAAAAGCCTTAACAAGTTTCAGTTAGTCCAAAATGCTGCTGCATTCCTTACAAGAACTAGAACATTTGACCATATTAGCCCAGTCTTATCTAACTTACACTGGTTGCCAGTGGAGTGTAAAAATCATCTTTTGCCATATAAAGCTCTAAACGGCGCTCCTCTCTACCTCACTGAACTTATATCATGAATCGTTACAAAATGAGGGCTCTCTGTTAGTGCCTAAAATTAACAAATTTACATCAGGGGGCAGAGCCTTGTCTTTTCATTCATTCAAGAATAACCTACCAGTCAGTGTTTGGGCCTCGATCTTTAAGTTCAGGCTTAAAACCTACCTGTTCATTAAAGCTTTTGTTTTTCTGCTTGATAAAAAGTGCAGATCTAGGGGTACACTGCCAGAGAGTGTTTTGGGTAAGCTGGGAATGTTCGCTCTGTCGGCACACTGCTCTTCATGTTCACTCAGGTTTGTTGGAGCAGAGGGGTGCTGACTTCTCAGGGAGTCCTCATGCCGGTGTGACCTTCTGGCTCTCCCTTTTACTTATGCTGCAATAGCCAGGCCTGCCGGAGTCACTGCTGCACTCTGTTAACATCTTGTAGTGCATTAAAATATTCAAATCGTCTGTCAGAGCTAACAGTCTGTATGTTCTCTTTGCCTGAGCTGAACTGCTGCCCATCCTGTGCGATCTGATGGTGTTGCTACACCTGCTTTGACTGGGTGCCGCTGCTTGCCTTTAACCATCACGGAGCTCCTGGCTGTCCTGCACTGTGGAAGTTTTGCCTGCTTCGTTCTGAACCATCCGATGACCCAGCTATTTAATTACAGACTAATCAGACATTTATTCGTCTACCTTATAAAGCACTGCACGCTCCTTTCCCTTGCTTGTCTTTTACCTGGTGTTGACCCAAGGAGGATGGGTTCCCCTTTTGAGTCTTAGTTCCTCTCAAGGTTTCTTCCTTTTGAACTGAGGGAGTTTTCCTTGCCTCTGTCGCCTTTGGCTTGCTCACTGGGGGCTCAGACTCCAGATTCTTTGTAAAGCTGCTTTGAGACAACACCTATCGTAAAAAGTGCTATATAAATAAAAATTTGATAAAAAAAAAAAAAAATTTTAATTATTCTCTGATGTTCTACAATGTAATGTAGTGTAAATGTAACATTGACTGGACTTGACATGTACATCCTATGATTAGGTTCTAGAGTGAAATGTTCTGTCTTCCCTTATTTGTTGAGCTCATGAATATTTTGTGAGCTCTGATTTGCTGGTTTACAGTGAGACACCATGGTGATCACACAGAAGCAACATATACAAACCCAGAGAGGAAATAAGATAACCTCTGTGTAAACAAGCATGGTTGATGTTCAAATTAAACGTGGCTGATGTTGGCTTTCAATATGCCAGCTTTAGTCCAACGTTCTGTTCAAATGAGACAAATGAGTCAGGACTGTTATATAACAGGACGTTGGAATACAGAATTTATATTTTAAGGAGGAACAACAGTGTTTGAGGTTTACACTATTTCAGTTCCATGTACTTTCATGGATATTAAGGCTGTAACCAATTTGTGATTGTTGTGTACGCATGTTCAGTAAAATTTTCTTTCATTAACTTCGACAGTGCCAGTAAATCCTACTTTGTAATGTCTTAAGGTCGTATTAATTTTTTTTAATTAATCGCATCAGAATTATTTAATATTAAACGTTGATTAATCTTATGGTTCCTATGGTATTTCCCATGGTATTTCATAAAATAAACCACAATAAGATTTTTTTTACATAAAGAACAAAGGCTTGATTGCCCAGACAGGTGATTCTGAATAGAAATTCTGTATTAAAAGCAAATTATATACATATACATGTGCATATATGTATATATGTATATAAGCTCACTGGACAAAAAATTAGTCACCTTGCGTGTTTAAGGTGGTAGTCATTCCAGGCTCCTGTGGATGGTGTTGCATAAGGGTGCTTTGTTTTGTCCAGTAAGCTTACATGCGTATATATAAAATAAGGATAAACCCTGAAAGGTGTAATCTATTTGAGAGATCTTAATAATCATGATCTGGTTATCTTTTCTTTAATAATCTCTATATACAGTTTGTCTTTATACTCAACAAAGTTCTCTTTTCATCGTCTGTCAGAACTCTTGTTTATATGCAAGTCCATTCAACTCTTCAACCTCCCTCAGCTAAAGCTTCAAAGAGCATGCTCATGAAAGAGAAAGTGCTGGTGCAGTTTGAGTTCAACTCCAGCATGTCAGCAGCTCAAGAGGAATGCCATATGTCAGTTCCACTGTGAGTTCCATGGCTGTTTCGCCAGTAGGGCAAAATTCTGTGTTGTTGTCTGGGAGTGTTGGGTGTTAATTGATGTATATCATCAGCTGAGAATCTCAGTATTTGCACTGAGTTTCTCCACCTTGTCTCCTACCTTGTAGTTAAAAACGGCTGGCCACTTTATCAGAAACAACTACCATATACATGCAGCTGTAAGACTCCACCCTATCCATCAATGAGCAGTGACACTGAAAAGATAGTAGTTAGTAAGCAGTAGTTAGTTATGGTAGTAGTTTGATAGTAGTTTCCTGGCTGCTGGAAGAACACAGGTGATCCTTTGTGTATGTATCTGGTAGCACTATAAGCTTAACCCAGTCTACACAACATTGTAAATGACTTGCAAAAGACAAATACTGCAAAGTAGTGGTCAGCACACTATAAAAGAGCTCTAAAAGTGGAAGGTAATTTGCAGCATTTCACGTGGAGACAGCATGAGCTCTGAAGCACACACCTAGGTATCATGAAAAAGCGATGAATAAGACTCAGTGTTTAAAACAGACAGCACTGAAGCGTACTCGTCACTGACACCCGTGCAAAATCCCAGTCTGGTGTGAAATCGCAGTGCACCCAAGCTAAAGTGAAATTTATTCAATTATCTGTGGTGTGAAAGTCAGTATTAATCACATCCATAACAGAACAGTGCAATGAGAGAGTGATCCGTTCTGCCATGCTTTTATTACCCATTACAGGAGAGAGAGAGAGAGAGACAGAGAGAGAGAGAGAGAGAGAGAGACAGAGAGAGAGAGAGAGAGAGAGAGAGAGGGAGAGAGAGAGAGAGAGAGAGAGAGAGAGAGAGAGAGAGAGAGAGAGAGAGAGAGAGAGAGAGAGAGAGAGTCATTCCTTTGATTTTCCCCTCCCCATTCCAGCACTTCTGTCCTGTCAGTCATTTTGAGTAGGTATGAATAAATGAATATGGAAGAGTGTGATAACGAAGTAAATGCAGATATTCTGATAAACCAGTATGCGCAGATGAGACAGAACCTGGCTTATAATATTCTATTTGAAACAGGAAATCTCTTAAACATTATTATTGTGGCTTGTGTAAAGTGGTGGGTTATGGTTAGTGGTGAACAGATTTTATATTTTCACAATGAAAATCACAAGGTGATTAAAGATGCTGCTGGAATGATCTTGGCGCCTTTGATGGAGGTATGTACACTTACATTTAGATTTAGTTTTTAGTTTTTAGTATTGAAGCTTTTTGACAGCAGCAGGGTCCTTAAAGTCCTCACATACACACATACTAGAGATATTATGATTTAATGATATATTATGATATAATGAAGTTCTCGCAGGTCTTCTCGGTTTGTCTGATAACAAGTGCGTCCGGTAGCCGACTCCCCAAATAATGTTCCCTTTGGACAGTCCTCAGCTTTTGGGCAAATTTATCCAGTTTACTGGGAGGTCTGCCCCAGCACTGGAGGCTAATCTTTATGCAGCATGTGACAATTTGTGTGTTCATTTATTTGCTCAGTTGATCTAACTAAACTCCTAACAGTTTGTGGATGAGGTTTATATTTTAAAGGGCTGCAGGTCTGTGGATTTGCTCTGTGATGCAGTCTTGTGGTGAGTAAAGCTCTATTTGAACTGTTTGACTATTCTCTCATGAAGTTTGGCATGAAATGATGACCCATATTTGTTTAAGTGTAACTTCAAATTTAACTTCAAAAGTTTCAAAATTTGTTTAATTTACTTATACATTTTGTTTAATTAAAGCTTGAATAGAATAAACAAAGCATACATTTTTGTTTTTTATTGCATTTTGCTAAATGTCCCAATCTTTTTTTCGAAAAAGGGGTTTGTAAAAAAAACTCATTATTTATAGTAATATAGCAGTGAGTACAAACACAGTGTAAATTTTACTGTAATGTCACACCTTTAAGCAGGAAAGTAAATCAGAGATCAAGTTTAGAGTACCAGGTGGTTGTATGATGCCATAAAATGAAGACTGATTGCTTTCTGTAACAGTCCAGATTCTGACTTGTTTATAGATAATAAAGGGGTACATACTCTATAAACCCTAAACCAGGAAATTCATAATGAACTCAGTATGCTTTGTGGTTTGTCTCGTGCTTTCATGCTTTACACTTGACTAATTCCACCACCACACATGACTCTTATCCCTAAGCATCCAGCTAACCTGAATATCTTCTGGGACACTAGCTGGAAAAGGTGGGTCCTATTAGGACTGGCATATAAAGGTTTTTTGTTTGCATTTCATAAAATAAAATGGAAAGGGGAGTCAGTACATGGAACGTAATGAAGAAAATACGATGACGAAGTGTTTACAACCTCCTCAACACACTGGGCACATACTGGACATGTTCCTATATGTGTTTTTAAACAACTTTCATTGAGTCAGATGCATGCACAAAAGGTTATAGACAACAGAAGAGTGTGAAGGGTACTCTGGTAGTGTCTATAAAAATGTTAGTTGGATTTCACAGCAGTATTCAAAGGATCCTTTGGATGACATAGCAGTCTAAAAATCCAGATAACTTGGCGTGCAGCTTAGCTTTTGGGATACTACAGCTACTAACACTCCACAAATTTCTGCTCATCTGGAACATCTAATTCATCTTATGAAGGGCATCCTAATAAGCTGAAAGCTAAAGCCGGGGTGTACACATTAATACTGGTTAACAGTGGCTCCCAAAGTCAGTCAATTTCCCTGCTCTAAAACACCTGACATAGCATTTGAGGAGCTTGTTAATTAGTTAATGAGCTGAATCATGTGTGTTAGATGAGGGGAGGTGGAAATGTGAGGTCCCAGGACTAAGATGGAAACCCCTGAGTTAATACTAGCACTAATACTTCTGTCAAATCTGGCATAATCATTAGACTGTGTGACCACCAAGGAGATCTTAGCCAAACAGCAAGCCATTAACTATGATTTATTACAGACCATTTTCATATTACTGAGCACAGCACCCACATTGTCCGTTCAGTCTCACCCTCAGCACAAAGAGATGGTTTGTTGGTTACAACTGAGCTAGTCAACAGACCTTTATCTTGCTGTTTAGTTTGTGATCTTCCCAGATATAACATACATGCTTCCCACAAGTCAGGATCCTCAAAGAGAGAAGACAGCTTCCCAGAGACAGACGCACTTCAGCAGAGAATTTCTTAGAAGCTGCCACAAGGGTTTAAATAATGTGTTGTCATGTTGTTAAAGACTTATTTCTTTATCTTTTGGCTTTTATCAAAAGAGATTTCCTCAAAAAATGGGATTTTGTTTCAAAAGATAATCTATGAACTCATTCCACTCATGACTGTATGCTCCCAAACCAACACTAGACCACAGCTTACAAATACTGGGACATTAAACAAGCATTTCTTTCATATGGGTTATGTTGTGCTTGAGCTGATATGTTTCAGCTGTTCTAATTTGAGGTACTGAAGTGACTCCCCTCTGATGCAGGATTCAACACACTGTGCCAGTGATTGCTCCCTTTAAGAATTCATAAGAGCCAAGCTCCTGCGCTTTCATCCATTCTAACCCAAAATAATGAGCAAGGGAACGGGCTCCTGGATTGGGGAATCCCTTTTATGTTAAAAGACAGCCGTGCTCGATTGAATTTGTCGGCTGTCATGTCAGTTTGACGATAGTTACATGGATGGCATTTTGGCAGAGGCAGGAACACAGAAAATGCCGAAGTTGTCAATGCTTCAGGTCATAATTGGGATACTGGTAGATGCTCTGGTGCTGGAACTCAAGGCTTGGCTAATCACACTTGCAGTAAATCAATCAAGGAAACTGACTGATCTGGGTAAAAAAGGTAATAATAAATCTTAAGAGTTTTATACCAATAATTTATTATCCTTTTTTCCAAGTAGCACACTTAGAAGGTGTTGGCCTGGCTGAAAAGTGGCCAACTACACTGGAAATAGCTACGTATAGAAGATCAATAAGTTAGCAAAAATGGACATTTGTTCACCACAATGTATAGTAGAAAAATGAGTCATTGCAGAGAGTGGAAAGCACCAGATCCGTAGGCACAACAACAGTGATAAATTCAGAATCGCTAAAAAACCCTTTTACCATATTTGGCATCAGAGGTGGAATAAGGTATGGAGAGAGGAATTTCAGACATAAAATATACTGTATATAATTACTCCCACAGAACTACGGAAGTAGCTACGGAACAATGGGGTATGATCATAAATACTGCATGTCAATGGTATTAACCCATACCATGTGAAAAAGCCTTTGATTTTTGTAAACCATTCAAGTTCAGACAAAGAACTGCACATATATAAGAGTTAATATGAGGAAAAAGAGGCTATTTACAGGACATTTGAGAGCGGCTGCATAAACCCACACTGAAAATTCAAGTACTTTGAAACACACATGACTTCATAAAGGGCAGTAACGTTAAGGTGCCAAGCACTATAGTGAAGTGCCTGGACCGTATTTAAACTGGCAGTCTTATGCACTTGTAGAAAAAAGACAGAGAGGTCTGAAGTGGTCAGATACTTTGAGTCAATATATAAAAAGGTTGAACATTCGATCACAGTTATGTCTGATTTGAAAGAAGGTCTGAAATGTCTTTACAAGGTGTAATACAAAAAACATGAAAAATATCGCAATTTTGTACAATATAAAAGTGTCATTTGGAAGGAAGTCAGTACAAAACTTAGTAGCACAGAGTGAATGTGAAGCCTCATTCTAGATCAGGGGGTTCCAACACTGGTCCTGGAGTACCCCTGCCTTGCACAGTTGCACAGTAATGTTTCCCTGTTCTATCATACCCTCCTCTATTAGGGACAGTTGTCAGTTAGCTGGTTTGCTGAATCTAGGGAGCAGGGAAAATACTGAATACGTAATGGGGCAGGGATGCTCCAGCACCAGGGTTAGAAAGCACTGATTCAGAGTGTGGACCCCTACACGGTGGTGACAGACAGGAAGGCATTGTGCACTTTGGTGCCCTCAGGCGCTCTGGCCCCATGACTCATCAGTTCCTGAATGGTCATCCAGTTGTCCAAGATTTTCCGGTTGCGCTTTTTCAGCATCTTCTTATGGCTCAGGTCCAGGATGCTGACCTCAGCGCCTGACGTTCCAGCAGTCTCTCTTAGGCACTCTAGCCGGCTGCGCTGCATGAACTCTCGGCGGCGCCTCTGCTCCCTGGCCCTCGCCAGCTGCTGTTTACGTTCTTCTTTGCTCCAGTAACGCCCCATTTTCAGCTCGCTGGCAGCATCATCATCTGTTGTCATGCCACCGCTGCGCTCTTCGCGGATTCGCAGTGCCCGTTCCCTTAAAATCCGATCTCGAGCAGGACGCCGTGCCACATACCTAGTCCCATCAGCTCGTACCTTTACCTTCCATTCTAGCCTACCAGGCTGAGGTGGGGAGGGCCGGCCGCGAAGGCTCAGCAAACTTAGCTGGCTCTGAGAGTATTCTAGGGAGGAGGATGAGTGCTGCTGGAGAAGCTGCATGTAGCCTTGGTAGTGACTGGCATTGGAGTGGTATGGAGAGGGCTGGCTGCGTCCTGGGCCTGCTCGGCTTCTGCTTCTTGTCCGATCATGCCGCTCATCATCAGCTGGAAGGGCAGGGTCTGACTCGGAAGGGTTGCTGGGACTCTGCTCTAGGCTGCTGGACAGAACCTGGCCTGGACCCTGTGACCCAGGACTGGTGACAGGGGTTGGCAGTGGCGGAGTGGAGATATTATGAGTGGACCTAGCTTGAGAGGAGTTAGTATTAGTGGTGTTAGCCAAAGTGAGATTGCCATGAGTGGGTGAAGAATGACTATAAGCAGGGCAATTGAAGGAGGTTAAGGGGCTACCACTTGGAGTATGAATTGCATTGCTGCTGCGCAAGTTCCTCTGATTGGCTTGGTGGATGCGCCTTTGCAAAGAGTGGTCAGGGGAGCCTTCAGTGCACAAAGGAGTGGACCGTGAGCTTTCTGCCGTGTTGTATGCACTTGAGCTGTCCTTGTCCATTAGCTTCTCACCTTGCGTCTTCTCAGGCTGCTCATTGATGTCTTCTAATTTGGCCCGGCGAGTCCTACTGTCTTTGTCTGTTCGGGGTGAGTCCCGCTTGCTTCTGCGCAGCTGGTGGGCCTGCATAATGCTTTGGCACTTGCGCTCAATACTGCGTAACTCCTCATTTAGCATACGCAGCTCACGCTCCACACCTCCTCTGCTGGCCTGCTCTGTCAGGCTGCACTCAATAGTGCTGCTGCGCCGGTACACCAGGCCACACTCGCCTTCATTCCGGATCTGGCACTTGAGTTGCAGAAGCTGCTGGAAGCGATCGCATTCCACTCCAGTCTCACCCCGTTCAGCCTCTTGGCTCAGCTCCTGATTGGCTGAGCCAGTGGGAACCAGGCGTGGCTCCACCTCCCATTGGTGCAACATATGCTTTGGAGTCCTTATTTGGATATGAGGTCCGGACTGCTCCTCACCTCCATGTCCCATCTTACTGTCTTTATGCTGCAGGGTGGAGGAGCAGGTGGCTTCATTCTCATCTGGCATCTTGGACTGCAAAGAAACAGGGTGTAAGGTTCAGTCATGGAAACGGTTCTTTGAAAAGAGGCATGAATCATGTTTTCGGTTTCATGGAGTCCTCCTCACTTGCTTGTCACAGCTGCCTGTCTGAAAGATGTCTTCTTTCCTCCGCTCCTCCAGAATCTCCATCTTGAGTTCCTCCAGGAAATCATGGTGATCTTCATCCAACCAGCCTTCATCCATCTGGAAGGGGAGACAATAACTAGATTAACTGATTGTCTACAGGCTTCATTGCTTCAAGCAAAACACCATATGTTATTCTAGCACAATGGAGTAAATGTGAATAAATATTGGATGATGTTCGTTAAGAGTGAGATCCCATTAACCATTTTTAGAAGAATCATTCATTTTACATGAATTGGTTGCGAGTTTGAACACTTACAAACAGGCAAGTGAGATAAAAGTAAGATGGAACAGAAATTGATGCTGTGTTAACAATACCATTTATCGCATATTTTTTAATAAAACAGCAAGTGTAAATAAGTCATGGAAAACTAAATATTATATATGTTTGTTTAATACAATGAAAATAGATTCATATAACAACATGAAAAAATAACTGTGTCATAACCCAACAGTAAATAGAAAGCTGAAAACGAAGGTGGACATAATACAGGACCCTGTGGTACCCCAAACATTAAAATTTCCTCCATAGAAATGAACAGTGCAACAAAGTACTTTCTTCCTTTAATATACATTATATGTCAAAAGTACCCAGAAACTTAATAAATATATTTACTAAGGTCACCTACTGCTGACATAAACATACATTCGCATGCACACACCATTGTGTAATCTGTACACAATTAGCACTGCTTAAAGAATAGGATGGAATGATCTTTGGAGTGATGGAGTTTGTAAATGCCAGTTGTGATGCCTCAATGCCTCTTGATCTCTTTACTAAAATGATTAGCAAGAATCTGTTTTTAAAAAAATGCTGAATGTGTGTCAGATGTGAATGTGACACCCATCAAAACAGAAACGCAATCACTGTCTAATCACATCTGAACACTTTGCCCTGCCCGGGTATGGTTTTAATTGGTCTCAGCATTCACAGGAAACTTCATCTGGGAGCTTTCAAGACTGATTACAATGGCTGGTGGCTTACCTGTGCCTCTGGCCTGGTAACTAATAATACAATGTTCCTGGTGTCTTCATTAGAGAGAAGAGCCACAGCTTCCTCTCTGTCCTGCACATCACGGCCATTTATCTGCAAAAAACATACATATGGAAAGATAATGAATGATGCCCAGTACTATGCAAAATGTGCCACATCAGTGACAGAAATGGAATAAAGATTCACCGCTCACCCAAACAAGCTCACACTGAACAAACAAACACACACTGACACACATATACAGCCCCCATCCTGAGATAAGAACCCACAGTCAATTATATATTTACAGAAAGAGTGGCTGTGCATCGATTACAGGGAGGCACCTCAGCCTCGGGAGTCCGAGCGTTCATAAAAGCATCCTAGCAGCGCACGTTCAGACACACAATTAACCAAACCCTGACAGGTGGCGTTCATCTCTTTCTGTATAGAGTAATGGGTCTGTCACAAAGAGATAATGGGGTGGGGAGCAAGCCAAAGAGAGAGAGTAAAAAAGAGAGAGGGAGAAATTCACAGGGCCCGCCAATCACTTTGAGTCGGTCTACTTTCCTTCAAAATAACAATCCTGAATCTCCCTGGTTTTCATATAATCACCCTAAACCATATATACCTTCTTATTTTTTTCTGAATATATATCTATAATTCATATAATAATATATGTACAAAGCTTCACACATTGGTGTGTCTACACATTCCCCAAGATTCAGAGAACAGAAACACTGGAGTCCATCCACAGCTTGCTGAACAACAGGATGCATTTTAACAATATGCAGGTGTTTAAAAAGGAACCTATTCTACATCAAGTTCATATAATCATAAAGACAAATGTTACTTTAATAAACAGATAGTGAAATTTAAAAAATCTGAATCTAGGAGTTATCAAAAAAGAGGTAACACTAGAGTCAGGTGCTCCGAACTGTGAGTGTGCCATATAATATGAGGTAAACATAATTTTAATAACCTGCTCTAACAAAACTGAGTGCAATATGGTTCACTTAAAAGAGTTCAGAAAACCTCAGTAGAAATGATATTTTCATACATATTTTTAAAAGCTTACTAGGGATTTCTAGAGCCTCGGATCTCCATCAGTCAGAAACTGGGCATCATAACTGCTCCTCCAGGTAAAGGGTGTTCTACAAAGATCAGTGCACATGCATTCTGCAGAACCCTCAAATAAATGACATAAAGACATAGAGGGACAGCCAAGGATCATCCGACACTGCAGAGAAACCCATGTAATTCCAGTGTGTTTGCAAACCTTCACTGTACCTCAGATGCAACAGACCTCTGGGGTTGTACTCTGTCCAATAAAGACTCTGGGTCTAAACCTTTATTCTGTGTGACTCTTTGTAAAGATGGCCATGCTGAGGTAGAACAGACATGGCTGCAGCTTCTATCATATCAAACAATTGTGTTCTAGTGCTGCAGCAAAAATAAAATTATTATTTAAATAAAAATTGAAACGTAATAAATGGAGTTTGAGATTTGGATGAAGGATTATCCTCCTTCCATCTAAAACCCTATGACTTCCTATCTGTGCCTTCTGTTTCCTGTGATGTTTTCACAGTCCCCACCACCACCCCACCTCCTCTCTGCTCTCCAGTCCTATATCAGTCCTTCCACAGTTCAAAGGAGGAGGGTTAGGGGGTGGCGAGGTCCAGTCTTCTAGCTCCAAGCCAAAGCAGAATTCTCTCTCTCAATTAAACTCCCTTCATACTAATATTGTATGCTCTGAGCTCACAACAGACAAAAAAATCCAGTTCTCTTCCAGTTGTATTGTAAATCAAACACATTTCCATCGAGACACAGTCCATCAGTATTACCGAAGAAGAAAATGCATAGTGCAGAAAAGGGTACATCTAAAACCGGCAGTAATTGGATTTTACAGCTGCTGTGAAAATATGTGTTTGGTTTACATACAAGCATTGCTCTATGCATATAACAAGCACGCTAATATCTGTGCATTCCCTCTTATTCCAGTAGGAGCTCTACCTGTAAAATCCGATCTCCCTCCCTGATGCGTCCGTCTCTGGCGGCTATGCTGTTGGGGCCGACCTAGAAGAGACAAATTCAAAGCTCACATCAGTTTCCATGACTGCTGTCCATGTTTAACTACCACTGTGAGAGGCTGCCATACTCTTTGATGGTGTGATATTTGGTGAATTTCTCGACATTTGGTTTATTATTATGTTTATTTTTAGCATTTTCTACTGTGATCTGTACAAACACAATCCTTGCTTGTTCTGCTGTCCAAGTTCAGAGTAATATCACCTTTTATCAACAGAAAATCTCAGCTGTTGCTTGGTGCATTGATCTTTCAAGAGAAAGCGAGACAACTGTTCATCAAACAAACGAAAATCCAAAAAAAAGCCTGATGAAAGAGACCGAAACACACTAGTTGTCACGCCTAATTCATGTGTCAAAGATTTTTAGATTTGAGGAAAATCAGCGTCTATATTTTCACGTCTTAGCAGAGGTGCTCATAAACTTTCAGTGGATCTGCTTGGCATTGGAACCTGAAATGATTCCTATAATTTAGATCATGAAAGAGATACTAAAAAGCGAGGGAGAAACAGGGAGAACCACCACTGAGCAGTGACACAAACATCATATTCATACATGCATTTTTAATGATCCACATTAGCATATCCCCCTCTCCTCTCCCTTAGAGGTATATAAATAGCATATCTCTGTAGGTTGGTAGGTTGTTTACGATCTGCCTTCTGCCAGGCATCTTAGAGGCGAAAAAGCGTGTTTTAGGTGCCGCCACTGTATTTACCAC
The DNA here is from genome assembly GCA_024036415.1 of Prochilodus magdalenae. Classification (NCBI taxonomy): domain Eukaryota; kingdom Metazoa; phylum Chordata; class Actinopteri; order Characiformes; family Prochilodontidae; genus Prochilodus; species Prochilodus magdalenae. Next base: position 128,782 of record JAMWET010001711.1, on the reverse strand, counting down.
CCTCAAAGAGATTTTGTTGCTGTAAAAGCAAGCTAGCTGTACTCAACAAGAGAACAAGTTCTTCCACTAGACTGCATTTTCTACTTCTTTCCTCCTTTGTTTGTGGTTAATGTGTAGAAAACAGTGCCAGGGACCCACGTTCCATTTTGCCCGCTGCTGGAGACGAGAGGGGTATCATTCGCAGGCAATTAAAATCATCAATTAAAACGCAGAAAGGGAAGAGGCGGGAATCGCATTTCAGACTTCACTTCCTCTCTCTATGCCTGGCTCTGTCTTAGCAGATAATTAGACTTTCTGACTTTGAAAAAAACAGAAATCCTTGCAGAGGCTCACCAAATGAAGCCCCTTCAATTTTCCTGGGTGGATGCGCTGTTTTTAAACAATACGGCTGCATCCGACAGAACTACATCTTATCTTTTAATTACCTGACTGGAGCCCAGAATCTCGGGTTGGATTAATTTAATGGCTTTAATTCATTTGATGGGTTACGTTAGACCCGCCACCCCCACCAACTTTAGCTGTTCACTAGGGCTTCAAATAGTACCAAGACACACATAGTTCAAATAGTAACAAGACTTTCAAAATGCTCTATATAAAACCTATTCTCTGTTCTTATCTGGGGTGGTTCCCTGGGTTTCTCTGCTCTTTCTCCTCACGGTTGATAAGCATGTGCTGTATCTTTTTCCATGATCTAAATTATAGAGGCCTGAGCAGAGATTATCTCAGTGCACGGAGAAACAATCAGACAGATAATCATTCTTTTATAAAACCTTCGGTGGGACGAGCGTTGATTATATTCGAATGCTGATTATGCTGAAATCTGGGAAGGCAGACTAAATGAAATGTGACAGCTAATATCTTACAGATCCTGTCATCTTCTGTGGATATGGATGTCTACTAGAAGCAGTCACCTGGCTGACGTAGATAGCTGTGTCTTCTTCATCATCCGTCCTGTAGCAGAGAGTAAGCCCCAACTTCTCCTGACTGTTCAGACGACACAGCTCAACCTCCTGAAACACAATATCCCAAATTTAATCAGCATCTATCGGTCATTTATTCATCCTTCCCACTTCTCATCTGGCCATCCATCTACTTATCCGCCATTGATTCATCCACTCATCTGCCCACTCTATCTATCCACTTTATCCACTTATCTACCTATCCTTACACTCATCCATCCAACAACTTAACCATCATACACCATCTATCTCCATCTACTACATCCATCCATACATTCACTTATCTGCTCTTCCTTCCACTTGAATTTACATCCATCCATTCTACTTATCTATTATCTATCATCCATCCGTACATTGCAGTCCATTTAATCATTTTTCCATCCAATCATATCCCCCTACCTATCCATTCATCTGTCATCTACTATTCATCCATCTATCTATTCATTCAGTCATTACAATCTATTAGCCATCCATCCATCCATCCATCCATCCATCCATCCATCCATCCATCCATCCAAACACTAAGTTTCCATAAGCATGTGACAAGAGAAATAAACTGAAGCGTAAAACTTTTGTCACAAAGACTGTGGATCCAACCAGTCCTCTAAGTGGCAGCATTGGGTGATGTTCAGACATTGCACATACAGTATAAATCACTTAATGAGCATGTTCATCATTTGCATGAGCAGTCAGGAGGAATGGAATCATTTCTAACATGCTTAAATCCAGCACCATTAAAGAGTCTCTTAAGATTAAAGCTGTAATGGCATTTAATCGCTTCTCGGAAGTACAGAGAACAACATGGTGAAGACATTTTGATTATTTTAAGACTTTAATCTCATGATCAAAATCACAGAGTCCAAAACAATCTGAAATAATAATATGTGCACAGAACAGCATGAGATAAAATATGCAGGGAAGCAATTTCATCATGCATTTTTAGCCATAAATTAAATGGGTGCAATGAAAAGTTACAGCATGTCTGAGCACTGAATTAATCAGGCAGAGAAATGAGGGGGCATGTCAGCGCTGCCATCCCAGCACTGAAGGGTAAGGACAGTGCTGTGTTTGAGTGACGTTCATTTGTCTTAGGACACCATTTAGTCACAGCTGACAGCTCTGGAGCGCTAACAACCCTGAGCTGCTGTTCACTGGACCAGAGAGGACCCATTTACCGTTCAGCAGTGTGACTGTACAACCATATATCAGCAGAAGCAGCCGTTAGCATAGTGAAATGTGAAACACATACATGCATATGTGCTATCTGTCTCACGCACACACACACCCACAAACACACACACACACACACACACACAAACACATATGCATACTAATATATGTGCATTCTCAGTACAAATGCACACATTTAGGTGCATGCAAAAGTTGGTCAAAATACTTTTTGTATTCAAATAATTCTAATTCTAATGCACAACTGCTGTTAACTAAAATAGTAAATAGCTTGGTAAACCTGTCTGCTCATCAAACCAGTAACCTTTTTTAAATAAGGTAACAAATTTAAAACAAATTTTTCTTATTTTCAGATCATTTTATTGTTTTCAATTTTAAATGAATCAGGTTTATCAGGTAACCAGGTTACAGTGTAGCTGTGTAGGTGCTTATGTTAAATAAGGCTTTGTTTTAGTAATTTTAATAGTTTCAAGAAAATATATCAATATAATTATTAGGCTATACTAAGGATGTACCAACATACCAGCCTTCAATGACTTAAAAACAGCCAATGAAAACATAGCATCAAAAGAAAACAGATCTTTTAACTGTTAATTTCAGTTTATGTGTATGAAAACTGTGTTGTGTGTAGATGAATGTGTAACTTTTGCACACGACTGTTACACATCCTAAGATGTCATGTACAATGATGGGTTGACACATTAGGTTGGATGTTTTTGATGTAATAAATCATGTTGAGATGTATTTGTTTTGAAAATCAGTTTATCAAATGTGTGCTATGGTCATAAGTGGATAGAAAGCCTACCATAAGAGGGAGGATAATCTCGAGCTTACAGTGGTTTTGGATGGCATTATTTTTATCTCTAAGGAGTAAGTATGAGAGCTGTTCTGTATTTCAGCTCCAGAGTGATGCCAATAATCTAGCAGAAGGATATTCATCATTGGCAGTTTTAATGTGGCTGTGTATTGATCTGTCTCCTAAGCTCAGCAATAACTCATAATCTTTTCAAAGCGTCCATTGTTTCAGGCTCTGCATTCCCTCATTGGTCTTTCCTCGCCTGTCTGACAGAAAAGGACTGATAATACCCCTTTAATCCAGAGCCTATTTTGTCTGTATTGCATCACAGCAATACTTGTTCACATGTAATCTTGGATATGAGCTTCTATCAGAAATGTACTCATAAGACAGACATTATTGTCTCCGTGGCCCCATGAGCAAAAAGGCTGAGGTACCAACATGCATGAAGCAAGCTCATTGGTGTGTGAAACACCTCAGACTGATGAGGAAGACCTGGAAAAAGGTTTCTCCAAAAGATGGGATATATGCATTTATAAAGGAATATCTGCCTGTTTTATTTTTTCAATCAATTTAAATTTTTGCTATCAACACAGCTCCAATTTTCTAAATTCCGTCAGTAATCATTTTGTGTAGAAAACATTCATGGACAAAGTCAAATGTTTGTAAATGAAATGCTATCAAGCTTGGAGATTAAAGACTAGCAGGTACTTCTCCTGAGATGCATACAGCAGCATAGGGCCATCCTACACAGTTAGTCTTGAACTATAGATTGTATGGGCATCGCTGGGGATCAAACCTTCAATGTCCTGATCATAGATCCAGTGCTTAGACAGTTAGATGATAACCATAAGTGAAGTGTTTCAATTTAAAATAGCTGTAATTGTAGCTTAGTAATAGTTTACTTGTTTTTTTAAAGAACATATTTTCTCATGATTTTTAGCCAATACCATGGGTTAGGGTTAGTGTAGTGGCATTTGGAGGAATTGAAAAGAATGGCCATAACTGGATATTCAGTGTTTGGACATTACTTTGTGATTTAAAGAAATAACGCGATAAAAAAAAATCTATTGATTTTCCACTTACTGCTAGCACTTAACGATGCTAACAAACACTAAAAATATATAGCCACCCAACCTGGTTCCAGAAATATAAGTATTTATATATTTTCTACAAATGATGCCAATAAGAAACATAAACTTTATTATGATCTTTATATAGTCCCGGATTCTGGTACAACACTAACTTCAAACTCTGTAGGCTGTAGTGCAGGGATGTGTTAAAAAAGGTAAACCTACGAAAAGGAGGCTTAGCTAAAACAGGGCAAATTCTGAAATCTCTGTTAGCACTGATTTTCTACTGATTTAGACACCTTTAAACATTGACTTTTAGAAATAAACTGCAAATAAAACCAAGGCTGTTTTGTAAAAACATATTCTTAAATGGTACCAACTCATTTTAAGGGATTATACATCTTAAACATCTTAACACAGAATATTCCTTCAACATAGAACTGTTTAATAGACAAACATTCATTTGTCTATACAGTGTATAAAGACGAGTGGTGGATTTAACACATACCTCATACTCAAAATCATCTGTTCTTTCCACTTCTGCCTGAGGGTTGGACAAATATTCTGGACACTCGAAGTATTCATGCTCCATTGTCTGGATGGAATGACAACTAGAGTGATGGACCAAAAAGAAGAGAGAATTATTGAGAGATCATACATTTGTTTTTCCTCTGTGGTAGCTAGGTAGATATGGACAAGTGAGCTATTCCCCAATTTTCTCCTCAGATTTTCTTACTTCCTACTCAGGACCTTACTTCCTACATACGTCGCTTCCAGGCAAAATGCTACCAGAGCTTGCAGGGTCAAGGCTAGCATATGGTACTTCTGAGTATTGTGAAGCCAGCCTCCACATCTTTTCAAACTGCCACCAACATCACTGGATAGCTAAATGTGCTTAGAGGGGAAAGCTCTGCCATTCTGTTAGATTTGCTAACAGAATCAACACTGTACAGTGTGATGGAGGAGGGGGATGACCACCCTATCCACCCTGAGAGAGCTGGGCTTTTCTGGCCATTAATGGCAAGGATTGAACTTCCAAGCTCCTGATTAAAGGGTCAATGCTTTAACATAACTTTCGACAGAGGAATGAGCTCATCTCTGCGAGATAAAAGGTGACTCAGGGCCTTCTGGAAGTCCTACATACATCACTAGTAGTCAGAGATAGTCTAATTCCTTTCAGACACATTTTTAGAAAACTGTAAGCCTGTACAAATGTCAGTAATTGATCTATAGTAGATTGCCTAATAAATGTGCATGTGAATACCTACTACTAGTCCCATAGGGGTGCTGGGAAAAGTTAGCATTATTTTAGAGGCTTACCACTGGATATAAATCCAGGGGCACAACGTGCATTATAAACCCGTGCAATGAAAATCTTATGGTTATTTTTGACCATGAGACTCAACATAACCTAAATAGATGATATCAATTTATTAATCAGACGCTAGAATGAATTATCCAGTAACTACTAGATTATTAAGTAACTTATATAGGGAGCAAATGTAGTGGGCCACATACAGGAACTTGGATGGACAGTTGAGAGGTCTGTTGGAAATGCTTCCATTATTTCTTAAGACTGCAAAGATATTTCTCAGGCCAAGACTAAAAATGCTTCATTGCAAGATGGCCAATTTAGAAGACAAATTGGTTCTGTCTGGCCGCTGTACAAGGCTATAACCAGACCAAGGATAAGTGTTCCTTGTTTGCCACTCCATTTTGCTTTTAATCACCCTGTAAACTCGTTATTAAAGCCAATGGATAGAGCTAGCGGCAGCAGTAATGACATGCAGGGCATGGTGCAGCTTTATCATATTAGTGGAGCGAAGGGGGTTTTTATGCCCTGAAAAAATGCTCCGTAATGAAAGAATTCACAGCAAGACAGCAGGGCTTAAATGTAAGTCCATATTATTGATGGAAAATGCGCTGCTTTCAAGATGCAGCAGCGGAGTCGTGAAGTTAAGATTCGCTCAGCGATTTTAAACCACCAAGTGTTGAGTCTGTCAATTCAGGAGCAATAATGCTGATATGTCAGACCTTTCAGCATTATCTTCGCAGCCAGAGCTCTAGGAGCGAGGATCAGCAGCAATAACAGACGGTTTAATTATGTAGAGCAATAACACAACAACAGAATGGAAAACAATCATATAGGGGCTCCTAAAGGCCCGAGGAAACTTGTCTTCAAAAGCGGATGTTTTTAGCAAATGAGTGGCTTGAAATGCAAGTCAGTCATTTACCTACAGTTGTGAATAACCCCGACAGCATAACCTGATATAAACAGCTTTTAGTGTTATTGCATCATATGACAGCAGGAAAACACCTTCTGTTCATTCTAAGCCCACAGTAATGTAGGATTAACCTACAGTACTGTGTAAAACTCAGAGACCACTCTAATTTTTCATTTAGCCATTAAGAATTTGGAGGGTTTTTTAACCCCTTGAAATCCCATGTAATAGATTCACAATCCAATACCTACAAAGACTACAATGCAAACTGGCTGAGCTATTCTTGAGTTATAGGAGTGTGTAGTAACCATGTGGAGAAATATCAACACACATTTATTAAAACTAGTCTAGTCTCCTGAAGAGTGGAAGCTGAAATAAACTCAAAGAATAAAAACAGAGCACAAAAAGACCCCTGATATCTAATTGTTATAGCTCCAGTGTGTTTTCCGCTTTTATCCCTGACACTGAAAGGTTAAAACTTGTACAGCTGGACCTGAAGTAAATGAAGGTGATCTCTGACTTTAGTACATAGACGTATACTGAGAGTGAGTACCTGTCTGACAGCAGAAAGGGGCAGATGTCAGGCACTGGTGGAGTCGCTGGCCTCATTTTGGACAGAGCCATGATATGCTCGAACGTGATGTCCGTCTGAGTACACACATCCACCACGCACACCTCTTGCAGGTTGCCATGGTTACCGGGGGTGGGACCCCGTCGTAATACCTGGACAACAATGGGTTCCTTCCGCATCGCTTCAACAGCTACTTCATGTCCAGTTTTCGAAAAGTCTCGCCCATTTACCTGTTGGGAAGAGATCAAATTTCATTAGAGGAGACTCTACAACAGTGTAGTTATACTGGCACATGGTGAAAAGTAGGCACTATTAAAAGCAAGTGTGTGATAATCTTTGTACAACTTTCCCTAATTCTAGAAAAGTTGTGACAGTATATAATGTGCCATGTACCAGTAATACGTACATCCATTTAGACCTGTAGTTTTAACTGAAAACGAGATATTTTCTACTTCTGTTGTACATTCAGGAATGAATGCCCTAAGCACATTGTAAAAAACACAGTGAAGTGATCATGCATCTTGTATGCAAGAAAAAGGAGCATCCAGGAAACCTAGCGAAACCTACAGTACTATACTAATAATAATTTTCATTTATAGGCCATTTGTTATATTAGAAGTGCTTTACAGATGGTTGTAGGTAGACAGAAAAAAATATTTAAAATCACATAAGATAAGGACACAAGTGTATCATTTTATAATTAAATGGCAAGTTAAACAGAAACGTTATTTAAAATGTAGTGGCAGTGACCTTCTTGAGTTTCCCTGTTTAGCAGCATAACAACTGAAAGAGGCCTGATGCACAGTTGAAATGTGTATCATGGTCTGATGAATCAATCCTTCATATGTTTGGGGAAACAATGGACTTCATGTTTTCTCGGCCAAAGAAGAAGGTCAAGTGACCATCATAAATCCCTTGCACATCTGCAAAGCCGTCACTAATGCTAAAATATGTATTCTCATTCTGGAGCAACATATGCTGTCTTTTTCAAGGACATCCCCAGTTATATCAGTACCACAGGGAACCACTTTCTGCATGTGTTACAACATGCATCGCTGGGTGATCAGAGTGTGCAGGTCGTGAATTGGTATATATGCATCAAATTTAGCAAACCATGGCTGTCCAAAGAGAAGCGTGAATTTTACTTTTTAATACTCACAGAAATGGCCCAAAACTGTTTGGAAAAATGCCGGGTTCCAGTGACTATAAATTAAATGAGGGTTTTGCCCTCTCCTGTGAAGTCACTATTTTGGAGATAATTTGGACATTTAATGTAAAATACTTTAAAGTACTTTCATGCTGTTTTCAACTAAATTGCTGATCGCTACTTTCTGTTTTTATTAGCATTACTGTCCCAACTCTATTGGAAATAAGGGTTTGTATCAGTTCTAAAGTACTCCTAGTAGCTAAATGAGAATGTGTGTACGTGTGTGTACGTGTATTAATCTGAGATATGGAAGCCACAAGGGGTCTGCTGTTCATAATCAAAATGAAGCCTGACAAGCAACACCTGACACCTGTCAAAACCGCCCTATTGGCCTCCAATCAGCCAGAACAGAGGCCAGCCAATTAAATGAGGTTCTTATAACTTCAGTGCAACATGTATTTCAGCCTATTAATATCTTTCTAAGTAATCCCAGTGACTGAGCAACAGAGTTTCACTTGCATGCTCCATGCACGCCTAAAAATACAGACATACTTATCTGCAGACACAGATAAACATGCACCTCATATACAAAGCATCTCTGAATTTAAGAACGGTCTCCTGCAGAGATCAATGCATCTGATATTGATGGTGTCATTATTTAAAATCTAATTAAATCAGATTTATCCAAAATTAGCTGCAGAGATGAAGATCATTTCTCTATTCAGTGTAACCATGTGTAACACTTTCTATTATAACATATATCCCTTGAGAAGGAACACAACAACCCAGTACAGCAGGGCTCAATTTCAGATAAGGTGGGGTTTGTATTTCCAACAAGGGTTTGCTCTGATAGCAGCGCTCTGTATCAGCGTTCTGATACTCATGTAGCCTCATATATCAGGCATCTGCATTACGTTCATCAGGGCTTAGTGTGGAACTGCACTTATCACTGCTAAGAATATACAGTATAACTGCCATCATAATACTGGCCATCATAATGCCTTTCATCATTTGTATCCCGATACATGCTTTGCATTACTGAAGAATTATAAAAGGAGCTGTTTAAGGAGCTTCCTAGACCACTAATTAAAGTACTGCTCAAGGAGTCCACCAGTTTCTAATGTGTCACATTGTCAAAATCATTTCAGTGCTCTGGCAATTCCAACTATACATCATAAGGCAGTCTACTGTTAACTAGGTGTAGTTAGAGATCCCCTTATTAGGGTCCAGTTGGAACAAGTAAACATGCTCCGTGATGAAGTGCAACAAACTAATGCTATTAAAGCTATTAATCCCTCTATATTTTCCCTGTTTATGATCAGTGAGATAGCCAGCTTGCTAACTACATCAGAATAGATTTATGCCAGTTGGCCACCCTTGGTCAGACAAACTGCAACTTTCTAGTGTGACTGCAGCTTGACATTGAAAATCCTGGCCTTACACTCATGTTCTGGACCTATCACTGGCAGATCAGTTGAGCAACTATGAATGAACAACACCACACCACGGCTTTATGTTTCAATTTTCCAGTGTAAGTAAATCCCTTAAGTCTGGTCAAAGTGCATCCATGGTGTTATCACACATACAAAATCGTGTTAGCAAGAAGCCTCAGGTCAGGCTACATGTTCTAAAGTGACAGGCATGGCCTTGACAGAACAGCTGTGAGTGTTCAATGTGCATCCAGTAGCCCACACTGCCAAACTGTCTCAGACAGTCCCAGTGCGCTCTCAGTGGGGCAGCAAACCTGGAGCTCCCCTGCATGAACACAACCTTGTGACGACCTTGCTGCAGAAGGAGTCAGATCCCACTCTGACGTTTCTGTTATAAGCCTTTGAAGCTGGGGCTAAAGGAATTTGGCAATCTGAATCTTATGCTGAGAGACTTTTCCTGAACCACACTTCAGGCATCATGTGACTTGATGGCAGATCCACAGAATTAGTATTATAAACAGTAGTTGTGGTTGGTGTAGCCCAGCGGATAACACCACTACCCGCCAAGTAGCCACCACCACACGTGGGAGACTGGGGTTCGAATCCCGGGCTCGGTTACTATGCTGTGCTACACCAATAAGAGTCTGTGGGCAAGACTCCTAACACTACATTGGCCTACTTGTAAAATGACTAACCTTGTACGTCGCTCTGGATAAGAGCATCAGCTAAATACCGTAAATGTAAACAGTAGTTTTTGTTTCTAAAAGTACCAGAATCAGAACCAATAAACACATTCAGCCAGATAATGTGTTTACATAGACACAGGATACATAAGGACAGAAATTTCCAAAATAGTGTTTTCTCATAGTAACGTCATCCACAAACTAGACAGATACTGGTTTTATCCCATGAAAGTAGCAATTTTCATAGCAATTTTTTAAAATATTAAATTGTGCGTATAAGACACACTATATATTTTTTAATAACAATATAGCTGTAAGAGTTGCTGGCACCACTTTAAAATAAGGCTACCTTTATAAAGGGTTTATGGATGGTTTAAAGTTAGTTCGCTAATGGGTATTAATTAGGCCATAGACACATTAAAATCTTTAATAAGCAGTTACAACACATCAATAAGATGGACAACAGTGACTTTTTATTAGCCTAACAGTGAACACACATACTTTTATACTGTTAAAGCTCAGATTTTGATGTTTACTAATCTTACTTTGTCTTTTCCAAGTCCACATAACCCTGTCAGCTTCAATACATATTTACATGCATCATATGGAGGAGCTCTTTTTAATAATGTGTTATAACTGCTTATTAATAATTTGTAAAGTGTTTATGACCAATAGTAAACTATTAGTAAACCATTTCTAAATCCTATATAAAGGTAGCCTTATTCTAAAGTGGTACTGAGTTGCTAGTATTAAAAATGATTAATCTCAAATACTTTAAAATTGGCGATTAAGCAAAATCTCTCTGAATTTTAAAAACAAAGGTGCTAATAAAGACACATTGAGTAAATCAATAAGCCGTTTTGAGAACCGTTCTGGTTCCCCTAAAAAACGTTCTACTATGGAATGTGCTCTAACGAACGCTATTTGAGAAAATTGTTTGTGCTTCCTAAAATTTAATGCTGTTCGCAGTCATATGGTTTGTGCCACCTGCAAGCGCTGCACTCCCTCCCATCCTGATGTACGGTCCACCTGGTCTCGCACCTAAGCAGCTCCCTATTGTCCCGAACATGGCTGTCATTAATCAGTGGGACCCCATGCAGAGGGAGGAGAGGCACAATCAGCGCCGCTGTGTGTTCTGACAGATGGGCCAATTAATCGAGCCTCAAGAAGTGAATAATAAAAGAGTGAATAATAACGGTATAGAGATGGAGCGTTACCTGCTCTGAGGGAAGCAGGAATGCTCAACAGATGTGAGTGTCTGAGTGGGGCAAACAGGGGACAGTGCATAAGAGAGAGCACATCTGAATCATGGCTGTTGATTTCAGGTTTGTGCTTCAAGTAGAATTATCTTCATGGCCATTTTCCATCTTTTTATGGCCATGTTGTTTGCAGACATCCTGACGATGTCTGTCTTGATGAAGTTGAAGTAGACTTCTTATTTGAATTTTCCATTCCATTTTATTTCCCTTCAACCGAAATCCAAATAAACCAATTTCAACCTCACTTCACCTTGCATTTGGAAAGGCAAACACATCAGACAATTCTGGAAGCACAGTGCGCAGAGCCCATTTCTAAGTGAGCTTTGGTTTTGCCATTTCAGAATGTGGAAATCCTCCTTGAAAAAGCTATGTGCCATAATCAGACCATCTGTAGAGCTAATATTTTCCAGTCATAGGACCCATGCCCACTAGGTAGTGGGTGGAATATTTGCAGTAAGCGTAACAACAGTTCACCACTGACCAATGACAATGTGTGAAACAAAATCACATGACTCATAAGGCTTGTTACACTATCGTTAATTAAAAAAACCCTTTACAATCAGCCAATTTTCATTTTGGCTTTACCAATGCTTTTCCACCTTGTCCTAGTGTTAATTGTCCTTTGCTGTTTTGGATGTCTTTTCCACTGTGGTCGTTTTGTACACTTTCCCCCAAAAATGTTAAATGGAAAACCTGCAACTGACTGTGGCAGCTTAAAGAACTGTGTTAGCTGCGAGCTTCACTGAATTATGATCTAGCTGCACCAAATCAAATCCTGCTTCTTTCCAGCTTATGCTTGTTATGAATTACTTTTACTAGCTATCTAGCTTCTCTGTGCCCCTTGAACTTCCAAAATCCGGATAGTGGTTTTGTTTTTATTTTGGTGTTAAAACTGGTGACTGCTCTCCCGATCCACAGTATTTGAACAATAGATTTGCACAGGTTCAAAGCAGGTAATCAGAACTAATCATGGAGGTTATTTGTTGTTTATTTCTACAATAACAGAAAGTAGCAAAATAAGGACCAACATTTTTTATTTATCATGCATCCCTGGTTAATGTGGGGCTATATAGAGCAGATAGAATGTGTTTATAAAAATTTCAAAGAAAAAATTCTAATAGTTCAGTTAATAACTCCTGCAGTGAGCGGTATTCGAACAGTGGTGCCAAATTAGAAAGCTACTGCTGTCATTCAAACATTTGTAACTGTACTGTATGACAAACTGATCTGGTCAAACACAGAGCGATACTGCTCCTAGCCTCAGGTTTGTTCATTCTCTTAAATATGTTTAAGGTGTTTCTTTTCGTTTTTGTTTTTTTTTGCCTGTGGCGTTTCACATCAACATTCATAACTGTCTACACGGCCTGCCAGCATGTTATAAGTTATAAATCTTTTATGACGTCCCTCCATAATAACCTTTAAATAAGGTGTTAGCATTCTCTTTCCAAAGTGTGCTTTTTCTCTGAAATGCTCCCCAAAGAGAAACAGGCGAAGCAGAGAAACCACCACCCCCCAGAATAAAGCCAAAGGTCATTAATGTCAATAAAACAGGGTATCCAGAGCCAAGCTCTTCTGTATTAGCTGTCATATAGGCATGTACTTGTCCTACAGAACACCAGCCTGAAAAGGTCAGGTACCATCTCGGTTTGGCAACAAGATTTTGCATTGTACGTTGTTCACGAATTCAAAAAAAAAGGAACCCTTAAATGTGTGGTGGGTTTTCCTTAGTGACTGAAATTTAAGCCAAATGAACACAATGTATGCACTGATGCATTTAAAATGTATCTATGAAATGCCACTGAATAAGTATCATGGGTTGCTAGTGATCTTTAATTTATGGGTGAAAATAAAAGAGAGAGCTTATCATGATCCTTACCTCTGATGTGTCTTGCTAATTATATGAATATAACTATAAGGCATAGCTTTTTATACATTGCACAGATTGGCTTTATGCCTTAAACTATACCCCATTCTCACCATTGCTTACTGCTTTCCCCTCTAAGCCATTCTGTTTTGTGCTGATATTGAATAACCAGCCACCAGTTTAATGATGCTTTAAATTCATCCTGCTCCTCTGAATCCTGCTTCCTTGGTACAATTAACATATTTATCTTTTAGGAATACTTTAGCGGAAGTTTGTGAGCACAGTGATAATTCCCCATCAATGCGCCCAAGCAGGAAAAAATATATATATTTTCACAGTGTTTTGGAAGAGTTAAATAATTTCCTTAGGGACACAGTGAGAAAGAAAGAGAGAAGGCTGTTAGGATTCTCCTCTAAGCGTTGACATATGTAGCGTTATTGGAATTCTGGGCATATGCTAAAATTATTTGTTTTATGTTTTAATAGCTTGTAGTGGCTGCGTAACTTATTTTCACTTTGAAAGTCAATGAGACTGTTTTTGTTGTGTGAGCATGGAGGACTGTTTGTTACCGCAACATACACTAAGCCGCAAAGCCTGTTGTTATACTGTGCTATGTCACTTTACCCAATAAAGTATCATGACACAACCCAATGTTATAAAAATGTCTTAGGTGACAGTGGACCAAATGCATTAATTATGACAGACAGTGCTCATTGGAATAAGCTATTCCACTCTCAGGAGAAAAGAACTGTCACTGGGGCAGTACCTGTCACATCACAGGGATGGTACCCTTAAGAGTGTGTCCCTAATACCTTCAGTTCAGAAACAAAACTGTACTATAATGCATTGCTATTATGTTTACTAAGCTGGGCTGAACCCCATGGCCTTGGTTGTAGTCTCCATGCTCTATATTGTAGTGTTCTGTTTTAAAACAGTAGGTTATGGCAAGGTACATGTACATAACTCTTCCTTTTAAGGTACAAAGTTGGAGCTTAAAGCCACTGCTGTCTCTTTAAGGGAACATTTATGCTCTTTGTCCCCTTTTCAGACAGTTCATACTTTTCTAATTTAGATGATGAAATGACTTCAAAATTGTGAGAAAGTGCTCAGAAAGTGTCAGCTGTCACATCAAGCATATGTAGGTGTCATGCAGTCCTAAGGACACCGCCCTACAAGTACTGTCAAGAAGTTCAACTGCTCTACCACATAGATACCAACTGGTAGAGTGTCCACTACTGCCTCAGAGGATGCTATGAAGTCATGTGCATGCATTTGTGTGTGGTATAAACATGTGAGGATGCAGCATTACAAGCAGAAGCAGTCTGTATGTCTGTATGTGGGCCACTTCTCCTCAGGTGACACACATCTTCAAAGCCATTATGTCCCTCCAGCTGTGCCATTTACCCAGGTGAGATAAGCAAAGCTAGAGAGATAAGACTATAGGCTCGGCATGTGTGTGGCACGTCAAGATAAGAGCTGGACAAGAAGCTCTTGGCTGTGCAACCAAAGCACAGAGATGGCAACAAACGCAACAGCATGCCACATGGTAACCACCACGCACACACATCCACACAAGAACGTCAATCCAGATAGAAAAGCCAAGCCTCTAGAGGTTATTTGGACAACCCTTATTCAACAGTGTATTGTTTGCCTCTCTGCTGTCTGCCGTAGGAATGGAGAGGAACACAACAGAATGGTCCTGAGCTTCTCCCTGGAGAATTCTTAACTCTATTCCAGCTCCTTTTCAAGCACAAGTCACAAAACAAGCCCACTTACACCAATCTCCCAGACCGATCTGGTTCACACTGATTCAATTGGCGCTTTGCTTTTTAGCACTCTGAATATAGAAAAGGAACAGAGGAGTGAGCTCAGCTGGGAAAGGCCAAACAATCAGAAATGTAATCTCTTGAGCTCCACAAAGGGGGAATGTCTGGGAGACCTGCGCTCTCATTCGAGACCCCCAGGACGACTCATTTCAATACAGAATGCATATCCGAAAACAGCTACCACCGAATGCCATTTCATTCTGTGGAAGACAAAAAAAGGAACTCAGATCACTGCCTCCCTGCATATACGGCACAGACGTGGCCTATAACTGCATTAAACCTTCTGGCATTTCCACAGAATCTAGCTGGAGTAATGGGCTTGCCATTTACACAGAGACCTCCACAGAGATGCTCCAATTTCCAAGAAACGATCATCATTATATCAGTTTCTCTCCATGCGCCATAGCCACTCTCGACCTTTAGGAATACACTGTACTTAACTTGTGCCGCTCCTAAACCTTCATTCTACGCTTTCTTTTTCTTTCCTTGCTATGCTATTTTCTCTTGCACATAAGTGGGGGATACTGAGAATGAAAAGGTGACTGGGTTCGCCAGTGACTTGAATCTATAAGTTGAAATTAACAGGTAACAGGATAATTGCATAGGAAGGAATACAGGTGCCACAAAGGATTCCTCACATAATGTAATTCTATATCAATTCAAAGCTATTCATTGGAAGAGCTGTTCCCGAATGGCACCACACAAGCAACCATTTATTTTTTTTTTTAAATGTAGGAGCCAACTATAAGCCTGAAAAAGAAATAAGCATCCTGAGGCATACCCATGGGCCATAACTCCTATCAGTGCAATGTTTTAAAGTGCTGATTCAGCAAATATTATACACAGTCTATGCTTCACCTCAAATGTAGCTGAATAGCCAAGTCATACTAGGTGTGTGAAGGAACTTAGAGGTTAATGTAGCTACCATTACTAAGACTACCTAAGCAATGGACAGTATATAAAAAGTAGCAGGATTAGCATCATTAGCATCATGCAAACTGCATGCCTAAATCATCCCATAATGTATATTGTATTACACTCTGTTATCTATAGAAAGGGCACGGCCAAGCTGACTGCCACTAGTATATGTATATGTATACTATATGTACTGCGATATGTATGTTCACTAGTGGACATAAGTTTCCATTATTTATTAGCCAACGTTAGCCACTTTAGCTCCATTGCAAAACTAGCAGAGACCAAACATGTTTTGACTAATCAGCGTCATTTTCATCAGACAATTACGTTAATGCTATGTTTCAGTCAGAATGTTTATGGATCTCCTGTTGCTTTTTGCCCTAAGCACGTGGTGGCATCGTCCATGTGAACCTGGGTGGTGAATATGAACCCTTAAAGGTTTGCTTATATGAACTTAATGTTGGACCATATAGAAGATATGTACTTTTTACCTTTTTTAATATGCAGAAAATAGTTTAGAAGTTTGTTAATTTATTTATTTATTTTTGCTATTATGTGCCTACCTAGGTGTAATTCAAACAGCCAGAAGCTACAAATTAAGTTTTAGGACCAGCATAGCAATAACAAAGTTTGCCAGAATGATCAAGGAAACAATTGTGGAATCAGCCAATCACAACCTTGTTTGAACTATTAATAGTTATGCAGAAAAGACTGTTAACAGAAAAATGTGTCCAGTGTAAATAGTAGGCTTGCTGTATCACATATATCCAATGACTGGCTCAAAGCATGGTCACAGGTTGCAATTGATAACTTAGTGACGCTCTTATGCAGAGCAAGACTGCATATCAAAGCAAATGCCATATGCATTGGAGGCATGTATAACCTTTGATCAGTGGTAGAGCTGGTGGGTATGGGAAAAATGCAAATTTGGAAGAATAAACAAGGGACATATGAATTATGAAAAACCTCATATGTGCACACTCACACAGTCCGCCACATACAAACAGCAAAATGAACCAGAGAGCCCTGTAATAAATGAGTGGCGAAGGCCCTTGGCACATGTCGACCTGAGCTGTCCAAAATAAGCAGTCGGTGGTGTGTGAGGGTCCACACAGGCTGCTCTATTCAATCTCTCACACCCTCTTTGTGTCCCATTGTTTTCTATTTTCGGAATTTCGCCATCTCGGCTTTCAGTCTGGTAACTGGCCACGTTTTCCAGTGTACTCACTTGCACATTAAAATATTCATACATCCTGAAAGAGACTATTAAGCATTTGCATAGAAGCTATTTTCCGTGGCCTCTCTGCACCAATTAATCAATGTGACAAGGAATTAATGAGAGGCAATTAGCACTTTAACAAAATGCATAGCACACACACATGCACATGGAGAGGTAGAGAGAACGAGAGAGAGAGAAAGAAAAAAGTAAGAGTGTGGGAGTAGACAATGCAGGCCTGATAGAAAGAAATCTGTTTGCTAACAGAGTAAAGGTAAGCTTCATTACACATGCATCCAAACCCAGCGACGAAGAGTGAGACTGCAAACAAAATCTGCATATGAATAGGCCTAATAGCGCTAGTTAGTGATTCATTAAACAAATTAAATTTCCCATCCTGCCTTTGTCCCATACTCCACTGGATCGAGTTCTGAGTTCTCAGTCTTACAGCAGTCTTGGAAAACACTGAAAGTTACAGACACGAGAGACTCGACCAAACATCAATTGGCCAACAAGAGCTGGGTAATATTGAAGTAACTTGGTGAGGTAATTAGGGCTATCAGTTTATACATGCTGCAGATAAAACATATTTGTAAGATATTTGACTTTTTAACAGTATAACAATGCTTTTAAATGTTTACCTATAATGTTAATGCAACCAAAATAGAAATAATAGAAATTAACCATGAACCATATACTATGAGATGCTGCCAAAAAGGCTTTTATTTGATGTATGACGGTTTGTACAATTACAATTACATTTTAGACAATTAAATTCTTCTAACTAGCACGACTGTAACCCTGCGCACAAAAAGATCATGTTTCACAGAAATCATGGTTTAATGAGTTCTTATCTCAACCCCACTGTAGACCTTTGGGATGAATTGGAAAGTCAGTTGTGAGCGGGGTCGTCCAACATCAGTGCCTGACCACACAAATGCTTTTTTGACTAGACAGGCACAATTTCCTACCGACACACTCCAAATTCTTGTGGAAGATCTTCTCAGAAGAGTGGAGGCCGTTATATTAATCCTAATGGTTTTGCAGTGGGATGTCCCACAAGCTCATATAGATGTGATTGTCAGCTGTCCATTTCTTACAATTTTATCACGCAGTAAAGTACTGTTGGACTAAAACTATTCAAATTTGCTTTACTTTTGACCATATAGTTGGGAAGGTGGTGCCCGAAACTCATATGCCAATTAAAGCCACGGGTGACAGCAGGAGAAGAACGTCGGTCATGAGAAATAAGAAACACAAAAAAACCCAAAAAACAATAACCACAGTGTAAGAACTCCTATTCCAGAGTAAAGCCACTATTTAATAAAATAATATTATTACCCAGTAACAGATATTTCAAATGAAAGGTTCTGCTCTGCCATAGTTACAGATCATTACGTTTTCCACAGCGTTTTTGTTCCTAGAAAAACACTGCTATGGTTTTCGTTTGCATTCCTTAACCAGTTCAGATGCCTGTAACTTCCAGTCAGTTTCTGGAGCAACTCCATGTGAAGTGATCCTCAGTCAGTGCAGGATTACTGTCAGAGATGAGTGTAATCACAGCAACACCAATATAATAAAGTTTTCCCTGCGGGCTCTACAGTATCTCGCATTAGATTAATTCTGGCTC
>JAMWET010001711.1:50000-100000 GCA_024036415.1 Prochilodus magdalenae | reverse complement strand
AGGCAAATACAGAGCCAAAGCCAAAAGCACATTTATTGAGAGGTGACATGGTACAAAAAGGTAATATCGCAAATATGAAAGATCATATAATCAATATCACATCAATATAATGCTTCAGGTGTACATGATAACTCGTGAAAAGTTAGTAAATTGGAACAGACAAAGCAGGGCTGTGAATTCCACCATAAACTATGAGCCAAATTATTTACATTGAACATTTCCCATACTGCATGATCACCAAATCTCATTCTTTCTAATCAAACATGCAGCTGAGAGGCATGTTTAAATACTGACAGTACTGATGACATGCTCAGAAAAACATGTTGTGACATACTGTGACTTAATTTATCACAACAAACATTGTCACATTACAGTGCCCTGCGCCATGGGTCTTATAAAGACATATGTTTTAATTCTTGACTGCTGATATAGCCTCACCTTCAGAGGGGTTTTTTGATGTTCATTAATATCACCTGTAGTAAGTATTCAGTTTGTTTAGTGCTATAAAGTATCAACAGCAATGTCATTGGGCACTTTAGGCTTGTACTTTACTGGCTGCGTAGAATGAACAAAAAACAGAACTTATTTATTTATAAGGTAATCAATTATCAGCTTTAATTTCATGGTGATCACCAGCCTAATATATATACCTTGTTAATTCACCCAAACTACTTTTGGTCCATACAAAGGCAGAGGAAATACACACCCTTGAACACATTCTGCCTGACACATGTAGTTACTGTAATGCAAAGATACCAGGATTGAATTGCAGTGCAATTAGGTGCCATAGAGTCAATCAATCGCCCGTAACATTATCATATTCCATAAATGACGTCTTGACTAAATAAAGTGTAAATGGTTGATTCGACATTGACATGTAACTTTAACATGACATGGTTTCATGAATTCCTTCGTATTTCTCGGACCAATAAGCTATTTGTGGTTATATATTATAACTTACTGCAGGAACACTAAAGGTCTTGTGTTCCAGGAAAAGGTCTGCTCTAGAGCGCGACCCATCCTGATGACTCATAGCTCCTCTTTGGTTACAGTGAGGTGATACCAGCCACAGGCCACAGATGGTCTGCCTGTTACTCAATACTCAACTGAGCAGCACAGGGGGAATCTGAGGCAGTTAATGACTTTGTGCATAGACTTGGTAGTACACCAATTGTGACTTGCCTGTTTAAATTAGTCTAAAGTTGGGACACGCAGACCAACTACAAACCCAAAAATTCTTGATCAGACTTTCTGACAACTGTCTGAGCATGGCCCAAATAGTCTAATGAGCACTCTTGATTGACATCCCTCTATTAATGAACAAAAACATATGGTGAGAAATGAGTGAAATAGGCAGTACATATGCAGGTGAGGTAGACCCGACTGTGTCTATGGTTCTCATTCACAGTAATGCTGGGTCCATTCAGGCAATGCACACTCACAGAATGGTATCATCAACAGAGACGAGCTAACTTTGACAGGATGTTACCCTCACAAGGATAGCTTTTGCTTGGTTGTTAGCTTTTTGTCTGTATGTGTTTCTGACTCAAACAGTGAAAAAAAATATTTTTTGTTAAAGTGACCGTTACGATGAGCACTTAAAGAGAAAAGGCCATACAGTATCTCATAATTACGCCATAGCATCTCATATTATGACTTACTATATGGCCTTTTTTTCTTCAAGTGGCGGAAATGGGCTTCCTTAGAAGTGGGAGGAGCAGGGACTGTGCATTTCTGTGATGGGGCAGAGTATGAATTCTACAGGTTGCATCATTTTTCAAATGACCTATAGGGATAAGCCCGGTTTTCATTAAACAGGGAAAACCATCAGTTATTTGGTGGACTTGGGAATGTTTTTAATTCCAAATTGTAGATTATTGTACATATATAGTACTTACAAGAGCAAGATAAATCAATTATTATGAAAACATTGGTGGATTTCTAAACACATTTGTAAATCAATAATGTAGCAGAGTTAAAGACAGTACTGTAAAGTATTTCATGCTTTTTGTACGACATGCATAGATTTATTCTTCAAAACAATAAACTACTCTGGAACGCACATTATACAACTCACAGAGAACACCGTGATTGGTTAGGGGGCTTAATTTGCATTTTGCAGCCTGTTTTATTACACCAGTATTGTAAGGACTGTAATCGCAACAATGTTTAACAAATGACGTATTACGCAGCCCTGCAGCGCACCTGTTCATAATTACACACAGATTATTATTTTATGCCACACTCTCATACGATCATGCAGCATTTTAACACTGCTCTGATTTTCTTAATCAAGGCTACATTTAGCTGCTGAATGAATGATGGATGAGGTCAGTGTGGCGTGGCTTATTATCAGACACACACAGGCTCAGAGGAAGTAGTGTGGCCGAGCCAGGGTCTGTCAGTGGTCAGACAGGCTGTCACTCACCCAGGGGGCCACGGCCAGCCAAGGGGAACAGACAAGAGCACTGACCCCTCAGTCTGCCACTGTCTGTATGTGTGTGTCCCCACAGTAACTCAGTAGCTCATAATAAATAAACATACATGGCCAAGGTGACACACCGTACAATACCCTGCCTGTCACTGCCAGATCCCTGGTACACTGTATGTCACGCTGTCACACAAAGAGCTATATCCATTTACATACCTCTTATTCCTCACTGAATGTTTCTTTATTCATGCTTACCCTGCCCAAGCCCCATTACATCCGGTGTTTGCAAATACCTATTGTGGTTTCTTTGTAAGTCCATTTGAATCTGCTCCAACCAGACACTAGTGTACAGTACACAGCACTGCATAAGGGGATGAAAACACTGAATAAAAGGCTGAAGCTTTTCAATGAGACAATACTGAGATTATACTATAGCCATTCAGTGCACATTCAGAGTGAGGTCGCTTTCAATAGACAGCTCACTTCAGCTGTGGGCTCTCAAGAACTTTCCATTTTCATCATCGCACCTCATGCTGACACGTGTGACGACATGCCCATCTTTTCAGAGCTGCGGACAGACACATCAGACCTGCCACATTTCCCACTGACCCTGTCTGTACACGAAACTCAGTCAATGTCTCAGTCTCTTGCATAGAGACACATCATCCACCTTCACAGGTATTATTGTTTCTCCTGGGCCAGGATTCTCACCAGTCCTCTCACCAATCTTCTAACAGTGGAAGATGTGTAGCGTAAAGAGGAGCCACCATCCTACTATGCTGCCATCCCGAGGATGTGTTAACTTCTTTTACAATTATCCAACTGAAAGAGGAATTCCACATATGTCCTTTAATTGTAATTTGTTGGAATGTAAACAGACTCATTCAAGGTGGTGTGAGTGGGTCATTGCAGATAAATACACCAGAGGTGAAATTCAGGAATGTTTAATATAGACATTTATTGTCTGTCCAAACCCACCAATTATTTGTCAGCTGAGCTTTTGCATTTAATATAGGTTATAATATACTGTCCCTACATGTGTTTCTTAAAATACATGCACATTCTTTAAAAATGTTTAGAGCCAAAACCTTCTCACACTTATTGTAATGTCTCATGACAGATAACATACTTTTAAGCAGATTCTGCTTTCTGTAAGGGAGCTTTTAAAGGCAATGCTTGAGACGTCTGGTTCCCATTACCACCACAGTGAATAATTATTTAATGCAGAGTTTCTCCAAAACAGTGCATTTCCCATCAAACCAACCTGATGGCTTTGTTTACATCTTCACTATTTATTAAATAATTGAGAATTATTGTTTGTTGACAAAGCATACAGTCCTGTACAGCCCCAAACAGTAACTAGTGGAAATCCAGGAGTGATTCAGGGCTACAGTTGAGCAGCCAATGCAAAACATTGAACATTATCATTGAAAATTGTAATTCCAGGTGTACAGAGAGACAGCACAGCCCAATGTGGTTTACCTAAGACCAGGTACAAAAGTGTGAACACAAGCAAAAAAATAACAGGACAAGATGCACAAATCTTAGATAGCAGAACTACATGAGTTATTGATGAATGTGGGAATGCATTAATTTGCTGTTGAGGGTGTTCTTCTGAGGAGCCAAAACAATGGTTAATGAGTGCAAAGGGAATGGGTGAAAATAGTCCAAACACATTCATTTGCACATTGTGTGCAATTGAAGGCTGCAAAGGCGTCACAGAGCAATTCCTGTTTCTAGCGTTTCACACATTGAGGGGGGGCGGGGTTGGGGGGTGTAATGTGGAAATGCTCTTGTTGAAAACTCAGGCATATAAGGCAGTACCAGTTTTACTATATTTACCCCACCAGTTTACCCATGTCTTCAACAACCTCCATCCCTATTGCTTTTTTTCTTGCACACGATCAGAATGCCACTTCCAAATCAGCGCTTACTGAACACTTCCTTTGTTTTTGTTTTTCCAGCGACATCAAAGTCATTATCATATTAAACTCACACCACTGGTTAGTTTCAGTTCCACCTTTTAATACAGCATTCATCCAGTCCTCAAGCACATCATGTCTTAGGTCCTTTCATTTTTCCTCTTCTTCAGGCTGAGAACTGTGTTTTATGTTCCCCCATCCTTTCATTCACTGCTAAGAGCTATTTCCTCTCCTGGCTCAGAGCCAGCTGAGGTGTTACCCATGTGTCTTCTGTCCATATGGGCTTGTTAATCAGGTGATAATCACAATGGCTCACTTCACCATGCTGCTGCACTGCTGAAAAAAAACGTGTCCTGTAGACTGCGGTTCTTTGAGGAGCAGACATTCACCACTGCTACTAGCATTGCTGTTTTTGCAGTATTTCTACAGCAGGCATGTGAGATATTCACATTTATAGTTTGTACAGTAATGGTGCAGCTCAGTGACTAACATCATTACTAAAACACTGAAGGAGTATAATAAAACTGCATGGATTTTGTATTAATAGAAGAGGATAAACTGGACTTGGAAATGTTCTTTATGCTCACTGAATACAACTGAAGGTCTAATCAACACCTTTTATTTACCTCTCATGGTAGAGCGTCACATCTCACGTTTATTGATTGATTGATTTGGTTGATAGAAATGGAAAACAGGGACACTGTTGAAAGAGGTACAGTAAAACTGCTACATATTGGGTGTTGCACAGATTGACCTGCTGACTCTACTGCTCAGAAATGGTGCATAATGTGATTATGACATTAACCACTGAGAAGACAACAGTTGACCAGGCTGCCGATTTTAGGATTTGTACCTTTTCATTTTAGCAAAAGGATGACTAGAAAGGATATGTCACGATCGACTGACCTGCCTATGAAGTTCTTTAAGTTCTGTGGACTGAACATTTGTCCACTAATCTATATACTGAACATTGTTATGCATTTTTTCCATTGTGTGGCAAATCCCCTACTGCGTATTGAAACTTGAGACTGTAATCCAAACAAGTGAAGAGTAATTTAGCATGTTGAGATTCTAATTACATGTTCAAACTGATAGAATCCCAAGATGTTTTGCTTTTAAACAATTTGCAAAGTAATAGAAATTGAGCATCTGAACATCTGAACTTTTCAGAATCAATCATAATCTGTTAAAGTATGTATAACCGACTATCTGAAAATGAATGGGCTGATTGGGTCATAGTATTGCCTTTTCTTGCTCTAAGTAAGAATCATTAACAAATATTCTTAACCATAGTTTGCTTTGTGACTTAAAATCCTCATTGGTTTGGTTTAAAATACAAATTCATTAAAATGCAACAAGCATTAACAATAATGGTGCCATATGAGCTATGCAGAGGGATGCCATATCGCCACAGCTTGATATCACCTCCACTATATTTCATAGCATTTTCTAGATTAGGAATTTTGGGGTATACCTTTTTTCAGCCCCTGCATGCCAAAACTGCCATAATCAGCCTCAATCTTCTCAGTAAGTGGAATAACTCATGAAGGACTTGTGCAGGACGGTGCAGGTAATGAAGGAGTCCTCAGCAACTCATCGTCTCTTCATAATTACCAATCAGATTCCTCAGTGCTCAGGAGCCCTGCACTAATTACACACACGCATGTGTCTTCAGGGGACAGTCAGGTCACTTTCTCTTCATTCTGATTTGACACAGAAGTGCATTTTGTACTTCCTTAGCAGCTTAAAGCAGAACAAAAGAGAGACTGGGTGCTATTCACAGAGGAACAACTCAACATTATACCCAGAGAAACCCATTTCCGAAAACACACAATGAGCTAACTCACATATACACAAGTGTATATGACTACTCCTTTTCTTTACGGATTATTTATGCCCACAGGCCGTGGTGCCCAACATATGACATCATGCATGCATTGTTTATTATCTGCCCAACATAATAATATAATACTTTTTAATAATCCTTCTCATTTGTAAAGCATTTTTTATACAGTTGGCAGCTCATAGCGCTGTACTGACAGTTGGCATCAGAAATAGCAGATTGCACCTTCTCTCACTTGAGCCTAACTGTCTAGTAGAAGCTGGAACTGAGCTCCACAGTTTAGAAGCATAATACCTAAAAGAAGTCCCTCCATGTTTTCTATATTTTATAGAAGGTGTGTGCAGAAGGCCAGCATCTGTAGATCTAAGATCACAAGCTGGAACATAAACAGACATTCTGTGATGTAAGCAGGTGCTAGATAATTTTTTAGACCAGTTATAGAACTTTAAACTCTCATAGATACAGGCAGCCAACGTAGCTTCTTAGAACAGGAGTGATATAAGCTCCCTTTTTAGTAATTGTTAGGGTCAAAAAACATGCAGTTGCAGTTACTGGATTGTTTTATTAGGAACTTCAATAAGAACAACATTACAGTAATCAGTTCTGCTTGTAACAAATGCATGAACAAGCTTCTCTGTGTCACTCTGAGATAGAAAAGGACTAACATTAGCAATATTTATTAAATGATAAACAGCTACTTTAGTTACTCAATTGACAAGCAGGCTCAGAGTCTAAGGTCACACTAAGGATTCCTACTTCAGGTCCTTCACAAAACAGTTTTTTTCTTGATTTAGTTATCGAAAATTCTGTGACATCCACTGAAAAATACCTATTACACAGCCTGTGAGTCTACCGAGAGAAGGGTATCACAAGGAACAAAAATTTAGAATTGTGTGTCATCATCCTAGCTTAACACACACAGATCCTCTTTGTACAGTCAGGACCACCTTCTGCCTGTATATACCAGGCTCCAATTTATCAGGTACACATAATATATAGGTTTACAGTGACAGTCCATTTCTTTACAATTTTCTAGCCCACCATTCATCAAACACCACCAAAGAACCAGTACTGACCAGACATTATTCATGTGGTGGACCTCACAGCAGTGACACTTACATGGCACGAGTGAAAAGAATGGATGCCTGAAGACAAGTTGCTAAACTTTCAGAGATGGATTCTGGCGAAATCCACAACATTCATAGATGCCACTCTCTAAATCTCACCCCTTAGTTCCTCTATTCCATCTAACCTATAACAAAAGCAAATCAAGCTAGCAAATCAAAATGCTATCATTGGCTAACATGGATCTCTGAACAGATCCACATGCTTAAGTGGAGTTGTTGGGGGACAATTCAGTCAGGCTAACTTGCTTTGCATCTATGTGTTGAAGAGAGGCCTTTTGTCTGTTAGACAATAGCTGTGTGCAAAAAAATAGGCTTGCAGCCAAGATAGCTGGACCCTCAGCAGGCCTGTCATATGAGGGCTCGTCGTTTGTTGTAAACAATGCAAAACATGTCCCAAACATCATCAGAAAGGAGTTGGTGTACTAAATTTAATGAAGAAATTCTGTTGACGTTAAAGGTAAGCTGGCAGGCAAAACTTTGTTATTAAATGCTGTCTTGAAGCTCAAAACTCAATGTAAAGTGTGTGTGTGTGTTTCTGATTACTATATATTTCACAGGCCTTTTTTAAAAGTGCAATAAGCAAGATGATGCAATAAATATGTATGTATTTTTTAGTTTATAACGTTTCAAAGTGAATAAAAATTGTCAACAGAAGGTGAAGAAATTGAGGAGGGACAATGTGGAGAGTATAACCTGTAAGAGTTGGTTCCACCTGCAGCTGTTTCACTTGAACGTTTATTGTGTCAGATGCGTGCACAAAGGGTTCTGCGTGACTAAAGAGCATGAAGGACACTCTGGTAGTGTCTTCAGAAATTGTCAGCATTCTTTGGCTGCACTTATTATCACTGGAACAGCCTTGGATGACATAGCTCATAGTCTGCAAATGCAGCCCACCTGAACCACAGCCTAGCTTTTGGAGCTACATCTATGTTGATCATCAAGTTTTACTTTCATAAGATGATCCCACTCAAGTCCAATTTCTCACCCAGGTTTAGCCCACAATATTTCATAGTTCTCCTCAGATGTTCTCATTACAAGATCATGCCTTGCCCTGCAAAAGAACAGGTACATCAGCTCTGCTGAGTGGAGTACAATCAGTAAGCCAAAAACATCAGGACAGCGGTTCTATCCTCTGATGTTGACCACTGATGAAGGAATATAAATGGAAAGTATGTCTCCAACTGTCCATGGTTTGGAAACAGTGGGACAGAGATATTTAGAGACAGCATAAGGCACATCGAAGAGCATCTGATAAGCAGATGAAAAGGTCAAGCCCCACACTCTGTGGGATGAAAAACCAGGATAAGGAAAAGGAAAGGAAAAGGTCACTTGATTATTTCATACAGTAGACTGCCAAAGACCTGGAGAACAGCTGTGTAAAACCCAACATAACACCAGATTGAAAACACAGCATCAAAATATGCTGAGCACTTTTCACACAGTTATCACCCTTTTGTATTGTTTATATCCGTACAATTATCTTCCGCAACAGCACTTCCATTGATATCGTTAATAAGAAACAGGTGTATTGCAATTAATGTAACAATACAGAGGTACAGTCAACTACGCGCCAAAACAAATGAGAGCTAAAGTGGAAGGCTTCAATTAGAAGAGAAAGCTTTTTAAATGTCTGCAGCTTGTCGTGATCTGCAGTTTCCCATTTAAGTTGAATGGCATCTATTAAACCAGGTACTGTGCAGTTTGTGCTTTGTTGGCCATTCAGATACAATGGAGAGAAGATAATGAGCTCACACACACACGCACATAGGAACACACATTCCTGTCTTTCTGGACCATTTTCATTGAGGTCTGTTCTACAGTAGCTAAATGCTGCTCTGTCTACAGCCAAACCAACGCCAACCTAAATAGTTCAAGCAAAAAAATCAACAATTTTCACTTTCCCAATGGGGTCAGTACAATTGTGTCCAAATTGTGCCTCTTTAGTTTAGTGCTGCCTTGCAGAGCTACAAGACTATCATTGCTGATAAACACCAGAAGTAAACAGTACTTCTTCCAAACTTTAAACCTTACTCACACCTCATAAACATCTTCACTAATAGATGTGCTTTAGGACACAGTATGACTGACTATGAACTTTAGAAATGAACAAAACTTCACCGTGTAGCTGAAAACGTCAGGGACCCAGTGTAGCCAACTGGTGTTGTATAGCTTCCTGCTTCCCTCCAGAATCTTTCCACTGCTTTGCATTTCATAGGCATGTGTGTGCTACAGTAAACATACACAACCTAATCTGTAGTGTTCTCATGCCTGCGTCATGTGCATGCACACAAAGGCGGGTTATTCAGTTGTTTGTTTAAACTGTTATAAACTGTCGAACCCACATAAATGTATGCCCAACTTTAATGAAGGCCTGGACACAGTTTAAGAGGTTTGAGAGAGGTTTGTAGATGTATCTTTGGAAAAGGCTTGGGTGACTATTGACTCTTAACAGCAGGGTTAGCCTTGAAGATCTAGTGCTAAACTAAAGAAGCAAGATGTATTTTTTTATTTGTCCTGAATTATTAATTTAAACACAGAAATCTTTTACTTTTTTTCCTTTATGTTGCGTAAAAAGTACTTTTCCTTAAGATGACCACCCAGATTGTTTGTGTTAGTAATGGGTGCACCCTAAACAATCTGAATTCACCATTAGTCCATTAGTATCTGGAAGTTGTCCAGATGCTAATGGACGTACAGTGTAAATGTGCTTTAAGCTTTCTTGTTCTATGTACAGGCAGCCATCGTAACATGATTGTGCATGGAAAACAGGCAGAGGATAAAGATGAAGCAGATGTTAAAACACTGGAGTATTCACTTGAAGCACAGCATCACCAAAAGCTTCTCCAGGGTAGCATGAGGGAGGAGTTTTAACTGCCAATCAAAGCTGTTCTATCCCCATTAGAACTGAGGAATAACATATGTTTTAAACGAGATTCCCATGACAGATGAACACACACACATAGATGTTCCAGTGCTGTCTCGGCCTGTTTTAGAGACCCCTCTAGGGCGTGCGCATTCTGTCAGGCTTATCATCCCAGCCTGGACACAAGATCAATCAAAACAACACTCTTTTTTTCTCTCGCCCCGTCTCTTTCTGCTTCCTCCATTGTGTTTTATGGCAGAGGAGAATCAGTCAGAGAGCTGTTCAGGGACAGCAAGATGGATGACTACATTTGTAGCCAACAGACAGGGGTTTGGGCCCTGCAAAGATGATACTGATAAGTGTACACAAATACAAGTGCATGTGGCCAATGCATAAACCAAAAACAAGCATGATACGTGCGCACAAGTTCACCCACTGTGAACAATTTTAACCTAAACGTTTCTCTAGAAAGGAGCTTTCACAAGAATCCACTCTAAATGACTCTTGATGCATTCACAGTGTAATGAGCGGAGTGGGAAAAGGTAAAGAGGGGCGGCACGTTTGGCCAGCAAATCAAACAACATTCCTATTCCATGCTGTGTTGTGTGTTGGGTTGCGATAGGACCTTGTTTAGCTTTTGTTAAGGCTTGTATTGAGGTTCCTGTTTGTGGATAAATAACGAGCCTTTGGTTTTAAGATGAGCCCCATACTAGATTATTCCAAAAGCAGCTCAAATGTGCTACCCACTGGACTACAAACTAAATTATACCCTATGTGGAAGCACACAGAGTTTAAGTACCCCATGAAGTGATAAAGCACTTTACTCTACAGACACTGTATGTCTTTTCTGCTGGGAGCAAAGGATCTTATTTGCACTTAAAGATATTTAGTCTATCTGTTCTGTCCTTCATTTAATGGCACTGCATCAGCTCAAACTCAGCTGAGACGCAGCTGTAAGTGAATTCACTTGCAAAGTCTTCACACCTTACCAAAATACGCCATCAAAAGAAAGAATCCACCCAGAAGGAATCAAGCGATTACAGACATTCACAAAGCAGTGATGCGCTCCATGAGTCACCCTGGAAGAACTACATGCATACAGACCATTACAACAACTGCCTGTAACACCATGTAAACGGTGCCAAATACTGCAATGGTGTTATGCCAGACTGTCATGGGGTGACTCAGAATAGCAATCATCTTCAGTGATGAGTCTTACTTTGTTATGAGTGTTGGTGGAGACGACCAACAAACCTGCTTGTAGATGCACTGTGGTCAACGCCAAGAAAAACGGTTTGTTTCACACCGCATTATCACATGGCGCCATTAGTTAACATGGTGGCCCAACACCATACTGAGAAACCCTACTTCTGTATGTGTAGCTCAATAAACATAACCCACATCAATCTAAATCTCTAATACTTCCTGGTTCCTGGTAACCTTTATCTTCCTACTGAGTAGCATTGCTATCTGACTTTTCCTTCAGGGTACACATGTCGGTTCAAATGAAAATCTTTAATTGTACAGTTTTAGAATTTCTAGTTATGAGAATCCATTTTGACATGGTTTTGTTACTAACAGCGATGTGCACCTCAGCAACTCTTTTAAGTTTGCCAGTGTATGCAGATGCATGCATGTATACTACTACGACACAAAACCAAAAAGTACACCCATCTGAGCCACATTGAATTACACTGAGTGGCCACATTACTCCATATGGCCATCAGCACACACAGCAGCATTCCTTCTGCTGCTATTCAGCTTTCACGCCCACAGTAGTGCGGCGGAGGTGGACTGGCTACCTGCCTGCTGGACCGAACTGGACCGAAATCTAACAACTAGACTGTTCATGCAGCCTGCATGTTAATTGCTGTGTTGCCTCTCTTTTCCATATAGCATGTTTTATAGTTGCTATTATAAGTCTGCATGTATACAAACTGTATTTGTATTTAATGTTATATATTTAAATTGTACATATTTAAATAAAGGGCTTGCAGTTAAAAACATGTGGGCATTTGTCTCTGGGTTTATCTATTTGGATTGGCCCAGATACTTAAATAAGTATAAAGTACACAAAATGTAAAGTCTTTGTTCCCACAAGTCTTCCATCACAGAGAAAAACCATCTGACCACACAAAGGACCACTTATGAATTCAAATGGCTCAAGGTTCTGTGCAGAACCATTTCCTTTATTATAAAGACCTTGAAGAACCATGCTCTAAAGCCTTTTGTGTAGACAATGATTCAGATTCTTTTCTTTTCACAAAACTAAACAAATATTGGTTTCGAAATACGCTGCTGTGCTCAGCGGGTAGGAGATGCCCCTCTGCCAGACAGGGGCATGTGGTGGGGCATCTGTCCATATGGAGAACTGGCCATAACCAGAAGCTCCATCTTTCCCCTGGGAGCTGGACTCACAGCGCCACCTAGCACTATTACAGCAGAACTAATCCACTGCCTTCGGCTGCTGTAAAATTACAGCTCATAAATCACTGTGCTATTTGGTGATGCAATGAAAGAAAGAAAGAAAAAAAGGAAGAAAGACAGAAAGAATGGATGCCCAATAATGTCTTGTGAATGTGTGAAGATGTAGAAAAAAAGAGTCTTTATTAATCTTATCTTTTTTGTTTGTTTTGAATCATGCCTTTAGATGCTCGTTGTGGCAGTTAAAGCAGAAGTAATTGGTATGAGGATCCAGAGAGCATCAGTCATCACAGCTAAGACATTACATTTACAACAAAACGGAAGATGCATAGCAATATCTTCCGGACACAATCAAATTATACAAGTTATTTCCAGCCCAAATCTAAAATGAGCTTCAGTGCAATGAAATCAGACAAGTAACAGCACTTGTGAGAGACAGAATGAAAGAGGAAGAGAGAGAGAGAGAGAGAGAGAGAGAGAGAAAGCGAGAGAGAAAGCCAGAGAGACAGAGAGAGAGAGAGAGAGAGAGAGGGAAAAAGAGAAAGCGAGAGAGACAGAGAGAGAGAGAGAGAGAGAAAGCGAGAGAGACAGAGAGAGAGAGAGAGAGAGAGAGAGAGAGAGAGAGAGAGAGAGAGAGAGAGAGAGAGAGATGCTAATGTGTGTACTCTTTGTAGTAGTATAAAGAGGTCAGCAGGTTTCTATGCCACAAAAAGAGAGAGAGAACACTCACACACAACACTCATAAATCATAAATCTCTCTCAGACCTGCAGGCTGAGGACTAACACGAACACAGTCAGAATCATCACACATCACCTAAACGCAGCACAGTGTTTGGGGAGGTGAGCGGAACAAAGAGTGTGTCTCACACTCAAACCCAAACAAACGAGCATAGACGAGCACATGAACAGGAAAGCCCCACCTTTCCATATCTATCCAGTTCTTATCGTTACATCTGTTTGCTGCTTATTTAATATCCGATCCTCCAGCCTCATTACCGTTATTCATCTTTCCCATCTTTTCAGATCAATATTCAACTGTAGCCTGAAATCCGAACACTCTTACAGACTGTTACTGTACTGGAAATACAGAACCGCAACTTTAGAAATGCTGTAATTACATGTGATTCCAATTAAAACAAAGAACAGGCAGACAGGGAGAGGGAGAGGGGGATTCAAAGAGAGTAAAACTAGAGAAAGAGCATAAGAACAGAGTAAGAGAGAAAGAGAATGGGAGAGCAAGGCACACTGGGAGGAAAAGAATAAAAGAGAAAAAGAGATTAGGAGGAAGTAGGAGAAAAACTGAAAGAGAGTTAGGAAAGAAGGCACAAGTAAAACAGACTGCGGAAAGAGAAAGTAAGGGAGAGTAAGGAGCCAGCGAGCAAGAGTTTCAGACATCACCCACGCCAACCAGCCTCATCTCACACTCGCTCGGAAAATCAGACCCAACCAAAAACACAATAACCCCGTACACAATACTATACATACACAATACTCCATACACAATACTATACATACACTAAACCCCATACACAATACTATACATACACTAAACCCCATACACAATACTATACATACACTAAACCCTGTACACAATACTATACATACACTAAACCCCATACACAATACTATACATACACAAAACCCCGTACACAATACTATACATACACAATACCCCATACACAATACTATACATACACAATACCCCATAGACAATACTATACATACACTAAACCCCATACACAATACTATACATACACTAAACCCCGTACACAATACTATACATACACTAAACCCCGTACACAATACTATACATACACTAAACCCCATACACAATACTATACATACACTAAACCCCATACACAATACTATACATACACTAAACCCCGTACACAATACTATACATACACTAAACCCCATACACAATACTATACATACACTAAACCCCATACACAATACTATACATACACTAAACCCCATACACAATACTATACATACACTAAACCCCATACACAATACTATACATACACAAAACCCCATACACAATACTATACATACACTAAACCCCATACACAATACTATACATACACTAAACCCCATACACAATACTATACATACACTAAACCCCATACACAATACTATACATACACTAAACCCCGTACACAATACTATACATACACTAAACCGCATACACAATACTATACATACACAATACCCCATACACAATACTATACATACACAAAACCCCGTACACAATACTATACATACACTAAACCCTGTACACAATACTATACATACACTAAACCCCATACACAATACTATACATACACTAAACCCCATACACAATACTATACATACACTAAACCCCGTACACAATACTATACATACACTAAACCCTGTACACAATACTATACATACACTAAACCCCGTACACAATACTATACATACACTAAACCCCGTACACAATACTATACATACACAATACTATACATACACTAAACCCTGTACACAATACTATACATACTCAATACCCCATACACAATACAAACTGCACAATAATAACAACAACACCATCACCAGGGCTGTATGGCCCCAAACCGAGGTTACACAACCCCCACAGTCAAGGAGAAACCACTGAGGAAGATGAACAGCTCAGTCTGGACATGGCCGGTGCAGTCAGAGCTGGTTATCCAGAGTGGCCAGACTGTGCTCTGATTGTGAACTCGCAGATGTGGAGATAAATGTGCCAATAAAGCACAGCTGGGATGAACTGAGACAGATTCTGAGAGGAAGTAGGACAGGTGGGCAGAAGAGAGAGAGAGAGGGAGGATGGGAGAAGGAAATAATGAGAAAGACAAAGACTGACTGAGAGAAAGAGAGAGGAGGAGAAAGAGCAAGCCATGCTAAGAGAACGAAAGAGACAAGAGAGAGAGAAAATGAGATTGAGAGAAAAAATAAGAAAGAGAAGACAGGCTGGGGGGAAAAAAGGTGGAGGAGCAAGACAGGGACAGATGAAACAGAATGGAAAACAAGGAATGGAAGAGTAAGACAGAGAGAGCTTAAGAGGGAGTGTTATAATAAAAGAGAGGGGTAAAAAACTGAGTGAGCAAGACTGACTGAAAGAAAGCGAGAGTGAGAAAGCGAGAGTGAGAGAAAGAGAGAGAGAGAGAGAGAGAGAGAGAGAGAGAGAGAGAGAGAGAGAGAGAGAGAGAGAGAGAGAGAGAGAGAGAGAGCACAGAGGACGACTAAAGATTAGGCACAGACTCTTTGACACACTTTCTCTGTCTTACCAGGGAAATATGCTCCACTGAGAGCTGCTGTAGAGTTCTACCCCCTCTCCCCTGTGATACTCTCTCTCTCTCTCTCTCTCTCTCTCTCTCTCTCTCTCTCTCTGTCTCTCTCCTTCTCTCTCACTCTCTCTCTCTCTCTCTCTCTCTCTCTCTCTGTAGAACACTCTTTTTGCAGAGACTCTTAAGGATTAAACACAGTCCACCAGATCAAAGGTAATATCAAGCGACACACATACAAACAGTTTCACATCATTTGGGGAGCATAAACAACCCAGAACACACACCTACACGTGTTTCCAGCAGCAGAAAACACAAACACACACACACGTTAGCCCAGGAGGTGCGTCAGCAGCAGACACACTGAGGGCACAGGAGAGCAGAAATAAGAGAGGATGTGACTCTTTGTTGTCTAACAGGCCACTCAGCGAGGGATAAAGCAGTTCACTAGTCCCTCATTTATTGCACTTCACTCCTCAATGCCCAGCCACAAAAGAGCTAGCTGTATGAATGAATCTGCTCTATCTCTGGCCACCAAGGACAACTGGGAATCAGAAAGAGGCCAATATTAAACTCCTAAAGCTCAAGCCTATTAATCATAAGCCTTTAATCTAAAGACTTGCTCAGTAATTGCTATGCATTTAACTGCTTCTTTGTAGCCAGTGTGTGAGTGATTACAGTCAGTACTGGAGTGAAGGAGTCTATTTGGGTTTAAGAAGTTCATTTTTTTTGGTCTACAATCACAGTAAGGCCCTGCTGTTCAGGGTTGCACACACACACTCACACACATTTAGAGGAAACTTCCTATCACCCCCTAGCCAGTCACCAGCAGGGATAATCTTTCTGATAGGCGTCCGTGCGCAGGAAAACGGGCCGTTTTTACATCTAATTAAAGCGCAAAGCAGCTTAATGAGGCCGCGATCAGAGCGGCGTGAAAATATTCATTAGTACACGCGGCGCTCAGGAGAGACAAGAAGGCTCTCCCACACCGACAAGGAACACAAGAAACCGGTCTGCAGGGAAAGGAATAGAGCCAGGGGTCCTGGATTAGCTCCTCCACTCCCATCATTTCCGACCATGAAGCAAGAGTTTTATTTAATAATATTTTCACGATTTCCAGTTTATTCTCACCTTCAGGGGCCCATACACAGCTTTTCTCCTGCACTTTATTCTTCCCCTGAGGTGCACTCATAACGTGTGTGGTTTTATCACACCATTCATTTTACATGACCATTTTCCAACCTTCTTTATCTCTTACAATTAAACAGGCTGTCTTTGTTCCCGTACCATTAAGAGTGATATAAGATAAACCAGCTCTGTTGTAATTGGCTACTCTGCATTGTGCCTCATTCAGACACCATTCAGACCTGAATCACTCCCTATAACATACGAATGGGTGCTTTGACACCAATTAGGCTGTTTCTGAAGTTTAATTTCCATATATGGACTGAAAAGTGAATGGGACATTTTTGATATTAACAATATTTATGGTCTGCTGTTTCAGCCATCATCATATCCACTGTTTTCTGCTTTGAGACTCTGAAATGCTGAACGCAGTGTGCATGGCTGCCACTTAGTTGTTTCATAGCACATTGGCAAATGGTCACTTGTGATTGGTCTAACTCATCTAGAAGTATTTCCAAGCTCTGTGACACCAGGTTACATTTAAACCTTAAGACAACATACTCTATAGTACAGGCATTTGTAGTGATCTGATAACTGCACTCTTTCAAATCCTGATTTTGATCTGCCAGTCCTTTATGTTTGGTGTCTAAAGACTGTAGTTCACTTTGCATTGAAACTAAACAGCCTAACGTACCTAACAAGTAAAGGAAGCTCATGAACCCCACACACAAACTGTATGCATAAATTATCCCTCGCCATGTCTATATCTATAGAAATTGAAGATAAAAAAAAACAATTATCTATATGGACTTCATGAATGAATTTTGTCCTTATTTTTCTCCATATTTATAGATGACAGTATAGAGGCCCAGGGTGATTAAGCTCCTCCCATTTTGTACTCAGACTGCACAGTGCCCTCTTAATAATTGTGTATTATTTATAATATGTTATCGTGGCCATACCTCAAGACCTATTTGAGTAAGGCTTAGTTCAGCCTTGCCCTCCAGAAAAAAATCTTGTGGGTTGGCCCCCAATAGTGCAGCACAGACTTTTACTACTGTTAGCTATCACACATACACACATCACCACAGTGCTGGAATTCCCAACGATCAATGATAATACCTCTTAAGATATTCGTCACACTGAAATCATTTAGACCTGCAGTAGTTTGCACAGTGCTAACTGGTGTAAATAATCTTCCATTACTTGTTAGCTACATAAACTGCACTTACCAGTGCAAAACACAGCAAGCAAATTGTAGACACCAAGCACGTATTCCTTGATCAACCACATTTAGGGTAAGAGGAAAACTAACTTTCCCCCAAACTGGGCTCAGGTTGGCAACTTCAGTGTCTGAGAGGAAAGCTCAGCGTGAGGGCACATGAAAAGAACAGTCAGCTCCCTGTCTGCATTTACATCACACCTACTGTGAGAGACTTCTGCTCCACCGATGCTGACCCTGCTGCCGTCTGAATCTGAATGAGACTGTTTAGGTCAGCACACAGAAAGAGCAGCCACAACAGTGGACGCGTGCTGCTTCATGTCAGGACCACGCTGTTGAACAGTAACAAGTGAGGCTGAGACACCATGATGTTCAACTGACTAGCAGTACAAGTCAGGATGACTGGACTGGAAGATGTTTTAAAACTCACACAGGGCTTCATCAGTTCAAGTTATGGATGGATGCACTCATTTGATCAGAGGAAGCCCCTTAGAAGAGCAGCAAACTATCTTCAGCGTGGTACCATGAGTCCAGGTGCCTTGACATACTACAAGACAAGTCACTAGCCACACTTATATGACTGGTACATGTTAATAATGTGTCCTTTGGGTTTCTTTATAAGCGTTTATGGAAATGTTGCTGGTTTCAGAGTCATGGTCTCTTGTGATAATCTCAGTGATGGGTTGTGATAACGCTTGTGCGGGTGCGATGGTATTTTGGATGCAACCTAAAAAAAAGCTGCTTGTTGACGGTCTTGGGTTGAATTCAAATAAATGCCACATCTTCTTTCCCAGCACACTGAGGTCCAAGTATATTTTGGCAGCACTGTTGACTGAAACCTCCCCATATAGCATGGCTGTTTAAAGAACATGTGTGTTGATTTTTACTTTTATGCATCATTTGAACACAACAGCTGCTGTTTACACTGAATGAAAATTTCATTATGCGTAGACCAACAGGAATGGCCCAAATTGCTTGATATAAACTCTGGTTCCATTGACTTACATTAGAATTAAATCAGTTTTTGCCCTCTCCTGTGAAGCTGCCATTTTGGAGAAACTTGTTTTTCTTTGGACAGCGATGACATACAAGTACACATTTGCAACCATGAGGCAAATATTGCCAGCGTGAAGGAGTAAGAAGTGCAGCACTCCATGTGTGACAGAAAGAACACTACACTTCATTCAGAGTAAAAACAAAGCAGCCTCCAACTCCAACACACAGCAGTTCAACAATGTGTTGAATTCACCTGATACTGATATATACATCAATTCCACATGGACAATACATATTACAGTCAAACTCAAGCCGGTGTTGCTCACAGTGATGCCACAAAAGACACATTTACGCTTTCCTAAAGAAGCTTTCAGCGGATATTGTAAACCTTTTCGGTTTAAAGAACTTCCTCATAAGTTCCTAGTACATCTCTAGTAAAGATAAGTCTTTAAAAGGCTCCTCACAATCTGTTTTTCTCCTTTACTTATAAGGAACTTTTACGATACGTGTGTCATGTGTCATAAAGCAATGCTTTAGAAGAACCACTACAGGTTCCCCTTCAATAGATTGTTCTATCTGTAAAGAGGAAAAGAAAACTGATGAGGTGTAGGGCATGAAGAAGCTTTTAAAAGTTTACAGAACCTCTGTATAATGTGAAGGTTCTATTAACTTGTTCCATCAAATTAACTTTACTGTTAGTCTTTCCTGGAGCTCTACGAAGATCCACTCCTTGTCTGCCAGTACGTACTGCGCTGTGAAGGCAGAACCACCTGAGACAGGCGCACAGGACACGGGCAGTTCAGCTGAGAAGGTAAGGCTCACCTGAGCGATCTCGTACAGCAGTTTGTAATGCTCCTCTCTCTTCTGCAGCGTGCACAGGTTACAGCCCATCCTGGCGGAGCGCGAGAGGCGCCGCTCGGAGCCCCCCGCGGACGACTGGCAGTGGTACACACACCCGCACACACACCAGGGATCTCCCGCAAGTTCTGAGCGACGTGTCTCATCAGTGTGTCCCTCTTCTCACTCTCCTGCTCACGAGCAAAAATAAAACAACCCAGAAGAAAAACGAGGGAGAGAGAGCGCGCGCACCGAGCCACTGAGCAGCAGACTGGAGCCCTCAGACCGTCCCTG
This sequence comes from Prochilodus magdalenae, assembly GCA_024036415.1. NCBI lineage: Eukaryota > Metazoa > Chordata > Actinopteri > Characiformes > Prochilodontidae > Prochilodus > Prochilodus magdalenae. Next base: position 79,632 of record JAMWET010001711.1, on the reverse strand, counting down.
ACCACCTTTCACTACACTGTAAGTGTTCGAGAGTCACCGCTCTCTCTCGCTGTCTGTCTGCTCACTTCTCTCTTTCCCACTCATCACCCCTCTCTCTCTTTCTTACTCCTTTTTGCTCACCTCTCTTATTCTCTCTCTCTCTCTCTCTCTCTCTCTCTCTCTCTCTCTCTCTCTCTCTCTCTCTCTCTCTCTCTCTCTCTCTCTCTCTCTCTCTCTCTGTCTGTGTCTCTGTCTGCTCACCTCTCTCTCAGGCATACTAGTGATGCATATTCATCCTCACATAGACATGCTGTAGTAGGTCCATCTCCAAGACACACCCCCTTCTCTCTCTCCCTCTCTCTCTCTCTCTCTCTCACTCTGTCTCTCTGTCTCTATCTGTGAGTGGGGCTCAGTACACATGACTACATTCACTTTACCTCATGAATAATAATGAACTCCATTGGTTATACATAAAAGATCTGCTGCTGCTGTGCGTGCGTGTGTGTGTGTGTGTGTGTGTGTGTGTGTGTGTGTGTGTGTGTGTTAACACTAACAAGATGACTGTATCATTCCGTCACTCCATGTAGGAATCTGTTCATTGCTTTATGTTCTTATAAAATGCAGAGACACAGTCACTGGTCAACGCACTACACTGGAGATGTTGTAGAGGAATCAGTCCCACATATAATGAAAAACATATTTGTCTAATAAAGATGAAATTAATCATAATACAGCACTCACATGTTTTGTATGTGTAATACCCGCTTCCAGCAACGCATGTGAAAAGTAAATATGTTTCTGTGATTTTGGGGACATTATGAAGATTTTCATTAATTTCCTGGAGTCCCTAACCCTAATTGGTCACCCAAGGATGAAAGGCCCCCACAGCATGATCCTATGAATAACCCTTGATCACTACACACACACACACACATTTATGTATATGTGTACACAGAGCCGAAGGTGCAAAAATTTTGCTTTAAGGGCTGTATTCAAAGCTGTATTTGAATGAGAGTGCTAGTCTTGCATTCATCCTAATGTGCATTCATTTCAGTGCATAATTACTGCTGTTTATGCTTTTAACATGTAACATGTTCCTGAGAAATAGAAAAGCAGGTTTTCCATTTGAGACTTATATATTCAAATATATATATAATATATATATATATATATATATATATATTGAGACATATATATACATATATGTCTCAACAGTGAGGTTGTTCTTAGTTAACAATTCAAGACATGAAGCACCTGCTTTACAACAGGAAGACACACAGACGACAATTGATTATCAAAAAAATGGCTTCCTGGCTAAGTGCAGAGAGAGATAGAGAGAGAGAGAAAGAGAGAGAGAGAGAGAGAGAGAGAGAGAGAGAGAGAGAGATTCATACAGTTAACTGTATAGTAGCAGGGCAGTTGTCTGCTGGCCATGGAGCTGTCCTCATGGGAGGTGGTAATCCGATTAGCAGAGCTTTAATTTCACTCAGCAGGCCTGCAGGGGAGCAGGATGAGCGCTGCTGCCCACATCAGGAGCCTCCCTCCACGTCATGCTCCTCCTACTCAACTCAACACAACACCCCCACCCCACCCCCCACAGACACTCCTCCTGCCAGCCCGGCTGGCACCTTTGCTCAACCTACTTTGGGGGAAAACAAAAAGAAGAAAACATGTTTTCTATATAACAGCATTCATTTTTTCACCTGCTGACCTCATACTGTTTTGATTGAACACAACAATTCATCAAAGGACTCTAGCATCTCTTCCTTCCACATCTCTTGCTCATTCAATTCTGTTTAAAATCTTCCAGTTCAGAAAGACAAGAAAAGGTCATCTGGGGGGATCTTAAGAAGTTCTTCAGGATAACATGGGCAGATGTCATCACAGCCACCCTTTAAAAGTGCACTGAGGTGCTGTAGCGGGGGTGACCTCATGCCTGTTTGTTACCCAGTGAGTCCCTGACACAGCAGTATGTTCAATACAGTCATACAGTTAAAGGTCAGAGATCAAGTAAATTGAAATGTGTAACCTTCTGAAAGAAAAAAGGCCAGTAATTGGGTGCACGTCCTTGATGTGTCTTTCTGTCCGTTTTATAATAAGGATGACTTTAACGATGGCTGGCGAAGCACTCATTTACAATTGAGATCCTGCTGATCTCGTCATACAGACCTGCATCATACAGCCATTCAAATATACAGTATTGGTCAATAGGTATACATATTTTTATTGGTTTCCACACTATATAATAATAATGAAGACACAGTCAGGTAATAGCACATGCAGAGTTGTGCAGTAATAGAAATATGACATACAAAGTGTTATGCTCTAAGTAAAGTAGCAACCTGATGTAGTTTTGACTCGTGGTATTCTCTCAAACAGCTTCACCATAGATATTAGGACGCTTTCCTAACATGTGTTAAACATTTTTAGGGGCATTTATATAAAAACAATGTGTGATGTCTTGTTAAATATGTATTTTCATACATGGCCATCAACATTATTGTTTTTATTCATTTCAGAATCAACCATATCTTGTGTCTGAAGCCCCTTGGTAGCCAGTCAGCTGTGTGATGTTTTCTTTCATAAATACCTCTATGGCATTGTCACATTAACTTTACTATTAGATTCACTTTAATCTAATCTGGTAACTCTGTTATCAGATTAACTAGAGCACTGTTGGAACACTGTCTCTGAGTGTTAAATGTAGTGACTGTGTTAAGCTGCTAGAGAGCAATGAGTGAGTGAAAGGGTAATGTTGAGGAAAACAAAACATACTTGTCCACAAAGACAGCTGTGCTGACCTGCCGGCAGAGCAGCACGGTGGCCTGACGGCACTGACCACGAACTCCTGGTGACCATTTGAGCAGAAACCATCAGCATATTTGGTCGAGACTGAGCGTTGGGGCTCCACAGTCTTGTTCTGTTGCCACCCCCTCATCATCACAAGGATTGATGCTGCGGCCTGCAAGGAATTATGCACACTGGGGAACCAGCCAATGAGTATGAAGGAAGATGAAGGTACTGTAAAGGTACTTATAATATCTAATAATAATAAATATCTTATAATATCTAAAACGGAAAAATAGGATTTATTCTGACTGATACAAGGTGGTTCACAACATGTGTCCAAACTTTAGACTGGCACTATAAATTTACAAACACTGAATACAAAGTCTCTACATAACCTTGTCTGCAATGACAACTGACTAAACTATGAACAGAGCTCAACCCTCCATTCTCCTTTTAACAAGCTGCCAGAGGCTATATGAAGAGCAGTGCATCTTAATAAGTATCTGATGGAAACTTCTCCTGCAAAAGTTTTTTTCTGCCACAATGGGAGGATGGGCAAGGCTGCGGCAGAGGCAGTCTTTTATGTCCTCCACAGGGCACCTTGAGGGATCTCGGCTCGATAGTTTTTCATGAATGAGACTGAACGGAGATCTGAGACGCCCTTCTGAGAATCCTGCACTGAGCCAGAGATTACTCGTCCATCCGCAGTTTCAAATCCCTGCATGATTCTTCAAACATCCGCACTTTCCCCTCACAGAGCGCTCAAGCTATGAGCAATTCTTCTTAGTTACTCTGATACAATAAATATACATTCTGAACATTTCTAGGTCCAATAGGAGATATTTTATTATTATCAAATATCAATTAATCAAATACAGAGTCATATCTCTGATGTCAAATGTCTGAACACCTTGTATAACATGCTTTGTTGAGTGAAAGTAAATGACCACATACAGAAAACACATTTGAGTATGTTAAAAGCATAGCTTTTACCAGAATATGTAAATATCCTATAATCTATAATACTAACACTAATACTAATAATATTAAATTAACATTTTATTGTCACGCCTGCTGGCTCTCCTCTCATCCCCAATCTCCTGGACTCCATTTCCCATAATCCACCACTCGAAGACATCACAGTCACATGTCCACCATCTCCCGGTCCTGCTCCGTCTCTCAGGTGTAAGTCTCCAGAATATTGATGTCACCTGTAGCTGATTAGCCTCTGGTACAAATACTCCTCTCTATCACTGACCCGTTGCGAAGTATTGCCTCATCGTGCGTACTGAGCGGTTCTCCCTGTTGTTATTCTCGTTTGCTTACCTGGTTTGACTCCGTTTTGACTTTCTGGTTTACTCTTTGTCTTTCCCCTTTTGAATACTGTTGCTGGTCTGATTGTTTGCCTGGTTCTGACTTCTGCTTGTCTCGTTACTCTGACTCAGTCCTTGCCCTCTTGGTTATGTCCGCTTGTGCCTTGTTGCTGTTTTGTGCTACGAGCCTGTTTAATCAACCTAGCTTTGCTTTTAGCTCAGCGCACGTCACAGTCTGTCTGTCCATCCTCACATTTATATTAGCAGAAGTCATGACGTATATTGTATTGTGTTTGCTGTAGAGGACGTGTAAATTATTTTCACCCAAAAACCAACCAAATATATAATTTAAAATAACCAAATTTCTGTTTTGTAAGGGAACAATATTTGCTAAGTGGCGACTTGTGCTTATGACTGTAGGGGCTCTTGCATTGCTTACATATTTCTGGGTGTGGCCCACAGCCTCAGACAAAACTAGCACATGTACCACTCTAGGATAGGACGTCTATATAACCCGGCAATTAACAGATGAGTTGAACTGATGAGTATATTCAATCAGAAATATTATCAGACTTTGCTGGACCTGTCAGGACTGAAGTTGGGAATAGACCTGAAGTGATAAATCCCATAGTAGTTCTCCAAGAGTTCCCTTCCATTTCAAGATGGAAGTTTTGAAGTTCTCTTAGTTTATGCTTGGGAATGCGTGGGAGTTTATGCTGTAGTGTTCAATTCTGTATTCAGTTAAACATTAGCTACGTGAATGTCCACTGATTGTCAAAATTCACCACTGATCCAGACATTTTACGAGCCACAGGTAGCAACTGTGGCCCACGCCTCTAATGAGAATGCCAACCAATATTGTCAGAAACAACTTATAAACAGCACTGAAGAAATCCTGAGAGTAGCCGAGACTCCACAGAAGGACCCACTCTGCTCTGCCAACATTGAATAGTTATGGAGTTATGGCTCAAGTAGTATAAGTTTATGAGATGAATTAACAGAGGAAGCACGCATGAGATAAACTAAAGACAGATGTTAAAAGTTTATCAGTGTTCTGTCGATGAACATAAAGGAATAGCGTAGAAGTTCACACTTGGAGCGACAGCATGTTGACACTCATAAAGCTAAATCAGAACAGAAGTTGTAAAGTGGAAACATATTGCTTGTATTCTCTGAGATGGGTAAACACAGCCTTGAAGCTGGTTATAAATCTGCCATAAGACTTCAGACATATCTTCAGAGAGCCTCTAACACACAAAGCAGGGTTCTGTTTATTGAATAGTGAACAATGGAGGGAAAGTGAGGCTTTGTAGTTATAACTTTGAGGCAGCCACTGAATGAGAAAGTAATTGGGGCTTGAGGAAGGAGTGGGAACTTGCAGGGCAGCCAGTCGTTGTTGGTGGTGTGCATATATAAAATGGCTTGTTGCAAAAGTCAAAAGATATTTTAAGACGACAAGATAAAGAGAAAATCAAATCCCTAACAGCTGTGCAAAACCTGTTACGCCTTGGCCCTTTACATTATGTGTACATCATTAATAGACCAAAAAGTTACTTGAAAACAAAAACACTGAAAGATATTAAAGGTAAGGCATGCTTTGTCCTGCTCCTGTGCACTATGTACTTATTGCATATATACCATTACAATCAGAGTAAGCATGCACCAGAAACTACTTGTAAGTACTACATATTTAGACAGAGGAGAAGGTCAAGCTCCTTTCTTGCTTCATGGACAGGTGTTTCTGTCCGTCCTTCTTCTGAACACAGTTTAACAACTGAAAAGATGTGTAGCTCTCAAGGAGCCACACAAAAACAAATTATAAAATTAAAACACTGCAAATGGACTGACCACCCCAGAGTCCAGACCTCTACACTACTGAGAGAGTTTGGAAATACCTAAGGCTTGGTTTTCGGTAACCTTCAAAACATCCAGGAGGATGTGGACACCAACAGCCGAGAGATATATTCCAATTAAAACCAAAATAATTAGAAATTATTGATATACACAGGCTAATGAGAGCAGTACAAAGAAAGAAGTGTTCTTCAAGTAGTGTTGTGGTTGTGCTGTCACTGTCAATGCATGTTTAGGTTTCTGAGAGCATCCAGGTGAGACTTTTCATTTCACATCAGTAAGAGTTAAGAATGATCACTCAGTGAAAGAAACTCCCCCCTCCAGACTCGACCATGCCCGCTGACAGACGCTTGTCTTCATATCAGCTCGGATAGAGGGATTAGCGGTCATCTGCCATCCAGCTGAGTCACTGATATGATGGGGTCTCCACGACTAGGGGCCCAGCAGTGATACTAAGATGTCTCACATTTGCACTCACACTAACACCTAACACACACGGCTGGGCCCGTCTCCAATGCATTAACCCAATACCGCAGCTCCCATAAACTCGATTATGGGGCTTTCCCTCCTGGCAGTAAAGTCTTTCTCTCTGGCTGTGGAGATGGAAACTGCTCTAGAGGGCCTCTTTAAAGCGCAGGAAGCATCTGGGCCAAATGTGAGCCACCTTCCATTAAGAGCCAAACCCAACAGCTACCAACTGCTCTCTATGGCAGGACTGGCTATAGTTACATTTGCACAGCAGGGGTACAGTAAACTAATGCCACCCATTCACTCCATCTCTCTCTCTCTCTCTCTCTCTCTCTCTCTCTCTCTCTCTCTCTCTCTCTCTCTCTGTCTCTCTCTCTTTCTCTCTCCTTTGCCTTTGAGAGCCCAGTTGGTGTCAAGTTGCACTTAGCCAGCTGTCGACAAGCGCTTTGTGTTGATTGTGCATTCAGTAAGGGATCTCAGTTCACTCCCTCTCTCTCTCTCTCTCTCTCTCTCTCTGTCACTCTCTCGTTGTCTCACCCTGGTACTCTGAGAGAGATATGTGTATGTGTGCATGTGTGTACATGAGTGCACATGAAGGCCATGCCAGCTGTTCCACTTTGTGCAGGTGCTTAACTAGATTATAATGTCAGAGGACGGACCGGATGATCAGCCCTGGATTTGAAACACAGAGGACACAGGATGTGAATCAGAAATCACTCAAGGCCAGCAGTTTTTACAAAGACTGCACAACAAAATAGCTGAAACTGTAAATAAAATAATTCAGGATGGTGTGATATTTTTCATTGGAGAGAAACTTAGCCATCCCGATTTCCTCACAGCAGAGATAATGGGAAACAGGAGTCACAATGTCTACCACACAAATACAGCCAACAGTGAAACTACAGGAGTTTTTATATGGAATGAATTTAAAAACCATATTTATAGTAAATTTTGAAACAAGGTAAATCTAAAACTTTGGAGACTATTTACCTAACACCATTCTGCGTGTACCTTTTTACCATTAATGAATTTTCAGATATACATTTTAGGCCAAAACTGTAGCTCAAAGCTATCATAACACAGTGACTCAGGCAGCGAATACTGTACACTTATTCCTGAACAGAGTAGAAACACACCCAAACATTTAATTACTTATTATTATAGCTATTATTTAGTTTACTCTAACTACCTGTCTTGCTGTGAATGCACGGTGTAGTTAGCCTGCAGTCCATAAAAATGACTGACATGATGCATTCCATGCACTGCAAAAGGGGACAAAAACTCACCAGCAAAAATTACATTAACAGGCTTTCTCATGTAAAACTAAACTCACCTGATTAGGGTTTAAGCTCTTCTATAACTTTATTTTATGTGAGTATTTGGCACAGCATTCCCATCTCTTAGCCTCATCAGTTTGGCAGAACCTTATTTTTATTTTTTATTTTTTGTTTTTGTCCATTGACGTTCTTCTACTACAACTAGCATGCACTACACAAATGCATCATGCACAGAGAGTGCATCTCTCTCTCTCTCTCTCTCTCTCTCTCTCTCTCTCTCTCTCTCTCTCTCTCTCTCTCTCTCAATCTCTCTTAATGTGGGCCTTTCACTTGCTTCACACTCTGCATTCAGTCTTTATCTGTGCATCTGGTTACAGGCCAGACAGCACATTGCATCCTAATCTTGGTCCACAGAGTGAAGTATTGGGCTAAGAGAGGGTGGATTTGACACACTCCATCGGGTTTCTCTCTTGGTTTGGGGCGAGAGATGAAATGGTCAGATGTTTCGACGTCTTGCCAATCAGATCTGACTTTCTCTCTGTATAGCCACTGGACACTGAGGTGTCTCGGTGAGTGAGATAAGGCTGCCTGCACCTCTCTTATCTTTTCTTTACTCCTCCTTGAACGTATCACATCTTCCATTCATAACCACCTAAAAGGGGTACATTGTCATGCAAATCACTTAATACATTATAGGAGCTCTGCTGGCAGTAAACACACAATTCCCATCAAATATTTGAGGACACTTTCAGACTAATAAAAGAAAAAAGCATGAATATTTCTGCCTTTCTTTTCAATGGATATTCTCCATTCAAAATGCTGTGTAATCCAGGACTGGCTTACTCATAAACAGCTTTATTTTAAATAAAAATTATATCACAAGTTTTTACTCCTCACACAGTTTATAAGCTTGGTGTGATGTCGGCAGTCATCATCTCTTAGGCCTTTTAACCGGTTGCCATTCAGCAAATAAATGAATCTATAACTGTAAAACATAAACTGCAACATATCACTCACTGTGTGATTATAACAACACCTGGTATTAGAAGCCATATGTAGCTGAACAGTAATTGCTGGAAAAGTCACATTTCTAAAGAGGTCCTCATAAGAAGCACACAACTAGCTATAGTGGACCTCATGTGTCCAGCAGTAAACAGAGGGTAAGGAGTAACACTCATGCATTGATCTCAGCTTCCGAGTCTCTACATGTCCCTCACTGGGAGGCCAGTCAATATTCTCAATAACAAACCAGACTGGAGCAATGGGTTTGGCAGTGTGGGCCAGGCTAAAACAAATCTATAAGACAAATTTGCACTCAGGACACTAAGGGGGACCTACCCCCCTCCCATACACACAGACACAGACACACGCACACACAAAGAGACACACGGCACTGGCTGCAGTGTCGAGGCTGCAGTAACAACCCCATAAAACTTTTACTAGGCCAAGATTGGCCCATTCCCTGTGGGACGTGCAATCTAAAAGATGCAATCATGTATTCTGACACATTTGTGGTGCTATTTTACAGTCATTATAGAGAGCATTATATCTGACCATAAGAAGGACTCTTTCTGGGGTCGGTGCAAACTAGTTTTCTCCTTATTACACTGAGGACTGAAGCCAATCTGTTATCATCCTTTACATGTTTCTGTTCCTAATTCAGTTTTCCTCAATTGAGCTCTTCATTCGTTCCTTCTGCTCTGTTTCTCTTTTTAATATTTTTATTACTACAAGAGCCCCACGGATAGACATGCTACTTTTTTGTTTTCTGACAACACTACATTCACTGGGATTTGGTTTGCTGAGTTGATTTTTGATGCAGCTAAAATTATTAACAGTAATAAGTATAAGCACTACTTGCTTTAACAGTCCAATCTAATCCTAGCAGCAATGCTGAATAAGCAAATAAAAATAAATCTCAAATGAACATCGGCTTTATTTATTTATTTATTTATTTTTAAATACATCCACTATGGCTTTTTGTTTGCTCAACTTTACATTTTACGGGGAAACATTAAAAAATAAAAAGTGGTGTAATTTGGTGGTGGTGTTTTTTATCATATTTACATTTTTAAGTATAAAAAATAAACTATATATTCCCTGTGAAGTATGTGTTCTTTTTCATCGTCATAATTTTTTTTTGTAGGTAGCAAAATATACAGTATAAACTATCAATTAAATATCAAATAATCAAATAATCTCTCTATCAATTTACAGTTCCCAAAGCAAGCAGGGGGGATTCCTTAGACCACAGTATGAAGTCACACAGAAATTCCAGGAAGAGTCCTTACTATTGGTAAAATTTCATTTTCACACAGGCAGTCAGCTTGAAAAGCCTTGAAGGTCAGAAATGTCCTTAGCGGATGTCCATATCCGCTGCTGAGTGACGTGTATATGTCACTGAGGTTTAATAGTAATAGTAGGCTGTAATAGTGTTTTATGAAGTTGTATTAACTGGACCCAGCTTGTCTTGTCTCTGGCCTTTTCCTACCAGGATGCACCCCCTCAGTCAAACTCAGTGGCAAATGAATACAGAACAAAGCTGTGTTTATTAGAGGAAATGGCACAGTAAACTGCACAACAGCTCTTTCCAATATTAGATTTCCAGGTGGGAAGTGATCACGAGGCCAACCAAAGAAACGGTGGTGCAGTTGAATTGCTGAAGACATGCGGTTGGTGAATGTTGCCCCGGGAAGCTATGCTCAAGGGGTAAAAGTGAAAAATGATGTGTAGCCTTGCGGGCCCTGCAGGAGTGCGTGAACAGTGCCAGGAAAGAGAGATTTAGAAAGGAAAGAGGTGTCCACTGGCAATACTTTTAATTTATGCTTTCCTGGCATATAACCAGTATGATATGTATGTATCCAACACAGCGTTAGGTGTTGTGTTTATGTACTTATATGGTCCCAGAGAAAGAGATCCTTTAGTAATAGTATGTGACAAAGAAAAAGTGTGTGTGAAAGAAATCAACAATGAAAGAAAAAAATAATTTTTTGCGAAACTGATTTAATGCATTGCAGCATATTGTCCTCGTATCATCACTTCTTTAATTTATTCTTTTTTTATATTGCAGACAACTGTAATTTTACATACGCTAACTGCCTATGCCATAATCTGTATCTTCACCATTTCTTAGAAGACATTTCTTTCATTTTTACATACCCATCTCGTAAAAAAGAAGGAATTCATGTAAGCATTCCTGACACAACACAGCAAAAGCAATCAGCCTTATCATCATTTACAGACTTTTCAACCTGAGCTGGAGCTTATTGCCTTTTAGCTGCTTAAAATGAGCATCAAAGACCATACAGAGGATCTTCATTAAAACCAGAGGACCTATCCTCACTGCTAACCCTCTTTCAGGAATGGACCTTGGTTTTCTAGAAAAGCTGAACAGGATACATGCATAGAAATCCAGTTGATGGAGTTGTGGTTGATCTAGTTTTTCTTCTCCCGCTTCTTCTTCTTCTCCCCCTACACCCCAAATAGGTTCCCTGGCCGCTCCATGGTTGTCATAGCAACCATGGCATATAACGGAGTTCGTGACAAAGAGGTAGCGAGGTGAGATTCATCTCAGAAATAGGCACTATAGCAGCGCAGCTACACTCACCAGGCAGCCATGTGTGCCACATAACTCAGCTGCAAGCTGTATCCACACAATATAGAAACGTGTTTATTCAAGCCTCAGTTATGCATGGCAGACAATATGCATTTTGATGGCTATAGCTTCATATATCCAGCTGAATGCAGCATGGACCGAAGTATGGATTGAGATATGTGTATAAATTGGATAGCTAAGAAAGACTGTAATCACAGTTGGCACTGTGAGCAGATGTGGCTCTGCTGATTTATGACTCCGAGTTAGAGACAGTCATGATAGTCATAAGTGAATTGTTCATATGAAGCAAACTTTCCAAAAGTGCAGCTAAATGGTACATTTTTGCAGCTTCTACTCATTATTTGTTTTTAGGGTTGAATATGTTCTATAGGTTTCAACACGGTTGTTTGTGATGGTGAATACTAATTTTAAGATACTGTTGCAATACATGAAAGAGTGACATAATCAGAATATATTTAGAATGCACATCCACAGGGCACATGGAATCATTCTGGGGTCACATGATTGATAAAAATGCATTCATTTAAATAAAGTCTGGGCTCCTATCGTCAGCCCAATGAAGGAATCTGTTTGGTAACCTTAATTAAATCACATCACAAATGCCCTGAGATGACATGGTGCTGCATCTCAATGCAATGCAATAAATACAATAAATACAATCAACACAGAAAAGGCTACCAACACTACCGTAGTGGGGTGGGGGGCTTATCCAAAGAACTCAGATAGGACAAAGGTCTTGTCTTATATATATATTTAGTCCCCATAAAGACTTTAGTGAAGACTGAATCTATGTCGTATAATATGGACCTTTCATCTGTGAGGCTCTTTTTTCTAAAAGCATTTTTAAATCCACTGCAGACATGATCTCCACTGTCCCCGCCTATTACCATACTGTGTTAATGTTTGTGAAAACTCAGTGAAGACAGAGCTGAACGTGTGTCTGTTTATTAGGAGGAATATCGTTAGCACAGTCGGCTAAAGCATTTGGGAAACAGAAACTGTAACTGAGAAGCAGCAGTTCTCTGATAAACAGAATGGAGCTTTCACAACATTCATAACTTTGTAACATAAGATAGGATGTTCCTGTAATATGTCCTCTGGTCCATAACTCAGTTAATAATTTAACGAATGGCAAAGTCTGTACTTCTCGCAGGTCAGGTACACTCTGTTGGCTTTCTAGCCTACTAACTGCCTTACAACTACAGACAAACAGTTAAAAAGTTAAAGTGACCTATGAAGAGAGTAAAACTGAGTTTTTGTATGTTGGTGTATTCCATTATCAGCAAACACAGCATTAGACAGTTCTGTTCTGTTTAAACATTACTTTGGTCCACCACCACTTCCTCCCCCTCCAGCTTTCAGTTCACTTAACCAAAAATTAAACTGCACTAAGATACCATCACATATCAGTCATATTTTGAGCATCTGCTATGCATTTCACAAACTCTCCAAAGAAAACCTTGAATTCTTCCTGCCATTTATACTGGCTGCGCAAGGCTTTTATTCACTTGTTGTGTGTATCATGTTACCAGAAGCATGCACCAAGATCCTGCTGTCAGTTATTTGTGAAACACCCCAGACCATGCCACTGCACTAAAGATAATAACAGTAGCCATTATTTCTTAAAGTTGTTTTAAAAGCAATGCAGATGTGATCACCTTTAATTACATATGAATGAAGTAGTGTAGATTGGATATGCATATGAATATGACAGCATTCATGAGCCAACAGCTGGGCTCGTAGGTGGAGGTCAAGCATTGAGTGACTACATTTTAAAGTGTCAGATAAACATAATAAAACGTAAAAAACAAAATGTTTTATTCTTTCAAGCTGTTACAATGATGTGGTGTGTAGTGTGTCTATTTTATTAGTTTATTGTTTCAGTGGTGTCAGTCATGTAAAACAAAAGCCCTGTGTTATTGGTCTTTAAAAAGAACATGGAATAGCTGCAACATTTGTTTATACCAATGTGCTTGTAATCTGCTGTACTGGATGTGCACATATTATAGGTCCTATTGTTATTATACAAATATTTTTTTTCATTCTTATAATTGGTAATATTTATCATATAGATAAAAGTTTTGGTTTGTTAATTGCATACTAAACATTACCACACACTGCTACGTGTAGGAGTTTACTTTCTACATAAATGTCAAAGATGAAATCAAGGAATAACAAAACTGTCACTATTCTTTTTAACCATTAAATGAACAGGACTGTATATATGCAGTTTTGAAAAAAAAGCATTGCTATGATTGGATATAATTTAAATACAGTATAAAAAAGTGTGTTTTACACAAAGCACTAGTATGTGCTACACAGGCAGCCAAACTACAGTGGAGCTCCTATAAAATAACACTGCTTTGGGAGCAGCTTTTGCTGGGAGGCGGTGTAACTCAAAGGCTTTAAGACTGGAGGAATGGTATATTTAGAATTTGGCTGTAGAGTGTATAGACGAGTGAACATATTAGCACGTTATACTGATAGATTTGATACTACACTCACCATTTATAAGTTATTTTCCCATTGTGGGATCAATAAAGGATTATCTTATCTTATTTAGAGGCTTTCATGTCATTCTAAGGCTGAACTTTGTGTGTAAGCTAGCAGATGTCTGAAAGCAAGACATTTTCGGTTAGTGGCCAGGTCACTTTCAGCCATGCATTTCCAGGACATGGTAGATGCTAACAGTGCCAGCTGACCCCTCTGCCAAGCACTGAAATCCCCAACCCTGCTGCATACATAGTGTGAGAGCAGCATGCAAGCCAGTAGTGCTATTTTAAAGGGAAATTAGGCAAAAGCAAGGGTGGTCTCTAACTTTTGCACAACTCTGTCTCTCACAACCTTCTAACAATAAAACTGGACTTGATCAATCACACATGTGCAAGCACACACCATCTGACATAACCCCCAGGAGGTCGTCACAGTGTGAATCCACAAGGGTCTTGTCAAAATCCCTAGGCTGTGGCAAATAACGCTGGTGCTTAACTCTCCTTCTCCAGTTCATCCATCTGCCCACTCACCCCTGGATTTGCAGCTCACCTTGCTGCCCCTTTGCTGCTCAGTGATTGCCCAGCAAGAGGGTCAGCGAACCTGTTCTAAAGAGCTCCTGTAAAACCTTAGTGTTTGCTGGATTGTAGACCATACACTATGGCAGAATGAAAATCTCTGTGAGAGAGCTCTGACAGCACAGAGTGCTTTGAATCGTGGTTCAAGTGGACCCATTCCCTAAGCCCTTAAATGGGAAGAGTGGTGTTTCAGAGTTTCAGGCTAGAGCAGGGTTTCAGGCTCTAGAGCGAAACCCCTGTCTTTTTGCTAATGCTAGTGATGAAATTGGTTTGACAGGTGGAGTTTGCAGCCCTCTTCAGCTCCAGAGCACAGCGAGGTTACCAGCAAACCATCACCACTTACTCTGCCCATCAAATGTTGAGGTACACCAGAACTTTCCAAATACTCTTTGGTTTATACTAAGACTTTTCATTTTAGCCCCAGAGGCAGTGGTTACTGTAATTTTTTACAAACCTGTTTTATAATTTCATCATTCACAAATAGCTCATCAAATAAACACAGAAATTCCATTAAATGGGTGGAATCTACAATTTGAGATCATATTTGTATTTAACAGTAGAAAAGGAGATGAAGAATGTACCTGTGTGAGCATGTCTTTAATAAGATCCTTCCCATGAACCTTAATTCACTCTGTACAGTTTCTCAAACCTTGGACAGTATCAGGTAGCTTTGCTCAGCATTTGACGCTGGAGAGATTGTATAGAGGAGCATCTGCTATGCATTTCACAAACTCTCTGAAGAAGACCTCTAATTCTCCGAGCCATTTATGCTGGCTGCAGAAGTCCTCAATTCACTTGTTGTGAACATCATGTTACCAGAAGCATGCACCAAATCCTGCTGCCGAAGTTTCAAAGTTTCAACCATCCATTTGTTCAACTCCCAGTCCCCTGTCTAGCGCAGTACCTAGGTGGACATCTATTATGCCCATTTCAGGATTAAATCTTCACCGGCCAACAATATTATGTGTGCAAATGGCTCACCTCTGTGTCTAACAACATGCCTTGCATTTTGTGGGATTAATAAAGTCATGTGACATTGTGACCTGCCTACCGGCTAACCGCAGATCAGCCCTCTAAATGCTAGTCATTTAGTAAATTCCTGTCTGACTCACAAATTTTATTACTTCTACCTAATTAGGTGAGTACAGTAATCATTTATGTGGATATAGGTTATAGGTTATGATTTATGATCTCCTACTTTTTAGGGTTATAAGGTAACCACCTTAGCCGTGCTACTGCACTGAAGGTGGAACTACCTTTATTAGCATCGCAACCCCAACAGCACCCTGTAGTAGAAGCCATGCTGTCTGATTTAAACCACTATGTGAAACTATTATTTACTTTGTGTTGATGTTGAGATTAAAAGCAACTATGTAGAATAGGTACTGGCAATAGGTAGGCTACTGGCAAGCCGCATGTAACTAGAATAACTAACTAAACAGTTTGATAGGAAGTACTGAACATATTTCGACATGTTGCTGTCAGGAAACAGTAACAACTCAGAGAAGGGCTCACCTAAATGTTTATTAGCTCACTTAAAAGGGGAAACAATTCTAGAACCACATCAGACATTTTATGTAGAACGTAAGAGAACCATTTAAATTCTGAATAAATGGCACCTTTAAAAAGACTTTGACAGGTCCTAAACCTTTTTTTGGACAATGTACAAATTCTTTTCTCTTATGTTATCCATGCTATCTTGCATTTAATACAGTGGAAGCATTGCGAATGAGAGGAACCAGGTGTCAGCAGTCAATGAGCTGCACAGAGAGGAACCATAAGCCTGCAGTATGACAAATTCATCCTGCTGTAATGAAGTCATAACAGTGCCTGGTTTCAATCACTCCCTCCTCATTAAGTGCTCAGGTTCAGAATTAATGTTTTCAGACAGTTGGGAAATTCTACACTCATTTATTTCTTCTTTTTCTCTATCATTGATTAAAGCTATAGCTCAGCAAAAACAGCCTGTTACCCCATATGGGCACAAACAGCCAAGACACGGCTTGTTAGCTTCTGTAGCTTACACACTGGAGCCACAAACAGTTAATGAGTAATGTGCTCTTGCAACCGCAAACTTGTGCTGTCCAAACTGCAGGCCTAAACGCCTGGTCCCCATCCACCGGCACATATTGCTGTTTAGCCCGTTCTAACACACAGCTCTTGACAGGCTTGACAGTTACCTAAAGACTTGCATCAGCTAGGTAAACACAAAACGCTGGGCAGACTTGGCCTCATGCTGTTTCTTAAGAAAGAAAAAGCAACAACCGTCACATTGTAATCCATCTTGGGATATTATGAGAGCAGAAGGCACATTTAGAACCTGTTCATTATCTAATTACAGACACTTTTCATCAATTTAACTGCCTTTGCTTATTCACTCACCAAAATGAGACACTTTGGATCTGAAGTTTATAAGAGCTTTATTCCTGATGCGAATATGCAATCAGCAAAAGCACAGTTTATCATTCTGGACACATTAATATGTCTTCCTGTTTTTACAGCTTCCTTCCAGTGATCTGATACTGACCTGAAGCTGATTTAATACAGGATTGTATACATTAATCTTATTTATCCATTATAGTTAATATTATAGAAACCCATTAATTAATTATTTATTATTTATTAATTATTATTTCAATTAGTTTATTTCTTATTTACCCAGTTTTCTGTCCAATCCAGTTTTTGTCAGTTCCACCAACTAGTTAGGTCTCCCTGTATCACACAATGCTGCCCAGCAAACTGAACAATAGGCAGGCTACGGGAAATAAAGTGCATTTGGAACAGAAAAAAATATCAGAATCTTCTCATGATGTCATCATGTAGGAAAAACCAAAGTAGAGGATAAAAGAAAGGATTTGACACCTCACCAACAATAAACTGGAGGCAATATGGTACCTCAGTCCAGTCTCTGCCAGAAGCAATTTCAGCCCTTAAATCCTGATATACCCAGCAAAATACCCCTAGCTATCAGGCTTTGTTCTGACCTGTAAGCTAAAATCCAATCAGAACAATTCTGACCAACTGGCCTCCAGTGACAATTCAACACATAACCACATGTAATGTCTCCCAGGCGTCAGTAACAGATTAGCCCCCAGCGTCCAGCCCTGGTGACGGCTCCAGCCACGTCCATTATCTGCCCAGTGGCTCATTAAAAGCTGATTTACAGTAGTGTACTGGTCTCAGGTCTGGGCTGCCTCACAGGGTCAGCAGCGGTCAGGAGGCCACCGGTCAGTCAGAGAGGGGAAAGACTTGTGTGGAAGCAGAGGGGGTGAGTATGGGATCAGGTGTGAGGGGCTGAGCTGTACACAGAGCTATTTGAGCACCTACGCAGCCTCAGAGCAGCCCCAGAGCGGTCATTTGCTCACTGGCCTGTTACGACCAATAGAAGCTGTGGTAATTGGCTTTTTGAGGCTGGTGAAGGTTGAACTGACAGAGATGGGAGAGAACAGGCAGGCCGCCTGTCAGGGGTGCGTATCAGAGCCATTCATCAATTATGATGACAACGTTTGAGTGATGCTACATCTCAGGCAACTCAGGCACATGTCTTATCACACAGAAACACCTAGCAGCTTCTAACCACCTCTACGTAACATAATAAACAATGTCTGGAGTGGATGAGGTCTGTATTTGTCTTTGTATATTCTTTCATTAACCTTAATATAATTATCAATTATGTTCTAAACTTTCGGTTTCTGAACCCTATAAAAGAACACTTATGTGTGGACCTACTGGTCCTTATCTAAATGGAATTTAAAAATCTGAAAAAAGAAAGTAAAACATTGTTTCACTGACAGGATAAAGACCTGATGTCTAGGAAGCAGAACTATTGCAAAAATTAAATATTACAATGAGTCATAAGGGTATGGTATGAACAGTAAATAGTAAAAAAACAGTTTTTTACTTTTCAGACACTAACGTACACACAGGAGCAGGTGGAAAATATAGCCAAACAAACTCTCCAACTTGAATAGACAAAATCATATATCTACAGCCATAAGCAAAAGTTAACAAATAACACACTTAAATATGGCATTGTAATACAAATGTTGGTGCGCAGTTTCTTCGCATGTTCCTTAACATATTCTAAAACCAAGGTAAAATATAAAATGTGCCATTTAGTTTTGTTACCAATATGAAATATTTAGGAAATATTTATTGCAGTTCACAAAAGCAACAAAACATGTCATTTGAGCAGTGGTGTTCAACTTTTTTGCATATGACTGTATGTGATTGTGTGTTAGTCTGATATACTTTGAGAATCAAAGGTTTAGGAACGCCTTTCACTTACCTTTCACTGTTACTCTTCAAGCCGGAAAGAGAAAGGGAGGTACACCTCACCAATAGTATCATCACAAATATTTATTTTAACATTTACAATTCAAGTCTGAAGTAAAAACCAGAGAATCATTTAGGCCTTCATTACAGTAAGTTCCATTACAGTTTAACTAAATTTCCACAAAAATGTCGGACAGGTGCAAAATTTCACTGTATAGTAACATATTTAAGCAGGAAAGTAAAGTGAAGCTCCACAAAGTGTCAGGATGCTTCAATGGTCAAAAAGTACTGTATAGTATTGAAGTCCAGCTATAAGAAATTTAACAAGGTCCTTTATCAGTTTAATAGCGTAATCTCCATCATTTATTCATTCACTGATCTTTCTTCTGGGTCACAGGGAGAAGACAGGAAACACCCTGAACAGGCCACCAGTCAACTGCATAGTAGACTCACACACACCTATAGGGCCAATTCAGCATCTCCAATCCACCACACTGCATGTTTTGGGCTGTGGGAGGAAACCCACACAGACGGGGAGAACATGCAAACATCACACAGAAAGGACCCCGGATAAGAACCAAACCTGTGACGCAACAGCGCTATCCACTGCACCACCCCTAGTTTTAGTGTAGTTAAACAGAATTAGAACTGACCATTGTGTTGCCTATAGTGATTACCTTGTATTTTGGACTTTGCACTTCACACCTACTGGCTCATACAGTCGTATGCACAGGTTTAATTGACATCATTTTGTTTTGTTGGGGTGAAAATAAGCTCCAATATTTTCCATGTACATAGCTTATGATACAGATGCATAACTGTTTGTAGAAGGTAGAAATTAGGACTACATTAGCATTACAGAGAGATATAACATGTCATTGCCATTTCATTAATAGAATGGAGGAGCCCAGCGCTGATTAAATCCTGTTCTTTAGGGGAACAATAAATATTTGAGTTTTAAATATTGTCCAAGGCTAATTTGCTCTATGCTGTCATTTTATTAATGTGATATTTATTGTTTTTTTTTAAATCTTTGTATATTCTCTGTCACAATGCGCTCTAGAGTTTTCAGCACTAGTGTTTTTCAGCACTAGTGTTTCACTCCTTTTTGAAGGTGGTGCAGTGAGAGTGGGATTTGAGTGGGGTGATCAGTAGGCTGAATTTGCCCACAGTTCACTGATTCACCCTATTTAATCTAGCCGAGGCACAGAGAGGGGAAACCGTTCCATCTGGCCAGAGAAGCGTAAATGACACCTGATGTCCAAACTACAGCAAGCATAAATATAACCACCAGCCTCAATCTTAACCCGAAACCATCCTTACCCAACGAAACCTCGGACACAAATTTAATTAAATTCACAAGCAGTTTCCACAAAGACGGTTTCTGTGTTTTTGCTTAATTTAAGACCACTAATGTGCTAATGTGAGACATTTCAAAGTAAACAGGAGAATGTAAAAGTGTTTGATGACGTGGTCCTAATGTGAATTTTAAAAGGTGCAGTGAAGCCGTATCCATTAAAACCCGCCCAGATAAATTGGAGGTCCGAATTGTAGTGGCAAAATAAATTTCAATTACAGTCTCCATTATCTGAAATTGGATTTCTCTTACACACCCACCCATACACCCACGTGCACGTGCAAGCACACACACACGTATACATTCAAAAGGCAGAATCATTAGAAGGTCAGCGGAACCTGGGAATCATTACTTTGATGTGGTCAACAAAGTCAGCCCTAATCAAATGAATTACACTAAACCTTATCAGCCAGAATCAATAGTTTGAAGCTCCTTTGAAGATTATGCTGCTTCTCCAGCAGGCTACACATGTTGGGTCTAATTGTTGTGTGCACTGATGGGCTTCTGAGTCATTTCCCGACACACATTGTCTCCCTGAAAGAGCGCAGAGTCGTGAAGGGATCAATACTGAAGAGAAGAGACCAACAGCACGGATACAGTCGGCAGCACAAGTTAAGACCCCACTTTTGTTTCTTGAAGCACACGAGCCCGAGATGACTGAACAGTCCATTAATGGAGTTCAGAACCCCTTTCATTCAACCACTGCACAGCAATCATGGCTCTATAAATACAGCCTGGAGTTCTAAGAGCAGGTGTAATTGTATGTGTATGCTTCTGCTTACAAAGAGAAAGCAAGACACAGTGCACTTAATAACCTGCTGGTGTAATTGTCGGTGCATAGTAGAAGCTCACAACCTTCTAATAGCCCCTCAACAAATGAAGATTGTTCTTTTCGGCTTCACAACAGATACACAGCAATTATATTTATACGCTCATTATTAAAAGAAGTTGCACCCAGTAGAAGTCAACAGACAGGAAGGAAACTTGGTGAGTAGATATGATATTGTGACACATGTGAATGATTTAAGTTTCACATTCGCCCGCACATGTGACATAAGCAAGGATGGGCCTTATGGCTTTACCCAACTGACTATATAATGCCCTGACTCATGTTGTTGTGTTGGTAGTATCCTTTGCAAGCGAACTATGAGCTCAGTGAACGGGATGGTCTTGTCAACATATTCTGTGTCATGTTGGTTATGCTGATGGTAGAATAGCATGCCGTTAGTGGCAGTGGATGCAAGAAGGCACACACCAGTGACATTAGGGATCTGGGGGAAATACACAAAGCACAAAGAGGGAGAACCGACTGAAGCGACACAGAATGGCAGCGTGTCATTTACAGTGACGTCTCCGATATCTGTCTTAGTGGAGACGACCAACAGTCTTGTGTGGAGGCACCGTGGTCAGTGGCAGGATAAACAGTTTGTTGTTGAATCGCTAATGTCACTGGATACATACTGCTTTTGTTTTTTGATAACTGAATAAGTATAGATGCAGTGCATTACACTGGATAAAAACTTTCTGAAATAAAAAAAAAATCAACAGATAAAATAGAAAGTATTGAAATTAAGATTTATATAATCAAACATTTTATTTATATTTTTTCGACCGTAATAAAAAATTAAAATGATTAAGATCCTTAATAAACATAAAAAATAATACATGATGCATTTGCCAAGTTTGCTTATTAGAGACTAGTTTCAATTCCACAAGAAAAAGTGAGGAGCCAGTATTGATACCCCAGTTCAGAGTCGATGTTGTATCTTGTATTGATGAAATGAACAAAGAGAAAGCAAACACTACGAGTGGGGGGGTTGGGGGGCAATTATAAAGAGGACTACCTAGAAACTAGCAGAGCAAAGACAAAACAACACAAACAGGCAACTGAGGAACACAAAGGAGTAAAAACACTCAGCAACAAAAGAACAAGGCATAGCTACAACAGACGGGAGGGGTAACAAACTACACACAGGTGATGGGAGTGACAAAAAGGGAGTAGGAAAAGCACATGGCTGGATCTATAGGCAACAACACAATGGAGAATGAATAGAAATGGGACAGGAACAGACAAAAACCTTGATAATAATATAATGACAAAAACATGGAAAAATAAGCACCGAAAGCAAGCAGAGTTTTTTCTTTCCACAAAATAAGATTGCAAAAACAAGTGTTTACAACTTTGGGTTAGGAACATGACTCCTAAATCCAGCATTATAACTACAGACACCTGTCATGTTAAGGGGACAAGTTATGCTTATTTTGAGTGTTCACAGTTTTATTTTTGGGGTCTACTAGAATAGATACACATGCTTCAGTTTTCTCAAAACACAATATTTTTCTCACACTGTACCTCTGTATTCACCCTCTGACCTAATCATGGTTGGAGCTCCATAGTCTTTAAATGCCACCTCCTGATGAACCCTGTGTGCTCTGATTGGTCAGATCACTCAGTCTGTTCTCACTGATCATTCACCAGAGCAGCATCCTGCCACAAGTTCTGCCCCCACACCTCTGAGACTATTCTTACAATGGTATCTGTTCTGCTGTATCAGTTTGAGTAAGATCCTGAAAGTCAGGTAGAACAAACTGATAGATCTGATCCACTTTCACAAGCTAGACTGGAGCGGGACATTTCAGAGTGATAAGTTTTTACTGTTTTAGCTCGCTGTGTATGTGTGTGAGGGCACAGAACTTGTCTTATTCAGCCAATAATGATTGTGTTACCAGATGATGTCACCTTGTAACAGCGAAAAGAGTTGGAATCTCAACAACCTAAGAAAACCCTAACCCTAACCCTAGAGAAAATGAAAAGTATAACAGTCTTTAAACCTCCAGCAGTGTAAACTCTGTAAACTTGGTAACAGAAAAAAGTGAAATTGGAGAATTAATATGTAATATTCAGTAATTTTCATTACACATCAGAAAAAGATTGTTTGGTTTAGAATGATGTAAAATCACAAAGAAAGGTTGAACTATATAATTGAACTCTCTACACTAATTGTATTTCCAAAATTAACTCCATAGTTACATTGTGTATTACACTGTGCTGTATGTCCAAAAGGAGGAGTTTAATTCCAGTTATAACAAAATATGTCCTTTTCCACTTACAAACACTGTTGTGGTATTAATAAAATATTTTTTTTTGTTTGTTTAAATGAACTACAAGTGGAAAATAGTTTAAAGTGATTTATTCTGCATAGTTTAATCACCGAGATAGAAAGAAAGAGATTCATATGAGGTGAAATGAATAATTGTAGTAATAGGTTTTGGGCTTAGATGTCTTTACAGTGGTGGCAACATGAACAGGGGGCCACAAACTCTACTAATATAAAAGGTGTGGATTTTAGAAACAGACCAAAACCTCCACAAAACACTGTCTCTGGCACCAGCCAGCATATTCATATATATTTCTGGGAAGCCTTAAACACTTCATACATCCTACCACCATCTCAGTGAACAATTCTCTAAAACAGGGCATTTCACATCAAACAATTCTGAATAAATTATTCAATACGCAACACTTTTGATATCAAAGTCTTTTAAATGACCCTTTTTAATCTTTCAAATTACAAAGCAACCTAAGCAGAGGATGGCTATTTTGTTGCTGATGAAAGAAAGGTGGCATCTTCTCAGATACGACCAAATGTCACGGACTTAACATACCTCACCGAACAAGGGCCATTTCACTTACAAAAGTAAATACATCCGGCAGTTAGAGCTGATTAAAGGCTGATAAATGATAGCACATCCAATGAGTCTGAAGTGCAGTCTTACTCATATGCATATGCAACACCCACTCAGTATAAAGGCCTCACTGTTCATTTTCAAAGTGCAGGTTGACCTTGCCACTCTGGGGGGGATGGCGGAGTGTAAGGAGAGCGGGGTGAAACAGATGTCACCCCTCTCTTCAACTCATTTTACCCTCACCCCTAAATCCCTACAGAGGGTTCCAGGTCAGCCTAGGGTCAAAGGTTAGCGAATAACCCACGGAGCTAATATGCATTTTTGCATGTGCGACAAAAGTGGTGTAGGCTGCTGAATGCATGAATGAAAAGATGGATGGATGGGATGGGTGGGTCAGATGAAGATCAATATCAGGGGAAATCATACAGTCATTCTTATCAGAACATAGCAGAAGACCTCATTTAACATGAATACTGGACAATACAACACTATATAGCCATTTCAGTTCAAAACTTCCACACAAGCCTAACCAGCTGGACCTTAATACTGATATGAAGTCAATAACTCTACATTATCCATATGTAGTCTATTAGCTGGAGGCGTACATATATAGCAGAAGAGAACAGATGGGTCTTATATTGAGATGGGGTCACTGTAATGTATCACTGTCTAACCTAGTTAGCATGACGGGGAACCTATGACCTCTCTTTGATGTTCGTCTACACCCAGAGGTCACCTCAATACCTGCATGGACTACAGGAACTTCAATTTGTAGGATGCTACATGCGGTGGTGTAGTCCTGAAAAACTACTATAGCGTATAGGGTGTACTACTATAAATCTGCACCAGCCATGCACAGTCAACAAACTCTCAGAAGGAAGCGTCGGATCGCATTGTTATTCGGAAGGATGATAAAGGTTACCAGGAACAAAACCTGATGATAAATTTAGACTGATATGGGCAATATTTATTGAGCTGCACATACAGAAGTAGTGTCTCTCGGGATGATATCAGGCAGCCATGTTTGCTAATGTAGCATGGTAGATGGAGTCATAGAGGTTCCTGATGGTGTCCTGCAATAATCGATCCAATGCAGCTTGAATATTCCTACACAGTTCCGGATTTTTTTGGGTGAAGGTGAAGTTACAGCAGGCCTTCTGGATGCTTGACAACAACCTGTTTACGTCTGACCTGACAACGGTGCCTCCACATACACAAATTCGTTGGTCATCTCTACCTCATCAGTAATCATCACTGTAGATGACTCGCTGCCATTCTTAGTCCCTACATGACAGTCTGGTACGACACTATTGCAGCCTTGCTTATGCCCTTCATGTTTCACCATGGTTTGGTCCACTACCTACCACTGCTGAACCATAAATATACATTATGTAGATGCTGTGTTAGGTTCAGTCAGGTATGTCAATGGTTCTGTTATTTTAAGGAGGCTGGATTCAGTACAATAATAGAATGGCAGTTTAACACAGGTAATGTATTAAGTAATGTCTGAAGTTTGTGTGATGTTTACAGAGGTGTCAGGCCTGGGTGATAGTGGACCTGACTAACCAAGAGGGCCTTCTAAAAACCTGGCAAATAAATTGATTTTGGTTTCTAGTTTGGATTCTCTATGCTATAATATCAATAAATAACGTGAGACTGCATTATCCATCATCATATTTTAAGTTTTATTCCTGCCTCATGATGAAAGTGGTTTGAGCCTTCTGCATGCTTATCTATTGGGTCTATTGTGTAACTCTATTATATGTGAATATAGTCTCTGGCTGTTTATCAGTTCTGACCTGGTTAAATGAAACAAAAGTTTCATAAATTCCTAATCTGTCTCTTACCATCTGTTTCTCTCTCTCTCTCTCTCTTTTTCTCTCTCTCTCTCTCTCTCTCTCTCTCTCTCTCTCTCTCTCTCTCTCTCTCTCTCTCTCTCTCTCTCTTTTTCTCTCTCTCATTTTCTTTCATTCATGTTCTTTCACTTTCTCTCCGACTAAACTTTAAAGTGTTGTACTTCAGAGTACCGGTTAAGATGTGGACCCTTCATGCCCCTTCACTCCTCTGGAGTCTCATTAGTCTTTTGATTATGAGCTGCGGATGCAGTCTGCTTTTACTGTCCAGACACAGACACACGTACACATCTGCTCACCGCCCACTGCCCTCTGCGTCGCACATCCATCTCCATTTCAGCCATTTGCACATACAACACACAGCACAACAAACAGACAGGCACCATGGAAAGCAACAAAACACACAAGCCCACACAAAGATAAATATTTAATGGTACCTGCTCTCTAAGGCTAAAATAAAGCGTTATGGATTGCTGGAACATTGCTTACACAGACAGGAGATGAGATTAGGGTCACTAGGCTGTCTCCTTTAAGCATTCCTCTGGTCCACAGGGAGGTTTTACAAGCAGGTTGCTTCTCTAATTAGTGAAACGGAGAATAGGATGGTTAAGTAAAGCACAGTCTGCTGGGGTACAGTCATTAAGCGATGCTGTCACTGTATTCAAAATGGCAAGGCATTGCAAAAATATTTTGGTTCTGCCTGAGTTGCCACATGAAGCCTCGATCACTGAAGAGGCCTCGGAGTGCCAGCCTGTGTGTGTGTGTGTGTGTGTGTGTGTGTCTGAAAGGCACCGAGTGTGAAACGCTTTCCTCCTGTGAATTCCTCTTATGACAGATCTCAGTGGGAGAAGGCTATAGTGTTCCATTAAGTAATCCTAGACCGTAACACTGCATGCTCCCCTTAAAGGGGAAGTCCATCTATTTCCATCTATCTATTTAAATACAGTCTGAATTGTTCACTGTGGTGGTGTTAGGAACCAGACGTCTAAAGTGTTGAATGTTATTATGATGAGATGAGAGTTATTGCATTAACTGGTTAAGCATACACAGCATGAATCCTGATGTATTGTTTTACATAAGACTGGGCAGCACATCTATTCATAACTTCATGCTTGATTATGAGGCAAAAATAATTCGTCCTGTTTAACTGAACTTAGTGCAGGTAAATACATATCACTGGCTTCACAGTTTTTAATACTGTTTTCTGAATGTGGCATTACTTTGTTTCAACTTATCCCATCTTCACTGGTGGTTTTGGATTGTAATAACATGTCGGCATTTGTGTTGTAGCTTCTCAAAATGATTTTAATGCAAATGAATGTGTTTTTGGTTTGAAGTAGAATGGGTCTTACTCAAGAGCTTAGTGGCACTCAAAGAATTCATAAAATGCTACCTTGGCCACAAGTGACTTTCATCAACTGCTACTATTGTATAATAGAAGCATCTAGGAGTAACACCACCTCAGACATGAAACTACAGACCAGAGTGCTGAAATATAAAATCTTCTGCTGAATCACTATATTAGAGCCCTAAACTTCCTCTAAAAGCAACAGATGGGTTTCCATGGCCAAGCAGCTGCTTAAGAGCACTTTGTGAAATGTAGGCTGGAGTGTAAAGCTTGCTGCCACTAAACTCTGAAGCAGTAGAAACATGTTCTCTGGAGTGGTGAATCACACTTCTCTATCTGACAGTTTGTTGGGCTTGGTTCCAGCCAAGAAATGCAACCAATCACAGGCCTGCTATTTGGCATGATATATAGAAGAGGGCAATCTTGAAAACATCATCATGACACAACCAGTCCCTCAGAAAACACAGAAGTATAGCACGGGTGGAGTGTCTCTGGCTGAGATTACCATTTACTATGCTGAACTGAGCTGGAACAATATAACTTTGATCTACGCCAGACCAGTCGACAATACACAGGGACAGCAAATTAGAATGCAACTGGCAGAATCCACACAATGTGGCCAGGTTAACACGCTAACGATATTAGACTCTACGTCTACGTGTGACTACGTTACAGCATACAGAAGCTTACAATATGGATATATTGGTGTTGTAAATATTGCCATCGCTGGTTCTTATCAGCACTGCTCATAAGGTTTCTCTACCATATGAACAATTTCATAGCAAACGCTCTGATTTACTTTGTTTACATATCCTAAATTATGCAGAAGTTTTTTATGGTGAAATTCTCCTTTAAACCTCCAACCACCCCGTCCCCACCACCCCACCCCTCTATTTTTTCTGCTTTCTAGGGTGCTATTGAACTTTCTTCTCTCCTTTTCAACCATATGCAATACCTGTGAGCCATCCCCCAATCTCTGGAGACATCTTTGGGGCTGTCACTTAAAAAATAAACACTTTGCTCCCTGACACGAGACAAATCTAGAGCACCCCAGATGACACCCCTCTGTGCTTGTCTCACTGAATGCCAAAGAAAAAATCTCTTAGTATGACATTAAGCTCCTCGTTAAAGCACTAGCTTAGTTTAGCTCCAATGTTTGTCTGGCTTGTAAGACATATGTGGGTTTTTCAAAGACATATGCAAGGGTTTGGCTGTAGAGAAAAGTGCTAATTATCCACAGAGAACAGCTCTCGTTAAAATAGAGGAATTCCTTTACAATCAGAACCTTTTAGAAATGCGCAAATATTCTCGGCAGCCGTGTCTCAAAGGACGAATTAAGAGCCGGCATGTTTGCAGAAGGGGTTCAGGTGAGTGGGTCCTGATGAAATACTTATCTAAGGCACTGTTTCAGATCTTCTTAGATCAGATTCTTTCATCTCTGGCAGTGCTTCTCTGCCTCTGTCTGTCTCTCCATCACTGAGCACTCTCCAATAATCTGTCTCATTTTTCTATGTGCAGTGGCCCTATCCATTGCAGTGATCATTTTCCACTGAACTATATGAACTATATAAGTATATAACTAAGGAAGCTAAATACTGGTACAGGAACTGCTCCACAAATGTGATGCACCCGGCTTATATGAAAGCCAATGCGCAGGAAGTGTATAAAAATAATTCCCATATGACAGACAAATATATGTGTGATATACAACAAGGAGCATTCTGACTGTTTACAGATGAAGTGATTAACACTGACTAAACTGTAGGTTCTTGTAGTCAATGTGTTGGATGGAGGAGAGAAGAGCAGGCGTGAAGACTTTGACAAGAAACAAATGGATATGGCCAGATGAGCATCTCGGAAACAGCAAGGGTCATGCAGTGTGCCAGTCAGCAGTGGTAAGTTACTACCCACAATGGCCAGAAGAGAGGAAAACCACAATCCACAAAGGGTATTCTATCTGGTATAAGCAGACAGAAGGAATACTGTGGCAACAGCCACAGACATTTTAAATGAAGGCTTTGAGAAGAATGTGTCACAACACACTGTATCTCATACTGCTGGTTATGCAGTTACATAGAAGGTCAGGCTTGTCAGAATACCCATACCCTGTTTGTTGCGGAATTGCTCAAAATTAGCTTGTGAGCATCAATGACCGGAGCTATGGAAGTAGGTTGTGTGATCCCGTGTGTCCCATTTTATTTTATATCACCTGAACAGCTGTTTACATGTACATGGAGACATATTGACACCAGGATGCCCGGAGGGAAGACCACAAGATGACTGAGAGTATGTGATGCTTTGGGCAATAGTTTGCTGGAAAACCCTGCATCCAGGCATTAATGTGTGTCATACCCAAACATTATTGCGGACCAGGTAAAGGGATAAGCTGGTTGTGGACCACCAGCAGTAAGACATCAAAATCCACTGGAAAAAGCTGAAAAAAGAAGCTGAAAAAGTTCAAGCTGTATTACCAGGCTGGTTCAGCTCCAGACAGTCAATTCTTGGTGAAACTCTGCCACGAACCATAACACTCACAAACTGCATTGTATTATGTTAATGAAAATCGCCATACTTGATTTACACACCTTTATAAATCAATAACACAGAGAATCACCACTGACCTATCAAATCTGGGTCATCGCATGTTTCAGATCCCCTTCTCAATGTCTATGTTACTGTATAAGTATGGTATATCTCTGGTATGGATGCCTATGTGGAATAACTTAGAAATGATAACTCAGGTATGGATA
>JAMWET010001711.1:0-45000 GCA_024036415.1 Prochilodus magdalenae | reverse complement strand
CTATGACTGCAATAGGTGCCAAATCAAGCATCTACGGCCTTATTTAAGCCACACCCCTGCATTTTAGAGCAGACTGCATCCCTGTCCCACATGGTGAGCAAGTAAATCAAACTGTTCTGAAATGAATGTGTCCCAAAATCTGAAAATCTCTTTGTAACATTAAGAATTGTCACTACCAAAAACCCATTTCACTAATTAAGTAAATTTTGTTTTTATGGTTTATGTGTGTACAACTGTTCAAAACTGTTTTTGAATTTTGCTTAAAGTTCAACCAGTTCGGTACAGTGATCCATATACAGGACAATAGATATTAAAACATGGTAGGTAAGGCTCATGTATGAGCATAAGGCAGGACTGCATGTTCTAGTTTAAAAAAAAGGGTGACAGAATTCAGAGAAGTGTGGGAAAGATCACAAAGGCCACAGGTGGGGTGTCACACTGCTATGCTTTATGGGTAAGCAGCGCAGTAAAAGTCTCCATGTAACAAGCAATTTCGATCATATATGACACCCCCCACCATGCCAGTAAAACTGCAGGGGGCTTGACAGGCAAGGTAACACAGTGACACACAGCACTGTGTATTATGAATGACAAGCTGGATCAAATTGGCCCAGGAGAGCAAGTGTTTGTGTGTGTGTGTGTGTGTGTGTGTGTGTGAGTGTGTGTGTGAGTGTGTGTGTGTGTTTGCGCAGGTCTCCTCATCAAACCCCTTCTCGTCCCACACTTTCCACATCCCTCTTCCCAGGACGCAGCAGACACCACAGGCCCTGCCATGTGTACGATGATTGATGACCCACTGTCATAGCTTGTACATGCGATTCTACATGCGTCCTGCTATAGGATAAGAGCATCTCCTAGACTTTATGGCAGTTTTAGATTATTCACACCATCCCCCTTGCTGTAACAGCCCTACTAAATAACAGACAATACACTTGGTGGGGAAATTCATAGAGCTCTACTAGGTGCAAATATGGCCCACACTTTGCAGTCAAGGACGTAACTGTTTTATTTATCATTGGGAGCGAACACAAACGGGACGGCTGCTGTGCCATGGGATCAGTTGCTCACATTTTTCTCCAAGGAATATGAACAAATCCATCTAGTTGCTAGCAATCAGGTTGATGGTGTTTGCTACCTCAATAGCTCATTTTACCTTTAGCGAGCTTATGCAATGAAAGAGCAATTAACACATCAACTTACCATTTGTGTTTATATTCTGTTGCACTAGCTGGTCATTTAATGGTGTTTGGTGTCTCCCGTTTTTTGCAATTCTGAGTTTCACTTGAAGTGCACCTCAAACTTAAATAAACACAGTCTCTCAGCACTGCCCTCTAAAGGTGTCTCATATTACAATTTACAGTTGGTGATGTTAGCATGAGACTCATGATATGTCCCCATGATGACATATTTGGCTTTCTAGCAGCAGTAATAAGTTTATTTTATATAACACCCTTTTCAAATACAAGTACACTGTTGGCAGGGGAAAAGCTCTCGGCCTGCAGAGGCATGAAAAGCCCAGTGGGAAAAGTTCAAACCACACCCACAAAAACACAAAACAAACAAGACCAATGTGAAGCTGCAGCCAGACACACACAGTGTACTTACATGTGACGTTTGGTTCTTATCACCCCACCACTGTGAACTATTCTGATTCAGTAATTTCTATAGAGCAGAGCTTTGTACATCAAGCTACTTTGAATGACTTTATCTGCATTTTATGCTCCACTTTAACCTGGTTAAGCAAACACAAAACATATCTGTACATGCCAGATTAGAGCCACTACTATGTGGTCCTGAACATCTGGGCCTGTATTTTGTGGCACCGCAATTGTTGCAGATAAACAGCCTTTAAACAGCCAACATTATGGCTGGTTGGGAGGGGCAGACCTGGACAGTTTGTCTGCTTGTCGAATCCCAGTGTGCCTCAGCCTTCCTTGATCCCATCTTTCCGCATTTTGGAAACTAATTATTTAATATCATAATGCTGACACACAAAAAAAAAAGTTAGCAGCAAAGTCAAGATCCTTTGGTGTGGTGCTGCCCACTTTTCTTTCAACAGCGATGTCATGTGGTGAGACGTTTATTGTTTGGTGCCCTGTGTAAATTTACATGGCTTGGTTTGGCCTAAAAATAGACAACATATTTACTTCTATTTGCAACATTAAAACTTTTATTTGTGTGGCTGGGCTGTGGCTGTGGCATATAAATGACCTATAGTTGAAGCAGGTAGGGTGAAGGTGGAAATGGCACAAGGATAAAGCAGGCAGGTAGGAATGGTGTAAAGTTGAAGCAGACGGGGGGAGATGGGAATGGTTTATGGTTGAAGCAGGCAGCGTCTGGTGGAAATAGCACAAGTTTGAAGCTGCCAGGGGCAGGTGGGAATGGTGTAGGGTTGAAGCCGATGGGGGCATGCGGGAATGATGTATGGATAAGGTGGGCAGGGGCAGGTGAGATGGGCATATGATTACAGTAGGCGAGGGCAGGTGGAAATGGCACAGGGTTGAAGCAGGCAGGGGCAGGTGGAAATGACGTATAGTAGAATTGGGGTGAAGCAAAATCACTGCAGATTATATGGGCGCATACATACGTCATTAGTGGTTGATTAGTGGATTAAGGCCTTAATAATCAGGTGTGTATATCTCCTGATCACACTGTGGCCACACACAGTGTGGCTTCACATCGCTAACATCGTTACCAGTGCGGAAAGAGCAAGCAGAGGCAAACCAGCTGACAGCTATCAGATAGTACCAAAATACAAATCCGAGCAATAAGGCATACAATGTGAATGTAGCCCAAGACCATGCTTCTGTTCCCTTCTGTTGGCATGGATGTGGAGCATATTGATGCAAAGAGGCAGCTTCTTAAATACATGAAAGAGGAGAGAAATCGCACAACGCTTTGAGCTACTCCACTTCAATCATGCAACCCAATCAATCTCCCTGTTTTCGTATGCTGTTAACTGCTTGTGATCT
Source organism: Prochilodus magdalenae (assembly GCA_024036415.1). Lineage (NCBI taxonomy): Eukaryota > Metazoa > Chordata > Actinopteri > Characiformes > Prochilodontidae > Prochilodus > Prochilodus magdalenae. The sequence goes on along the minus strand of JAMWET010001711.1, from coordinate 42,028 downwards.
CTGCAACAAGACGGAGTTCCTTAGATTAGCTTCAGTCGCCCCAAAGTCTCTCCCTCACAAACAAACGACACACAGAGCACAGAATTCTGTCCATGACTTCACAAGTGAAAGCATAATTGGAGCCTTAGTGATCCAGTCTTGTGAATAAGAGAGAGGGAGGCGATATTAAAGCTAATGAGTGCGCCCCTGCAGAGGTTACAGCAGCACCCCCCCAGTCCCATTCTAGATTATTTACACACACAGACCACATCTAATTTATTCCTTCTGGCTGAATGTAGTTTTTGTCATTGGAGGGAGACAGCAAAGAGAGAGACATCCATCCCTCAGTAAGAGAAAGAGATTGTGAGAGGTGCACTCCCTTCATCCAAAACCTTTTCATCTCCCATCATCAGCAGGCTGCAGTGTTTTCTGACATTACATCCTCTTCGCTACTCCCATCACAGAGCCCATTACTAGCAGCTATCACACATACTGATTCAGACCTGCCACAGAATCAGAGGCAGCAGGACTGCATTCCCTGCACCTTTTCAAGAGCGGGAATCAGAATCCTTTCCTCCACTGAAGGGGCAACACTGGAACTTGTCAAAGGCTGAGCTGGAATAACGACATCCCGGCAGGTGCCGCAAAGGCACTGTGAAAGCGTTTGCCAGGGAAGTAGCAGTAAATGTGACTACTGACTGTGCCTGTAATATCAGTTATTTTCTGACACAGAATGCAGAGAATATTCAATCAATTGCTAAAATAAAAATACCTTTGTGTACACTTTTCTCATCTTCAATCTGGTTATTTGAAATCCTGTTTCATGTTGGATCTTATTTTTCCTGGGACTTGATTTAGACTGACCATACTGCCAACATCAGAAACTGCCCTTCATTTGTTTAATGATTTGTTTAGCAAGAGATATTAGTGAGTAGATTAGCCATTAAATAATCCACGTGCATAAGAAGTTAGTTTTTGGAAAATATGTGAAAGACAAAAAGAAGGCAAGGCCTGGTAGATCACCAAAACTCTCCATTTCAGGAACTTAACACGGCATCATTTCATCTTTCAGAGAGAAGTCAAATACCTTACTAAGAAAAAGGACATAAAAGCAAATAAATATGGTGCTGGTGTTTTCAGAACAATGGCCTGCACACCCTAGAGTATAGTATATAGTGATGCTATATCACATACTTGATGGCCATTAGGAACTTTTCTGTGTTAATTAATTTGTTAATGAATAATGAATGAATTGGCATTTGTTGATTGGTTGGGTTAATGAGGATTAAATTACAACTGTGCAGCTAAAAAATACGTACATGTAGATGAATGTTCCAATGCGTTTGTGTAATTAGTGATTTCTGACCCACATCGCCTCCAAAAAGTCTGATAATTCATGACAACAAATGAAAAGAGACAAGTTAGATGTGCCTAATCGAGCATGAAGGATGGCAGTACGTTTAAAAGCACACACGCACACGCACACACGCACACACACACACACACACACACTCACACATGCACACACACATACACACACACACACACACACACACACACACACACACACATACACACATGCACACACACACACACACACCTTTGTTCCTTTGTTCTCTCTGACAGCAGAAGCAGGTGTGTTATCTCTGTGCGTTATAACGAGCCTTCATAAGGCTTGTTTTTGTGGGTGCCAGTTTAGACCTTTTGTGGATTATTCAGTATAATCACGCTGTAAACTAGTCGTCTGTTTACTAAGTACACTTACTATGTACCAACATTCATCCACCATTTTATCTGGTATGTATATCATATACAGTTACAGTTACAGACAGGGGTTGTGAGTCGACCCAACATATAAGTGAAAAGGTACCACCATAGGACCACCACAGATATTAACTGGGTTGTGAATCTTTATTAGAACAGTACCATTGTTGCATTTGTTAGTAAATGTGTATAAGATAGTGTTGGTGGAGTGTTTGCTCACCCCACTGGTTTTGGAAGAGTCAGAGGAAGAGCCAAGACCACAGAGTAATACAAACTGGGCATTGAAAAAGATGAGCTATAGTCTCTAACTGTCCACTTACATAGTGTGCAGACAAAGTAGGTCATACTGGCATTATAGGATAGCTGAAGTTTGGGAGGAGGACCATGTCTAAAACTCCTCCTTCTAAATTAACCTCCTACACATTTGCCATTTTTACCTGACTACGTTTTTCGCACCCCATTACCAACCCATGTCCTACCTGTTCCTCATCTGTCATCTCTGCTCAGCCTTCTAGCTTAAAGTAAAAGCCACCCAGAACTCCCATTTAAAGCTATAGAGTCTCTTTTCATACTATAACCATATCGTACCGTGTCCAAAGAAAAACAGGTATCTCCAAAATGGCAACTTTACAGGAGAGGCCAAAAACCTCATTTAATTTGAACAGAAGTCAATGGAACAAGACGTCTTACCAAGCTGTTTTGGGCCTTTTCTGTTGGTCCATTCTTCATGAAATTCCCACACAGTGTAAACAGCAGCTAAGGTGATCAAATGAGGCATAAAAGTAAAAATAAAGAAAAATGGAGATACATGTTTTTTTAGGACAGTGACGATATGTTGTATTATATTTTGGAGTATATTAAAAAAAAAAAACAGTTTACATCATCGCAATTCTTTGGCATTGGTAACCACTCTGATTCATTGCCTTATTGTTTTTTGGATCCAGTTAGAGAAAGCTGACACTGGTCTGAGAGACTTCTCTAATAATTTCCTATAATCTAAGACTAGTTTTATACACTGTGCTCTGATGCGGTAGTCCTGTAAGACATACGTTTGATAACATTGTGTGCAATAGCACTAAACATACTACTGTCAAGACAATCATAAATTGAAAAGCCAGAAGCTGCTTTGCTTATAATCACGGCTATAATCCCGGACACAGGCCTGTGCTCCCACTATGCCTTAGCAACAGCTTTAAAGCACTCCACTTCCAACACACCCTAGTCGTGTAAGAGTGACTAGCGGATCACAATTCTTAAAAACTGATCATTTTACCTCTGTTGCATATCACTGCCTGTGGATTTACCTACCTACAGACTGTTCATGAACAAATCCATCACCTCACAAAGTGCAGATAAGCACAGTGATACATCTGGAGATGTGGGTGGGTGGAAGACACACAGCGTACCAAATCATCCCATCTGTGACACTCCTGCCCATGTGTTGTAGAAAGCGCATAATTATTCAAAGTATTATTCACTATGCCAGTGCACCAGTGGAGTAGTAATCTGTTTAAATGATGTTGCTGTAAAATGGTCCCGGAGTTAAACGGCTTATGATACATCATATTTATATGGAAACTGCCTAATCTCTGTATTTTGCTTGGAAAGGTAATAAAAGTAAAATGTGGTTTAAATAAAGCCTGGAAAATAACAAATGATAAGGTATGCTGCCATCTGCTGGTAGAACATGAGACATGCACCTGATGGTACACTGAAAAAAATGTATGTTTTGCAATATGATTTATGCAGTATTTTATCTACTTCTTCTTAAATTACATACAAATTTGTGTAAAATTAATAGTTAATTATTAATAATTATCTAATTAAATATTGTCGCACATTATATAGAGGTTCATGTTTATTCATAAAGGTTCATCACACTCACAATTCAATGCTGTTCTTTGTATTTTCAAGGTAAATCTTGAAAATAAATTCATTTTATATTTATGCACTGTAAAAAGCAATGGTCAAATAATAAATGAAATATTTTAATTAAAAATAAGCAAAGAACAATGAATTTAAAGCAAATTTCAGTAAAGTTTTTTGCAGATAAAACCATAATTGTGTGTAAAAAGTTTTGTGTGCAGGAGTTGTTGAATTTAATAAAGCAACCTACATTCATTTTGCCCTGGCCCAGACTCCACAGGCCAGTATTTTACTGTAATTTTACAAGAAATGTTTTTTATCTGGTGAAACCTTAAACAAAATTTTCAGAAAATGTATTGTTTTAGTCATTTGAGCATTTTTGTTGTTGTTGTTGTTTTTTGGGAGGGTTAACTATTTTTTACAATGTAAGCAGCAGCAGAAGAATATTTGATTGTATTTTCCTTAAAACTACAATTAAATGTGTGTGTAGTGATGTTTGCATACATATGTGCATAAATCTGTTGGACTTCAAAAGCATAAGCCCTCTGTATGAGTTCACATGGAAGGAACAAGCTAATTATTTCAGGATAAAAAGGGATAAAATAAATATAGATTTAAACTCTTGTGCACAGATGCATAGTCATGGCTAAAGTGACAGAGCTCAGTGCTGTGTGAGCAAGGCCTCCATAATTGTGACCAAAGTAAGTCAGGAACTTCAAAGTGGGGTTTTTCATTCTAAATACAAACTTTAATGAGGACATAGCTTTATACAGATTGTGCTGCACAGATTTCCATACATCAGCTCAGCAGTGATTCTTATGCGTGTGTGAGGTGAAAAATCGCACTTCAAAAATAAGTGCCACACGTAAAGCAAATGTGATGTGGAGATCATTTTACAGTGATGATTAGCGCACTCTCTAATGCATGGGCAAATATGCAGAATAAGCAACCAAAAACAATCTATTCTTATTTACCTGAAGTCGAGGTAACAGAACTACAGCCAACAACTATGTGGAGGTGCAATTATTAAACCTGGGTTCATACATTCCAATCAAAACCAGAAAAATCGCTAAAGTTAATAATGCTTCCTTATGTAACAATACATCGTCAGCCTCACTCCAACAAAAGAAACAAAACAGAAATAAATAAATGATAAATGATAAAAAAAACATCAAATTTCATGACAAAATGCAATTATTATATATGTTACATGTTCTGATGATTAATCATAGATGAATTTGTCTCTCACTCCAATGATACTATTGTGTCTGCATTTTAAAACTTAAATTGAAAAACTGATGGCATTTCATAAGGCAAATCAAACAGGTCAACATATCAACGAACTGCCCCTCCGTGTGTAGAACAGTTGGGGTGGTGGTGGTGTATTTTTAATTTACAATCCCATCTGATCCTGGTGGGTAAAGCGGGAACCCTTTACAGACCAAGGTTCATCCAGGCAAGCACCAGCAGCAGCAGAGAAACAGCACTGAGAGACTGGGAGCCCAGCACAGCATGACCTGTTAGGCAACACAACCCAAAGCAGGCATTACAAAGCAGTGAGTCACAAGTAAACAGTGATTATAGCTCTCCACTTAGCACAGGACAGACGAAAATATCAGACTATCAATTACAATACTTTTAGCCATGACAGTTTCCCTGTTTCTGCACAGACACCTAATACAAACTCACAGGTACTTAAATCTCTAAACTTAGATATTGACGAAATTACTTAGCAACTTGATGGGGTTCGAGTTTGCTTTTAAATAATACAGTTCTTGAGGTGTAAATATTCATTAAGATGTGATGTGAAATGGTTCATGGCAGATTTGCAGACTGGGCTTGCTTTGGTGTTGAGGAGAACTAGGAATCACATTGTCTAGAACACAAATATGAAGAAATTAAACTCTTGTTCCACTACTATGAATAAACCTGACTCTCTAGGTTTCTCTACCAGCTAAATTCTACTGTATAGTTGCTGACTACTTGTCTCACCTTGCACGCGTATCTGTGATATAGGTCCATCTCCTCCCTCACAACGAGCCCGTATCTCAATCACGTAATCTCCTGTCTCAGGCATGGGGAAGTCAATATAGTGCCTGCCGGTGGTGTACAGTTTCCCATAGCGCTCCCCTTCCTTCCTAAACAAGATCTTCACACAAGAAAGGCAGGCAAGCTTAATTGTCTCTCTAAACACTAGAGATGTGTGTTAAATATGGTATACTGATGTCACTTAAACTGTTATATTCTAAAGTGTAGTGAATACTGAAGCTCTTGGGTGGCCAAACTGTAATGCTATGAGCTGAAGGCCAAACAGACAATAAAGTGTAAAAGAAAGCAGTTAAAAGAAGCTGCATAATGTTATATAATAATGTATATCTATGCTTAATGCTACTTAATGTACCATGTTGTGCAAAGTGTTTGAAATTAGGGCTAAGGATACTGGCCAAATTAAACATCTTGCAAACCAAAGTTTGTACAGTGGTCTCTGATGAAACACCCACCTTGTAACCCTCTACATAAGACTCATTCCAGTAATTGTAGATGTGATCCCAGTAGATATAGAGCCATTTGCGAGTAAAGCTGACATACTTGTACACTCTCAGACGACGACTTGGAGCTGAAAATTAAATAAAAAAAAATACACTCAGTTGTGGATATATATAATATGCAGATGGAGTAAGACCTCGTAGCTCCACCATATAAGTATATCATTACTGACTGTAGCACATCTACTCTATTCATCAGTTGTCTGATCCTTGGTGAAGAGGATATTCTGTTCTACAATCAGAAACTGACCACAAGGTTATGGATAACACAAGCTGTGCATTCACAAAGCTCCAGTCTCTGTACAACAGCAGTGTGGAGCTACAAGGCAGGAATTTCTATAGTAACTAGTGGGTATGTAAGTCACTGAGAATAATACAAACTGTAGATCATTACTATGGGAAGTACACATCCTTACAGAATCATATATACATATACATGTTATTGGTCTTACGTGGTCTCCTGGTGAACATCTCACAGTGTTCACTGGGTGGGCCGAGTCCGGCTCCATTGTACGCCCGCACCTCTATGAGGTAGTGGGAGTCTGGCCGCATGTTCTCCAGGCGAGTCTGGTTAACTGAACTGTGCACTAGAACACGAGAGGCAGCCGCCTCATTGTCGTCATACTTCCTCCAGTAGCGAATCTGGATAGTTGAGGGATTAAGTTGTTAAGGCTACAGTGTACAGTATTGTCAGTCTAGGAATCTGAGGGATACGTATTTAGGTTGGTGTAAATATTATAGATTGGACTGGTTTTGATCTGTTTCCAGGGTGGCACTGAATCATTAGCAGGATTACATGAGAGATGTCATAAATCACTGAGGCTGCACTACAGTTTATTTCATTTGTGGAGTTTCAAAATACGATCTCTCAAAAGTAGGAAGGAGCCAGAAGAAAAGCTTTCTGGAGAATGAAACATGTATTAGATTTACCTGGTAGCCATCTACCCACAGAGGAGGAGCCTGGTAGACAGGCAGCCACCACACCAAAGCCTCTGTAGAGGTGACCTGGCGGGCGTACACATCCAGCGGTGCCTCAGTGGGTGCTGTGCAAGGAAGCCATTACAGGAGTATTACATTGTGCAACACTAACAGAAGCCGGTTTGAAAATCTATATCCCAGAAAACATCACATGTCTTTTGATATAAAGTTCATTCTGTATTCCAGTGTTAGTATGACTTTCAATCTAAACATTAAACTGAACATTTGCCCTTCTTTGTTGATTGAGACAGAGGTCAGGAGAGAAACCACTCTCACCACTCTCAGACGAGTACACTACTTTGGTCAGGCTAAACGGTCCCTCTCCTTTGCTGTTGTAGCCTTTCACTTTGACTTGGATCTCAGTGTTGGGAATGATGCTGTCCTTGTAAACAAAGCGCCTGGCCTCCGGATCCGCCACAGTCGACCACTTATAGTCAAAGTCCTCATGGGGCTTAAACGCCACCACATAGCCAAACTTTTTACCAAAGAAGTACTGGGGCTTCATGGGCTGTGGAAAAAGATCAGAACAGCAAAAATATCAATCAGATAGGCTGAACCTTTTTGTCATGAAATGAATGCATGGGAATAATGAAGTTCAGAAAAACGTACGGTCCAGGTGACAATGATCTCCCCCTTCAAGCCCACATAGGCATCTAGATCATCAGGAGACATTGTAGGAACTGGAAGTGGAAGAGGCTGAGTTAGACTTTGTTCCTCTGCATGTTTTGGCTTTGTAGTACAGCAGACATTACAAACACATTACCCACTTAAAAATCTCCATATAACAATCACAGCACATACGTAGCATACTTTTAATGCATATATACATTCCTATGCAAACGTTTGACAGTAAAATGATTTCTTTTATTGATTTTCAAGTATAGATTTTTTACATATCTACACATCAAATAATTATGCGGCCTATATATAAGTTTTATTTGCAAAGTATGTTCATATGCTATGAAAGCCTCCCTGAGATCTTGAAATAAACACCTAACTCAAAAGTTTTCAACATATTCAGTCTATACATGTTTGTCACAGAGTGATCTATATTTGGATTACACTCTTTAAAACACTGTTGTGAATGAGTGCACTCACTAGCATCCCAGGTTTTGATTTTAATGGAGGGTACGCTGCTCTCTCCTGCTCCCACCTCATTGATGGCATATACCCGGAATTCATACTCCACCCAGGGATACAGATCAATCACCTCTGTCGTTTCAGTTTTCCCATCCAAGAACACAGGAGCTAAACAAAACATACTCCTTATTAATAAATGAATTTGAATCTGAATCTTAATAATAAAATAATCCAGTTAGTTGTAATATATAAATATGCAGATCTTTACATTATGTCTGATAAACTTCACCTCACAGAAAGAGCCAAACTGTAACACTTTGCTGAGTAAAGAGTGGGACAAAAATCCATGTTTTATGATGGTGTGCCCTCTAGTGGACTCACAGGTGACGGCAGTCTTCCAGTCCTCAGGGTCTAAAGCATAGAAGTCTCGAGTCTGTACAACATGTTGAGTGAGGGGGATGCCATGGTCCGAGCCCAAACTCCATACGAGCTTCACTGATGTGTCTCTGATTTCCACCACACGCACGCCGCCTGGAGGACCTGGCCGACCTAACAGAGTACAAAAGCTTTTACATGAAGACTACATGGATTTCTGGCTCTTTATATACATTAGAAATATGGTAATTATAGAGCTCAGTTAAATGGCACATGAAACAAACATTAGTTTCTATAAAACACGCAGTAATATGATTTGTGTTAATGGATCATATTATCTTTCTGATGTGACAGAATCACACAACCATTTGCTACGATGTTTATTCATCCTTTTTAACATCCAGACCAACCTTTAACAAAAACATTAGCAGACACAGTGGTGTTGTCAACAATGGTCTGGGCTGTGCAGATGTACTCCCCTGCATGTCTGATCTGAATGTTTTTAATCAGCAGGTCTCCGCTGTTCTCCCGACCCTGTGCAGAAACACAGTTTTGAATTACCATCTGTGCTTAATGCTACAACTACAGCAAGGCCTGCATAATATCATACAAATACTACAAACACCATATAGTGTTGATATTGCTACATATTGTGTTCAGATTAAAGCTACTTTGGCAAACTCTTGTAGACGGGTCTACATAAACCAGTATGGAAGACAGCATGCAGGACAAACTGGCACCTGTTCTGGCAGTCTTTCAGCTCTATGGGTTGGATTTTAACCCATTTGTACCAGCAAGGGCAACAAAGCATTTTTTATCCAGAGTCTCTCTGGATAAGGGCATCAGCTAAATGTCATAAATGTATATATTTCAAAGATATCAGCACTGCAGAGCCTTTTTTTAACCCAACATGAATCACAAAATAAAACTGAACACTTTTGCTTAGAGTGCAGAATAAAATCTAATATTATCTAATGATCTTACTGGCTAAATGACGTTGTAGTGACATAAAACAGCTAATATAACTAATAAATCTAATAAAAATAATATAAAATAATATGATATCAAATTTAAATTCCAATTTAAGAAATGTATTAATCAAGTAATGCTTTCAAGCTACATTCAAAAGTTTTTGTCTGAATAAGCTTTCCATGATGATTAGGCCTGAAAGGCTACCCTCTTTATAATTAATAAGCCACAATAAAAAAAATATATTAACATGGGGGTTGTAAACTACCCATAGGTGAGTTCAACAAAATGGAAGCAAGAAATCCACCATGTGTTATGAATGTGACAGGACAGAAAACGACTAACTGGCTGTCTCCATTTAGCATTCAAGCCTTGTATCTTACCCTGTACTAAGAGCCAATATTCAGATTTACAGCTTAAGTCCATCAACTCAAGTCTATTAAGATATAATATTTGTTCATGCTGTAAGCCGTGTAAAGATCAATTAGGGGGCTCATATTTTCAGTCGATCTTACCATCATCTGCTCATAGTGCTCAAAGTCGGAGGCAAAGTCGATGATGTAGGAATCCACTGACCAGATGAAGGTGATGTCTAGGCTGGAGTCATATGAGGCAGAGCACTGAAGAACAGTACTCTCACCCACTTCTACCTCCACATCTGATGGGGCTGTTGTGATCTTAGTAGCCTCTGAGACACACATGTAAAATCAAAGTAAACAGACATTAGATCATTCCTTATTGATTCTCACAAGTGCAATATTAAAGGTGTACAACCAAACGTAAGCTTCATTACAACCTTTAGCTTTAATTATGCAGTTTAACAGCACTCTCACTTACGGGTAATGCTGAGGCTGCCTGTGCTGTTGGCCTTGCCGCGATCATTCTCAGCATAACACGTATACAAGCCCTCGTCACTCTTGGTCGCGTTCAGAATCTCAAGACTCCCATCATCCCAGATAAACATACTAATGACACACATCAGACAGGACAAGGGCAGGTTAGGTGACCATGTTTTGGTATCATGAGTAATAATGTATTTAGTTTTATATGTTTAAATAATTATTATCATGTATTAACTATTAACAGGCTATTTCTAAAGAGATAAGTTACTAAATAATCTAACACGAAGCACTAATAAGACAAAGTGGACACAAAGAACTTATATTAAAAATATATAAAATATTACATTTAGTTGTTAAGGCTTCTAAGTTGTCCTGATGCTGAAACATGTATGACTTTATGGCTGTTCTGAGTGTAAAGTATTTAATTAAATAAACAAGGGGTCTCTTAGTTTAGCATAGTACTGTACTTCACTATACTCTATACTGCATTTATATTCCCAACTAAAAAACATAGACGAGTAACCTTCTTTTACAAACTAGAACTAAGAGCATTGCTTGGTAATGAATCTTACAGACCGGGAGGAGTTGGAGAGCAGTTCAGAGCCGCGTTTCCAGATAAACCTGGGCTTCGGAGCCGCTCTCGGCTTACACTCGATAACCACACGGCCATTTTCAGCACCCAACAGAGTTTTCTTCACTGGGTTGTATATGAATGTGGGTGCACAAGCTGCATAGAGAGCCATGAAATACAATTTAATGTTAGAATTATTATTATTATATTAAGGATGTATTGCAAATGATAACTGTATAAAAATGTATTTAAAGATCGTACATGATGGAAAAGAACATATTAAGTATGTATTATATTATGAGTATGAGCTTTTCACATAATGGTAACAATCTACTATTCCCCCTTTTGCCTTCTTTTCCATGCTGATTAAGGAAACACTGAAACGAGGTACTCACAGACCACCCGTAGCTCTGCATTGGCATAGATGGTTCCCCAGGTGTTCTCAGCAATGCACTGATACATGCCCGAATCTTCAAACGTGAGACTGGAGAACTTCAGCTCTCCTTTGCCATACTGCAATGTTACATTAAAGTGAAAGTTTGTGATGGATACATTATTGTAACCACTGGTTTACGCCACTGAACTGTTTTCATCTTTCACAATAGAACAGGAGGGGAACTTACAGAGTAGCCATCCTTCAACCAGCGTATCCATGGTAGTGGCTTTCCCACAGCAGTGCATGATAGGGTAAGCTCACTGCCAACATCCTTTTCGGTGTCATTAATATGCTCCGCCCACTCTGGAGCACCTGATCAGGGATTACATATATTACCTGAGAATAACAATTATGGTCCACAAACCTGCCAGCAGCATCATTGGGTTTCTTAGACTTTGGTCACAGACACCTTTTGGACTGATGAGGATTTAACAGTGTATATTCTCTTGTCATTTAAGGGAAAGAACTCATTGTGTACAGAAGTGTACAAACTCAATTATAGCCCTATATAAAACAAATCGCTCAAGACCAAAAACCAAAAGGTTTGAACGGATTGTTTTGGCTGGTCACAGTCCAGGTTTCAAGCGTACATTTTTCTCTCACATTTAACCCAAACGTCTCTTGACAATGTTTTTCAACTGCCATCAGAACTGTTATTTTTAAGCCAGTTTTATATCTGTAAAAGAATCTTGTACACAAGACGTTAAATTATAGGTAAAAGCTCTCTCATACTATCTTGTAAAATAAAAACACTTTATTTCATGCAAGTTTTGGAATCAATCTGGAGAGGTATGCTTGGGTTGTTTTGACATTGACAATATGTTGCTTTACACTGTAGTTTATTATTATAAGCTATGGTAAAGGCTTCATAGGCTTAATAAATGCATTATAAGTCAATGACAGTGCCACAGGAGGTGTAATGTGGAATTTACCCTCTACATAGAGCCACTGGCGGTACCAGTCCATGCCTCTAACATTGAGGGCCTCACACTCATAGCTTCCCTCATCTTCGTACTGCACATTGATGAGGTGCAGGAGAGCTCCATTCATGCTCACTTCATAGTTGGGCGGCAGATCGGCATCCAGTTTCCTCCAGCGGATGTGTGGGAGAGGACTGAGTGGCACACAGATATACCAAATTAGCACCAAAACTGCAGAATAAAACTTGCCAGAGCTAGTAGCGAAATTGTGTCCTGACAAAGGTGCCTCTGTGTACTTTGCATAGATGTTCTTCTAAATTCCTTTTCACATCCATAAAGTACCTGTACTATATCCGATGTTAATAGTAGTGGTGGTCAATATGACCATAATTATTAATAGGTGATAAATAACACCAGATTACTTCACAATATGCTTTCCTAAGCCAGTATTTAAAGAACAACTGCATGTTTTATTAAAAGGTAAAGAGCATAATTAGTCTATTTATTTGGAACTTCTGCAGCACAGTGTGTGAAACATTTTATTTATAGTGTGATTATAGTCAAAGCTTTTTTAAATGTGCTACTACAAAAAAATAAAAGAAACTTAATATAATGTTTAATGGTGATTTTTTTTTAATATATATATTATATAATATTGAAATTCTTTCAATATCTTGATATTATATTTTGCCATATCGTCCACATCTAGTTAATAGCTTACTTTCCCAGGGCAAAGCACTCCAGTGTCACGTTTTGCCCCACCAAAGCGTATGTCTTCGGAAATCTGACCCGAATATCTGCAGGATATCGCTTCACTTCCTCTGAAAGGAGGCAGAGATGAAAGGGTTAAACCAGTGTTAATTATGTATTCAAAAAGCCTCATAGTAAAGTTGGCACTGTTGCAACTGGAAACAGTCTATAAGCACAACATGATCTAATATTAAATTACTCAACCTGCAAAACTGATTCAATGTCAAATATATTTATTAACATTTACATTCAAGCGATTCTTTATTCATTCAAACTGTATTAGTGCTGCTATTGCATACAGACACACACTCACTCTCTATCTGTGGCACTAGGGGGATGGGGGTGCTGAAGACACTCTTGCCGATGGTAGGGCTGGACACAAAGCAGGAGTAGTTGCCGACATCAGAAGCCTCTACTTTAGCAATGTAGAGGTTCCCCGTGGTCTGAGACACAAAGCGTCTCTGGTCGGGGATTATAAAATTGGGGAAATCATTATAGATCCATCGGTACATCACCTCAACTGGGAATGAGAGAGGGAACAAAAGAGGAGAGGAGAGAAAGAAATGCTCATGTCAGAACCAGTAGACTGTACAAAGAAAGAGAAATTAAAATGGTTGCTCTGTTCATTCTGAACTGATCACTAAATAAAATATAGTATATAAACAAAAACAAAAACATTATTACAACCATAAAACAGCAGTGACCTAATACTGGTCCTGTGATTTTAAATTCAGTATCACAATTAAAACATGATTAAACAAACGTTAAATATTAAAATAAGTGCAGTATGTTTACAGTAAATGCAGTCCTAAAGCTCTTACTTGGAAAGCGAGAGGGTGGGGCACACAGTAGGACGGCCCCCTGTCCTTCTTTAACATACACAGCCTCTCTCTCATCAGTAGGAAACTGATCTAGATCTGAGATGATAAGAAATGACACAAAATATATCCAATAGTAAAACAGCTTTGAACAGCAACAATGGTGCAGTCATCAGATTCACAGTGTAACAGGAATAAGAGTAACTGGAACTACTCGGCCAGTGATTTATTGTTATTGTTTACCTCTGCAACTCTATAGATTCTACTGACTTCCAACCAATTACACTCCAACAAACACATGTACACCAGCAGAAAAATAAACAGATGTCCACTTACACCCAATCTTGACAGTAGCCTCTTTGCTGATAGTAGTTCCATAAACATTCTTGGCTACACACACATATTTCCCAGCATGCTTGCTCTTTTCTGGGTTTGTGATGACCAGGTTTCCACCCACCAAACTGTAGTGCTCATCCGGCTGCTCCATCAGTTTAATCTCCCAATTGTTATGCCACCACCTGAAGACAGAATCCTGCTTAAAACACACATACAGGTAGCTATAGAAGTTCCTTAGTACTTATCATCTCTTCTTTTCCACATAGTGCAGAAGAGTCTTCACGTTATATACTTAGAAGTTCTTTGTATGTCTCTTCTAGTCTTATACCGTGGAGGTCAAAGCCCTCAGGTCGAATGACATACAGCATGCACCGTCAAATCACTTTTAACTGCTGCTGTGTATTCTCTGTATGTTTCACATGCAACTGTACAGGTGGTTTGTTTAGACAATGCAGCCCAGTGAAAAGACTGTATTAAGGCAGTTTCCTGGCTGATCTCTAATAAAACATGGTGCCTTGGAACAGAGACATGGAGCGGAGGCAGCTGAGTCGGTTACTTGATAGTGGCTGGTGGATTGGCGCGAACTCTGCAGTTCATGGAGATTTTGGCTTCGGGTGAATCCTCAGCATACACTGTGTCCAGGGGCTCCTCCTCGAATATGGGCCCAAAACCTGTGGCCTCCTCTAAGACACAAAATGACATCTTATTGTCAAGACCCCATGCTAGAGTAGAAATGTAGATAAACTCAGGTAGACCTCCTAATAACGTCTACTGATACAGTTTAAACTGGAAACAGCAACTCGTGTTACTTACTGTCAAAGATTCTGGGCTCAAAGAACCTGGGCTTGATTGCATCTACAGGAGAAGGGAAACAGAAACTGTAATTTAACTGCTCAGGCGTTAGCCGGGCACTGAACTACAAGTGAACATCTGAACATCCCCACAACACATACAGAGAGTATCACCCACCAGCTGATAACAGCAAAGAGGAGAGGATAGACAGGAGCACCACTGGAGCAGCCATGGCAAAGCTCCTTCCCATCAGGCGGTCCTTAGGATAAAGACAGCAAGATCCCATTAATATAATAAATCATCCTATTATCACAGAGCTCCATAAATCTGCTCTAAAATCTCCTCAGTCTGATCTCTGCTCCCTACTATTCATCTTCAGATAATGAACAGAGACATCCAGTCCCAGCCTCTTTACCCAGTCTGCTCTCCACTCAAGAACCCATATGTCCATAATGTGCTATTTAAACAGTCATGTCATTGTTGGGTTGTGCTATTCTGGAATTTTCTGTGGATACAGACTGCAGCCCAAAACTGTGTGCCTTTAGAACAGCATACACAGCAGGAGGCTGAGCTGCAGTCTGATGGAAACATGAATCATTAACCATGGCCTGACTCGGCAAAATGGATGCTACACATAGTCAAGCTCCACCCATGAAATGCTGAAACCCCTTTTGCTTGGGCATTTATGAACACACTGACCGCCCACTTCATTACATACACCTACATGTATCTACTCTTAATGTCCATTTTAGCATGCCATACTGTGAAGTGCACTTTGTTCTTCTACAAGTACAGACTGTAGTCCAGTTTATTTGGGTAGTGGATTATTCTCAGCACTGCTGTGACACTGACGTGGTGGTGTGTTAGTGTGTGTTGTGCTGGTGTGAGTGGATCAGACACAGCAGCTTCTGGAGTGTTTAAACACTGCGTCAACTCACTGTCCACTCTATTAGACACTACTACCTTGCTGGTCCACCTTGTAGATGTAAAGTCAGAGACTCCTCTGTTGCTGCAGAGTTTGTGTTGGTCATCCTCTAGTGCTTCATCAGTGACCACAGGATGCTGCTATCAAAACCACTCTCAAAAGTCTTCACCAGCACCAAAGTTAAAAAGCATCAGTATCTGTTCTGTTCCACTGTTTTATGGTATGGAATAGAAAACAGCCTTTGTAGGGAAACATCATTTCAATCTAAGTATCAAAGTCATTCTTTAATGTTCCACCATTCCAACCACTACTGCATCTTCACCATCACTGCTAAATTCTTGTTGACATCATTGTTTTCCTTATATTGAAATGAAGTCCCAGTTTTTCAGTATTTGAAGATTTCTCCTGTGGAAATATGTAACAGCTCAGAAACCCTTAAAGCATTGTGAAGTGATCCACCCACTCACTCATCTTCTAAACCACTTTAGCCTTCAGGATCGCAGGATGTGCTGGAACCTATGCCTATGTTTAATGAGTGGAAAGCAGTAAACACCCTGCACAGGTTGACAATCCGTCACAGGACAGACAGACAGACATTCACACACATTCACTCCTAGGGGCAACTTAGCATCTCCAATTCTGCTGAATGAAGGTTTGTGGACAGTGGAAAGAAAACAAAAGCACCCAGAGGAAACCCAAGCTGACACAGAGAGAACACGTAAACTCCACACAATAAGATCCCTGGCAAAAACGGTACCTACGATGCCACCATGCCGCCATTATCCAACCAGGAAATGACATTTACTGAAGCTCAATAGGTTGATTTGTGACACAGAACAACGTTTTACTCAAAATACAATATTTTTAAAGTAGAACTGTACAGTTTGTAGAACAAAATCAACTGGACTAAATCAAAATGCTTTACAGCAATCTGGATAGACACTACTCTGCAGAACAAACTGCAGGGAAATAGGCTGAAGGGATAAACCATAGCCTATTGGTTGCAAGTATATTGCATATGGAATATCCCACACAACAATCAGACTTCAGTCTAGCTAACCAGGGACATGTTTGACTATGGAGTGGCAAAAATATGATCAGGATACAATCTAGATACTAGGCACATAAAGTGTGCAGGTGTAAAGGGGGTCACAGGCACTTATGAAGTATGTTGAATGCATAGAATTAGTATTGGTACTTGGCTATCAGCAGATGCTTGAGAATCAGAAATGGGTATTGTAAAGGAAACAGCGGTATTTGGTACATCCCTAGCTACTCTTTCAAATGCTGTACAGACAACGTGCACACACACACTGCAGTGTAATGCAGCACTGGCACTCTTTGCAGCCCTGAGAATGGATGACTCTGCAGAAACACATGCATGAAACGGACTGGTGGAGAGAATGGGTTACTGAGTGAATTTCCAAGTACTCATGTCTGAGGACATTTTCGCTGCTTTGGTGCATCAGAAGAGCAGAACAGAAACACATCCAGTCAGCCTCACTCTCTTTTGACACCCCGCTCTGCTTCAGCCTCCTCAGTGCTCCCACATGGACTTTGAAGGACACACAGCCCCTCCTGACTGTGGGAAGGGGGAGGGGGAGATTCCACGTGCTGCCCATGCAGTCTGCCTGTCAATAGCCATCTTATACTGTTCCTGTGTTATTTCTCTATCCATTCCGTCATCCACATCAGTCTGTTTATCTCTCTTGTGCTGTGGTGGTACGGTCAGCTGATCCAGGAGCACGTTTATCCATAATCCTGTCCTGGTGTGTTGCTGCTGTTTTCTTTTTGACCAGCATGCTCAGATTTAGGTCACTGTAAGCTGACTATGAGGGAGGGAAAACCAAATTGTATTCTCAGATAAGCTTCCAGGTCAGACTGCTATACATAAACAGCTCTTTATCATCACAGTGTAGCTCTATAGGGCAGACAGAAAGCACTGGCATAGTGATGAAGGATAGATTACGGGTAAATAATTACTATAAAATGTGGAGGACGCCAAAATCAAGTCAGGAATTTAAGTGTGGAAGTTTTGGAGAAGATGTTTTTGTGGTCCACTTAATTTCGAAAGGGAATCTAATGATGAACATAGATAATCTGGTTGAGGATACTGGGATCATGTTACAGTACTAGTGAGGTGCTGGTTAGTGCTGATCATGTAATCATTTTAAACATTCAAACAACCCAGTTATATTCTTACCTCCCAAAATTAATACAACTGCCATTCTCTGCACAGAGATGGTTCTTCAGGGGTTCTTTATATATGTAATCAGCCATCACATCACGCCAGCATCTCAGTGCGTTTGAAGACGATTTAGGTGACTTAGAATGTGGGATGGTTTTTAATGTTGGACAGGCTAGGGATTTTCAAGCACAACCATCTCTAAGGTTTAAAGAAAATGGTCCACAAAAGAGAAAATATACAGTGAGCAGCAGTTCTCTGGACACAAACATTGGTCAGATGAAAGTGATCAGACTGGTTCAAGCTGATAGAAAGGCAACAGAAACAATTAGGGGCCGCCATTTGCACAGGCCCACCAAAATCAGACAACAGAAAATGTTCCTTAGGAAAATGTTATGTGGTCTGATTAATTGTTTGATTTTAATAGATTGTTTGGGTCAGAATTTGGCATAAGCAGCATAAAAGCAAGGATCCATCATGCTTTGTATCCATGGTTTAGTCTGGTGGTGTAATGGTGTGGGGGTTAACTCACCATGTCACAAAACTCAGATCATTTCAACTGTTTTTTGGTCATGACAATGGGTTCATGAACTCCACAGTTAGCAGATCTCCATCCAATAGAGCACTTTTGTAGTGTGTTGGAACTGGAGATTCAGATCATTGTGTGCAAATTGGACCAAAATTTCCAGCACCTTGTTGAATCTGTGCCACAAAGAATTAAGGCAGTTCCGAAGGCAAAAAGAGGTCCAACCCATTACTAGCAAAGCGTCCCTAATGATGAGCAGCTGGTGAGTGCATATGACTATGTGGAAGAAATGTCTTTTACAAAAAATACCTTTTTGATGCAGTGTCTAAATGCTACTATATACCGCACATGATATCTTGGCAAGTCTTGGTTATCTGACATTTAATAGCCTATATGCACACTCTCTTCCGCATTCCATATCAGCCAGCTTCATCACTTCCTGTCTTGCTAGTAAACAGCGCAGCTATGGCGTTTTTCACTCGCTCGCCTCAGGATTTGCCCAGGATTACGGTTAACGATGTCACTCGTATTATTCAGACATCGTGTCAGACGTCAACAACAATGAAAGAGAAGGGCTTCAAACTCTACATTTCAAGCTACGCCCACAATTATGAAGGTAAGATCCGGTCTTGTAATGTTAGCACTTGGCTAAACTGTTTGTTTACTAACCAATGCTAACGTAGTGATACATACAGTACCACATCAAAAAATCGAATATCATGGAAAAAGTTCACTTTTAATAATTAAATTCAAACGATAAACTTTGTGATTAATATAAAATATGACCCTTTAACAAAAAATTTTTCACCATATTCTCATTTTTGATGTTGCACTGTATATTTATAATCAGGAAACGAATTTTAATCAGACAGCAGCGGGATCCGGAGCCTAAGCGTAGTCGTGGTCCCCGGGGAGTGTATCAGCCTCCTTGACAGGTGTGTAATCCTCCGTCGGTCGCTTCCTCCTCTCCCAAACCCCCGGTCTTGAAAGTGGAACGGGGAAATTGTTCCCCTCAAACAACATCGGCACCGCTCCCTTCTTTAACAGTCGCCGTCCTGACTTGGACTCTGGTTCACGCACATCCTCTTTCTTGAAATGCCGGCTACACACGCGGGTATGCGGAGTGACTGTGAAGTTCTCCCTCCGGATAGCAACAATCCATTTATGCCGGTTTTCCGCATCGGAGGGAAACATATGAAAACTAAGTACTTTGTTGTAGTTGTTTGTTGTACTTACTGGAGGCCTGACATAAAGGTACACAGCAATGTTCAGCTGTAGCGCTGTCAGTTCGCTAAACTGAAACGTCTTTGCTTGAGACATTATCGCGATTTCCCTAAACTCAACAACAGTGTGGATAGCGGAAGTGGCAGAGCTGGCTGAGATTATAGCGGAAATACGTCACCACCCCTGTGTGCATGTACCCCATTGATATATTTCTCATTCTGAGACTGTTGTAAGGTTATTATATTATAATACGCTTACAACACTCTGAGAATATAACACAAATATCGTTTTTTCAGTTAGATATAAGATCATGTTATTGGCCAATGTGCATTTTTCATTTTTTTATTTTTTGCAAAGTCGAACCCAAGAACAGTTTAAGCATGGAATGGTTCTAAATTGACTCGTGGTTCTACAAAGGATCATGCCCTTCACTAAAGAACCATTCTTAAAGAACCATGTGATTTAAGAGTGTATGATCTGCCCCGTCAGTTTGTGTTGTAATCTCATGACGTCACGACGCAGCTGTCAGTACTAATTTCTTACATACTGTTAATCAGTTTGTCTGTAATGGTAAATCCACAATCTGCTAAATGTAATACCTCAAGGGCAGCAAAGACGCTCCTCTGCCAGCCACACCTTTCAGGATGCAAGTCAGCCCAAAGTACTGCGTCACTGCTCACCCCTTCACTCATTAGCGGTCTGCGAGTGTCCCTGTAACTCTGCTGTCCACTGAAACCCAGACATCCTACATCAACCCCTAAACCTTCACATCACAGTGTCGCTTTGCAGATCGCAGCTGCTGATGGTAAAAAGACAGAGTCACTCAAAGCCTGACATCATCCTGACAGAGCCCCTCCACACACACACACACACGCAGACCGGAGCGCGCCGTAGTTCTGCAGTGCGGTACTCTTCCACACACCTCTGACTTTCAGACGCGCCTAAACGGGAAGAATATTTTACAAATATTCAAAATTTTCAAGGTCGTCTCCCTCTCTCTCTCTCTTACACACACACGTACACAAAACACACACATGCATACATACACACAGAAAAGCACATACCTGCAGAGAGAGTTTAATCGCCGCTCTCTCTCTCCCCCCTCAGCTCACTTGCTCGGGCCGCCGCCTGGACCCTCAGCTCTCAGCCAACGAGCTGCGAGACAATGTGCGCTGCTATTGGTGAATTAAGAAGGACCTGGGAGTTCTATTGGTGGAGAGAGGAGAGCGAGGCGCTCCGATTGGACAGGCAGTGTGTGATGGGTAGTGCTGAGCGTAGCATCGCTCAGCTTTAAAGAGGAATCAGTGTAGACATTCATGGAAAGAGCCAAACAGAGCTTTTGTCAGAAATGAGGTATCGTTAGAAATCCTAGACGAGTTCCTCCTGTACAACACTCAAAAGGAGAACCCATAACCCATACATATTTTATTTATTTATTTATTTATTTTTTCATGCAATTCTTCTTCTTCTTCTTCTTCTTCTTATTATTATTATTATTATTATTATTATTATTATTATTATTATTATTATTACAGTTTTAGAGCAGAGAGCCAGACATCTCCGCCCGAGCTCCTTCCTTACTCAGCTGATGTCTGGCACTCCACTCTATTCTGATCACCCACATATCCTCCTTGGTGGACCCCCCCCCCCATAAGAGAGTCCTTAGCAAAATAGCCGCATGAATAAGTGCTGAAGAAAATATAAATCTAAAATCAACATGCAATTCCTGAACACCCTACAACACGTTTTACATTAGTAAATATTTTACATTCCTGATGCAGTGATTTATCGTATCTTCCTCAGTATTACATACAACACTCAGAAGACACACAGGTTCTCTTATGTTCATGTTGTAGACTATGTTATTCCGTGTTCACATTAACACCATGCACCATTCCACATAAAACCACTGTGACTGACACTGACTTATTTTGTGGAAGTCAGTATACATTCTTCTGTGCCTGAACACTGCTGTGCCTAACCAATAAAATAATATGGATCAAAAATGGAAAGGCCAGATATTACCAACATGTCACAATGTTCATGATTTTCATTATCCTGGGAACATTTGGGCAACACAAGGAGTTGAACACACACACAAACACACACACACACACACACACACACACACACACACGCACACACGCACACACACGCACACACGCACATCGGTGTAAATCCAGAGGATTGAGGATTAAACATCTGCAGTGGCAGGAGCAGCCAGAGACAGAGGGCAGGGTTTATTAATCCCAGTTTTCCATCACGCTCTTTAGCATCCATTCAGGATGTGAGTGAATTAAAGCAGAATATCATCAACAAAGTTTAAATATCAAGTGATGCACAGCTGATAATCAGAAACAGGGCTTTAAGCTGTGCCCAGTGAAGAACACACTATAAGGGCGGCTGCCAGGCCTTAATAACCAGAATAAATACTAATCCTCTAAATCGCTGTCAAACAGATAAAGAGGCTGAGAGATGGGTGGTCAGCCAAACAGAATTATGGGTAAAGGCGGTTGGAGGGTGTGGGGGTGGGGGGGTTAAATTGTATTACATGTTGCTGTAAAGTACTATCACTAGTATTTTGGCTATGTACTTCCTTAGGATCACTTTTAAATGTTGACCTGCAATAAGTGCAGGCTTACCATTTATCACTCAACAGGACATCATTCCTACAGGCAATTAATAAAGACAACTGGAGGTGTAATGAACCCACCTGGAAAAAGATGCACGCTTCTTCTGCACACGATGAGGAGCATGATTTACACTTTATAAATGTCTTCAAGGGTTGCGGTGGGAAAGCATTACCTATAGGTCACCTATAGGGCTGTGCGTTTTGGATAATTTTGATATTTGAGCAAGTTTATAGAGTTGTAGGATTATAGGGCTGGAGGCTTACTCTTAAATAAATCAGTAGCACAGAAAAATGAGTAGGAAGCAAACAAAACCGAAATGTTAAGTTTTGTTAAAAGAGGAATCCTGTATTGAGTACCTGAATAGTAGTTTTATTATTTGAATTATCAGACCAAGTGCACTCATATACCAGTATCCGAAGAATGGTTAAAATTCCAGTTCATCCAAAAGGTGTTTGATGCGTTAAATGCCCTGGCTCTGTGCAGGCCAGTCAAGTTCTTTCACACCAAACTTACCCAACCATGCTTGCATGGACCTTGCTTTGTTAACTGGGGCACAATCATCTTGGCACGAAAAAGCACCTTCCCTAAACTGTGGAAGTTCTCCGAAATGTCTTTAAGATTTACCTTCCCTTGGACTAAGCGGCCTCATCCAACCCCTAAAAACAAACCCATGCCAAACCCAGATTCGTCCATCACTCCTCAGAATGCATTTCCACTGCTTCAGAGTGCACTGGTGACACTTTACACCACTCCAGCTGATGCCTGGGATTGTGTTTAGTGATGTATTGCAACCTTACGAGTCTTTATGAGCCACTTTCACAAACGCGTCCACTTTTTCTCCTCCCTATCTTTCACAAACTGACTTGCTGCAATGGTAGCATCCCATTACAGTATCACGCTCAAATTCAGTGAGGTCTTTAGAATGACCCATTCTTTCACAAATGTGTGTAAAGGCTGACTGTATGACTAGGGGCTAGCAACAGCACTGAAAGAAACACCAACATTCACTGATTGAGAGGCATGTCCCAAAACACTTTTCCATATGGTTTGTTTTTAATGTGAGATTTAGCTAATAACCCACAATGACCATCCTGGAGTAACTCTTTCTGGGGAAACCTCTTTGAGTTGGAAGAATGGCCCTGAAATGTTTGACCACTATGAAGCAGGGCTATGTTGGGGTCATATTGAGAAACTGATTACTGAGAGTATTTAAGCTCTCTCTATAGTAGTTCTCTCTCTCTCTCTCTCTCTCTCTCTCTCTCTCTCTCTCTCTCTCTCTCTCTCTCTCTCTCTCTCTCTCTCTCTCTCCTCTTTCTCTTTCTCTTTCTCTCAGCTTAGACCTTTGTGATCTATTATATTATTTCTAATTAATAATAAAGAGTGATTTTTAAATTAATAAAAATGTGGGATGGTTTTAACTTACTTTATGTCGCAACCTTGGAACAAACCAAACAATAACATAAAATCTTTATAATCATTTACACCCATCTTCGTAACAGTGGCAATTTAATATACTGCATTATGCAGAGCTCTCATATGAAAACACTTTCTTGTTTATTATAATTGGTTATCAGATGGACACCTTTAGAGATATTTTGAGTGACATGCTGCAATGCTATTAGGGGTCTGTCTCCAAAATGTTCTTCTGTTACCGTTTGTTTCCATTCAGTGACTTTACAGATGAACGGCTTAAGCTAAAAGAGCAAAGCATAATGAACTGAATAACAAAGATTTGGTTGTGAAATCCTGAAACCAACATTTATTTTGTTTTTTTTTCTTCAGTTAAAATACAAAATATTTAGCAATTATAGAGAGTAAACCATTTTACAGCCTTTCATGCTTTTTTCCACAGCGCTTCAACATTGACCAGAATGTTATATATCATATTCTATCATATCTCATCATCAGTCACAAATAACATGTGGCCCAAGGTATCTGCACACACACCGGTGAAGCCATAGTTTTTCAGGAACTGCAATGTTTGCAGCATTGTTTTGTTTTCTACTCATTTTTTTCCACCAACAGGAAAAAGTGTGTGAACTGCCAAAAACAGACTGAGGTCAGATGATCATCCGACTCAGCCCTTACCAGCTAGCTGGTCTGAGGAAAGACTGGGCCAAGAGGGCATCTGTAAACCTAAAATAACATTCACAGCAAAAGAAGGAGTGTCACTTTGCAAAGTGTCAGACACAACGCTTTCCACTAGCCAGCAGCCACTTCCTACATGATACTGTGCAGGTGAAAGTCACACTGGTATGCTGATCCAAGATAACCAAGTTCTGCTGGATTTTCCAATAGCTGAGAAAAAAACCTGGGCTGGGGTCACTGGCCCTATATCAGCACTTAAGAGCATCATCAAATCCCATGTGTCTGGAACTGGTGTGGTGTGTATATTTACAAAGCAACGCAATATCTACACATTAAAAAGCAGACGATTCCAAACTAAAAAACTTGATGCAAGTTATGACGAGCTATATCATGAACTCTAGGGCCTTGCCAAAAAAAGACAAACAAGCCCAAGCACTCTGCTACCATGCACCCACACACACACACACACACATATACACTGTGCACAAACCTCAGTTCCCAAAAAGTTGTAACAGTATGTTAAAGGCTAATAAAAACAGAAAGCAATGATCCGTAAAGTACAAAACTATTCCAACGTTCTGAAAAAGCTGGAAAAGGAGCATGTTTTCCACTGTTTTGCATCACCTTTCCATTTAACAATTCTTAATAATCGCTCAAAAGAGTAATAATATTAAAAAGCATACTCTTTGCCATTTGCTCCCTACATTTTAATGTCTGTGCTACACTCCAGACATGCAGAATGTGGCATTGTATTGTTATGCTGAAATCAATGTCATCTAGATGGCAGCATTTGTTGCTCTGAATTGTGCACATATCTTTCAGTTTTAATGGTGCATTGACAAATAGGCAAGTTGTCGATGGCGTAGGCATGAATACACCACAATGCTACAACAGACACAGGCATATGAACTTTAGGGTTGGCTCTTTGTCTTTGGAATATGGCATCCATTATTTTATACACTATACATGTTTCCAACATTCATCTTTGCCAGATGAACTTGAGTCTGACTTCTATTGTGCATAGTACAGTCTAACCCCTTTTTGCTTGTAAAGGTCTAGGTCGATCTTATATGCGTCTCTCATTTAAGATGGTATTTGAACAATTTCATTCAATACCCAGCATTAAATCACAGTTGTCTCAACTCAGAACATGCAGGCATCATTTATAAAATGAGTGTACATTGATAGAAATAAGTGATAGTGGATGTACAAACCACCGCTTCCGGTATTGATTTGCATGCTGCCTCAACTTCTCTGGAATTGAGGTCTGTAAACCATACACCGACTCTTCGTACACACGCACACTCGCTTACAGAAACATGCACATCAGTACATGCATGTTCATAAATGCACACGCAAACACACTCACTCATGCACACACGGTCCAACCACGCTCGATGACAGCAGCACTGCGCACTGTGTGTGTTTTGTGTGCTTTCCATTGCACTACGACTCGACAGCTTGCAATACTCATTAACATGCAGTAAAAAACATGGTTATGTGTGAAAAGGGTGTTTTCTTCCTACTCATTCTCACATACACTGAGATTACTAACATCAGGTTACTGCAAGCTCCACATTCCTAATTTATTATAACATCCCCCATTCGTCCCCAGTGTGAAGGACCACTTGCTCTGGTCAGTAACAATGGCAGTTTACCCGCGAGAGTAGATTGGCAGTAGTTTTAGCTGCTTCTCCGGATAATGCACAGCTCCTCCCTGTGGTGTGAGATGATTCACCTGGTGCCCTCCATTATCTGCCTGGCTCACGTTCCAGCTATGCTGCATGGATGTGGTTTCAACTATATATGTGACAGGTATGCTGAATTGGCTTACTGAAAACTCCAGCTCAGTCAGTAAAGTTGAATGACAGCATGGCGAGCACCATGCAGGGAGTCATGGTAAACTCTGGCAAAGAACGATACTTTCTAAATCCACACATGACAATTTGTTAGTTTGGACCATGCCATCAACATATGGCGGTAGTATAGTAGCAGGCTGTATGACTGAAGGAGTACAGAGAACTCCAGAGCCTGAGTGTAAATGATTGAAGGTGGGACTGACAAATGAGACTGAGAAACAGGAAGGTTTATCTTAAATGATCTCACTATGTAGGAAATCTGCCTAAAATGAGGATGAAGATCTGTCAATACAGTAAGATAATGTGAAACAAGTAACATCTAGAAAAAGTTTAAAAACAATCTTATAATAAGATTACAACAATCAAACAATTCACTGTTGACCAGTTCAACTAGTTTTGGGATAATTTCACTTGACTACACTTCTCCTTTACTCACCAGACTGTTGACTGAGCTGGTGGCTGTGGCTCATTTACCTGTGCTGGTGTATACATAAATTCCATAGCCAATTAATAACTCAAAAATATCTCTGTAGCTCTGTAGAAATGAAAGCTGTAGGAGGAGTGGTCATTTGTGGGCTCTGAAAGCACATCTAAATTGTGGATTTCTTTTCTAGAAATGCTGTTTGTTACGATAAGATGCAACTTTGCCATCTGAGCCTGTTATTCCAGCTGCCAAAATCAGCATACAGCTAATTATAAATGGAGGGTGAACCACGTCCTTGCGGTGCAACCAGCACACGTGCCAGGCGGATGCTAAAGTGCAGTCGTTGACAGAAGATGGATGACATCATCTTGAATAGCAGTTGTGCGAATCTGGTGATTGGGTGCTTAGTCCGTGCTGGGCTCTGAAAGCTCCTCCTCCCCTCTCAACCCCAAAGTTAACTGCAAGGCTGTGAGGAAACCTAGCACTTTGAATGGATGGATGGGCTAAAGAGGGTATAGAGGTTGGCGTGTGACCACAGAACACCTGTCTTCTATCAAGGCACTGAGGAACCGTGCTTAAGACGACTTAGAGCACCCAGCTTTACACCCACTGACCAGTACAGTATGCCATATAACCAGAAGCCACTCAGTGGCTGTGTTATGGACCAATGGGGGCTTTATTCCATAATGTTGAGTGCCTGCAGTGACAGTAACGGCTGAGATGCAACCATCTTTGAAGTTTCTCCGTCAGTAGTGCAACAGCAAAAAAGAGAGTGTTATCCAATGCCAACCGATGCAAAATTTACAAAATGGCATGTGCAAATGAAAAAGAACCTCAAGAGAACTAAAGAAAACAAAGAGACGTAGCTATGGTGTGAGAGAATTCGGGACAGTTTGAGCACTGAATGCATGTTTGTATGTGTTTCGAGAGTTTTCTACCCCACTTCCCTGCTATCTAGTCCATAATCTTTTGTTGCAGCTCTTGCCTGGCACAAAAGACGTCAAATAAGAACAGATTTAACACAGAGTCACATGTTCCACAACAATGTCCACAAAGACATTGATGCCTTTTAGCGTGAATAATACCGGTTTCAACACTTTTTGACAAGGGGACCTGAAGAAGGCAGCTGTGATGCAAAGCGTGAGCGTCCACCAGACATTGGTCCAAAGCTTCTCAAACGCTAGCTCACGCCGATCCACTGATTCACGGAGCAAGTGGGGTGTGTGGTAGCATTGAGTCCATGCAGTGAGTCCATAGCACGGGTGGAGGGGTGGTGGGAAGGGGCGAGATGATGGGATTCAATGCCTACTGACTGCAAACAGCCTCAGAAAATAGAATTCTCATATATGTGTATATAATTTCTATATATTCCATATATACGTTTGCAAAAAGATAATACAGCAGTTATCACATTAAGGTTCTCCTGCATTCGCTCTGACTAGCCGAGGAGATCAGGGCTGGTCTGCTAGCTACAGTACATTCCTCCTGTGGGTATTGCTTTCCCTCCCTCTCTACCTCTTTCTCTCTTTCTCTCTCACTCTTGCGGTCTCATATGCTTATGAGTGGGCTGCTTTTGTCGATTTTGTTTGTTTGTTGTGGCCATGTGATGTCAGGAGGGTCACAGTGAAGTAGGGACAGTCTGTTCTCCAGATGAAAGAAGTGTGACGAGATTGGGGGTGGGTGTCAGCAGGGGTCAAAGATTATGGGGGCCCATTACACAAAGGAGTTCATGGCATTGACGGGAGACGGAGCCTCTGAGCTTTCGTTGCCCTCTGCTGTGTCCTTCTCCTTCTTGCCACTGTACTGGCCGATGAAGGAGCCATCTTCATTGAATTGGCCGTCACCTCCCTCACCATAGTCCACCAGGCTGTCATCGCTGTCATCTTTCTTCACTGTGCCATTGGAAGGGGTCCGGCTGCCCTTCAGGGGTTTGTGGTCCTCCGTGTCACTGAGATGAGATACATTCAGCAGACGGTTAGGAACAGCTTTGAATTAGGGTGAACACTGACATTCTAAAAGTCACGTGATCTCAGTATGTACATTGATTAGGAAGTGGAGTTACCTCAGGGGACGGCTTGGGAATGCCCACACCTGTATAAGCTCTGAGGTGTTATCTTGTAATTGATGCTGAATACTGGCTAGAGGGCTCATGGCACACTGACGTAAATCACAGTCAGAATGAGACATGATGGTGGAATGCTTTGACTGGGTTAATGTCGGGCGAACATTTAGGCCACATCATTCATGGAAACTTCAGAATGCTTCTCAAACCAATTATGGACAGCTTAGGCACAAGGGCACAGTGAATAGTTCAATGGGAATATCCCATGGTTGTGAAGGTTTATTAAGTGCACAAAGGGCTGGTCACCAAGCAGTGAAATGTAGCGGGCACCAATCACTGACACGTTTAGGTGGACCGGTTGACCCCCTGACTGCCGTGAGAACCTCACACCAGTATGGGACCAACACCAGACTGCAGAGTGCCTTGTTGGCAGCTGCGGTCCATGGCTTCATAGGGTCTGTGCCAAACACAAACCCTACCACCAGCCCGAAACAATTGGTACCACGACTCATTGGAACACGCCATGTGTTGCCAGTCTTCTGGTGACCAGTTCGCAACATCACAAGTCAAGAAAGGTACTTGTCCTGTGATGTGGCTTGAACAGAGGCACTTTGGTGGGTCTTCTGCTCCCATAACACATGCAAGCTACAGAACGCTGCATGTGTGTGGGGCCTCTTTCTTTGAATGAGTTTATTGAGTGTCTGTTCTAGCCAGACGCCGATGCTCACTATCATTAAGCAGCCATAAGCAGCTACTGCGCTGTCCACTGTGGGTGTTAATGCTTCCTATGAAGTATTCATTGTACACATGACACTGTAGATCAAGGAATGTTAAATGTCTGCAAACCTTTAGAAATGGAAAGTCCCATCCATTTGGCACCCACTATTATGTCTTGCTTAAACTCTGACAATGCATGTCATCCTGCGGGGAGCACGCAGGCTAAGGTTCAGCGTCACTTACAAAATCATACCTCACAACTTATAGAGATCTGAACTGATGCACAGTACAGTGTGTTAACACTAATTTAATTTACTTAGCTAAATGTTAGCATTGTTTGTAGCTCACTGGCTGTCATGACCTTCACAATTAAGACAAAAACTTTTTCAGTTTCTGTCTAGTTACCGTGTTTATGTAGCATATAGACAATAGTGTAAGAAAATAAGAATGAGAAAAGAGGAGCTGCACAGATTTTAGAGGCAATGCAGGGTTTTTGTCTAGCAAGGGAAATATAGTCTGCGTTTAAAGTGGCCAGTTCTGCACATATGGACTCCCACAGTACTCCCATACTAGCCTCTTGCTTTTGATCTCTACATTAACACACAATCTTTTTTTTTTTTTAAAGAGCATAGGCAGTTCTGATGTTACAGACATGAATTCAGTGTGTTTCCTCTTGGTCTGCTTATTGAGTGTTAAATGATCATCAAGTAAAATGATCAACTAAAGGCATAGAGTAAATTAAAGTTGTTCCTCACTATGAAACTTTCAGTTAATAAAAAAATCTTCCACCATCAAACACTGGTACGATCACACAGCATGGCTGCTACTTACAGGTAACTGTTGGGGTTGTGATGCTAATAAAGGTGGAACTGCTCTTCTCTTCAGTCTCTGTGGTGTTAAATGCTGAGGGAACCTGCTCAATACTGTCCATGATTTGAGAAACTGTTCGTAGTGAAATGTGAGAACAAACTAACCAGTCTGAAATAGTTGTCCAGGAATTTGTATAATTGTGATCTTGTTTTTACCTTAAATGGTACCACTGTTACTTTCTAGAACCTGCACAGTAGCATTTAAGGTAGAGAGGAACATGTGATTAAGTTGGCTTTGAACAGAAAGCCCACTTCAGTTTAAAGTCATCGACCATGTCTACTGACAGTTTGTCTCCTTGGGATGGGCATTAAAAGGCATTTCACAGTGAGGGCCAGTAGATTTCTCCACAAAGTCTGCCAGTTTTGTGGCTGTCATATGTAAATTACGAAGAGTTGAATACAACGATTTATACTGATGCAAATGGAGGATTTGTATTTGAAGGAAGAACAACAGTGTATGAGATTCAGGGCATGTTTGTTCTATTTACTAAACTCTATTAAACTTCAGCAACGTAAATACAGTTCTCCATTTAACTGGTTTCAGTGATTTCAGTGACGGTCCCTTGAAATTAGGTAAAATATGATAACTTAACAGGCCCATAGATTTGCATATCATAATGACATAATGATGTTGTCTTGGCATATTTACACCATTATCACGAATGAATGCTATATCACAATGTTATATCTGTAAAACAGTGTTCGTTCGTCTTGCCGTGATTTAAATGATATAATGAAATAAACAACACAAGATCTCAAGCAAACAGCTCTGAAAAAGCTTAGCCCCCCCCAAAAAACATGGAGTAAAACAGTAAAGCATGTGAATTCATGGTTCTTTAGGGCTTTGTGTGGAAAAGAGAACTGGCCCTTGTTATGCAGTAGCATCAAGTTATCTGTATTCAGTACATGAGTCCACGCACACATCACCTGAGAGAGAAAGTAAAGGGAAAAAGGAATGTGGGTTATGGGCCCTTTAAGGCTTAAATGTACTTGTTAAGTCATTTGAGTGAAGGCTTGAAAAAGTTAAAGGTAGCAGCTCTGTGTAAATGGCTGCGGTTAATGCGAAGCCAGGCTGCCGAGCTTTGATGGATATTGGTTTGAGTTTCATTTCTGCTGGTCAGAAGTATTAACTCTCTTATTTAAAAGTGCTGACAGCCAGAGTCAAACAGTACACATTTTGGGCTGCTATTACACGGATGTAAATTTGACAGTTGCCGTTGGCTTAATAACCACATTTTAACTGCAGGGCCGCGAGGCTGGATAAATACGTGTCGCTGCTATATTTGTGATGTTCTCATCGCAGCAGAAAGGCCGGACTCAGCATATATCCGCAACTTAAGAGAGATTAGATTCCTCTAATAAAAAGTCCAAAGCAAATAAAAAACAGTAGAAATGAATTTTAAACTCTCTTACTGGTGGGGAATGATTTCGGAGCTCAGTCTCGAGCAAATATTCGCTCTGTATGTTGCGTTTAGCCATGCTGTTTGAGGACATTTGCAACTTTGCTCAATAATTTGCCATGGTCCAGGCGTGCATGCCTGGCATCTTGTTGTGGGGTGCTGATTTATTCATATCGCATACTTTAAATATTCACACAGCGCTAAGCCATGGAGAGTCGTTGGCCGTCCCTAGAGCTCTGGTCAAAGCCGAGCAAGAGAGAGAGACCGGCTGCAGTTAATTATTAAAAACATCAAAAATAATCAGCGACCGGCCACAAATCTCCACCACCACCCCACCCCAGCCGTAGTGTGGACCCCTCTGAGCAGGTGGCAAGGCATGCCACAGTGGGCACTAAACAGCAGAGCAACAAAAAGCTGCATTGAGGCAGAGCTTTTTAAGTGCCTGTACATAGGCACGGCAGACGATAGCTGAAACATGACCTCCATTTAAACTGACATACGTTCGCTGCTGAAAAGCACTTCCACCTCGATTTTCCCCTGCTTTTGTGTGAGAGGCGGACCTTATTTGAATCTCAAGGCCGCCTGAGGAAGTGCGAATAGAGAAAGCTATATGGAATCTTAATAAAACCCTCTCTTCAGAGGCTTTCGCAAATGTACCATTACTCCACCAGGGGCATTTGGCTTTATTTAGCAGACTGATCATGTATGTTTTCTTCAAACCTGTCTATTTTCTCTATTTTTGAAGGCTGTGAATTAAGGGCTTGTCATGACATTATGCTATAATGTGAATCAAACATGTTATGGCAGAAATGTGAAACGATGTGTTTGTGTTCTCTCATTAGCACACACCATAGCCTTGATATGTGGAGCCTTGATGTTTAGAGTTTATTGTCTAGCCAAAGAAATAACCTGGAAATAAAAGAATTTAAATATCTAATATAGTGGAAAACTGAACTTCCCTTACATGTTTTGAAGTAGCTTAATGCAGACCAGGGAGACAACAGTCCACTCATCTATATCAGTACATCAATCAAACAGCAGATGGTCCAATGCATGCGTGTTTATTTTCATACCTGTTCCAGCATAATCCGCAGGACTCCTCTCCGTACGCTCCCACACTGTAGGGGCAGCATGTGGTATAAGCTTGTTGCAGTCAACTAAATAAAGGCCTACGTGTTTTATATTCGTTGGGTGTAGAATCATACAGGGGTTGGACAATGAAACTGAAACACCTGGTTTTAGACCACAATCATTTATTAGTATGGTGTAGGGCCTCCTTTTGCGGCCAATACAGCGTCAGTTGGTCTTGGGAATGACATATACAAGTCCTGCACAGTGGTCAGAGGGATGTTAAGCCATTCTTCTTGCAGGATAGTGGCCAGGTCACTACGTGATGCTGGTGGAGGTTCGTCCTTCTTGGTGGTATGCTGACATTACCCTGGATACCGTGGCTCTTGATACATCACAAAGACTTGCTGTCTTGGTCACAGATGCGCCAGCAAGACGTGCACCAACAATTTGTCCTCTTTTGAACTCTGGTATGTCACCCATAATGTTGTGTGCATTGCAGTATTTTGAGCAGAACTGTGCTCTTACCTGCTAACTGAACCTTCACACTCTGCTCTTACTGGTGCAATGTGCAATTAATGAAGATTGGACAGCAGGCTGGTCCAATTTAGCCATGGGACCTCCCACACTAAAATGACAGGTGTTTCAGTTTCATTGTCCAACCCCTGTATATGTGGAAACTGCCATGGAGGTCTGAAGAGCGAAAGAAACATAGAGCACTGTAACTAGATGATAATAAAGTAACTGACCATTTCAAATTCAAAATCTAATTTTACAGGATTGTAGGGTGTTAGACTGCCTTTTCAACCACACATCATTTTATTGTACACTCGTCATTAAAGACTGCACACATAGACCTAGCTACACCTAGAAAGAACCAACCAACAGGAATAAGACTTGGTGGGTAGGTTTGGCATTTTGAGACATGCACATGATTCAGGTTTCACTCTCAGCTATGCATGGGACCTAGGCAAGGACGGGCCTTAGCACTGTACCTGACTGACCCAACAGCCACGATTGTGGACATTCAGCGAGCAGTGATGCCCTCCATGTGTCATCCTGTTCGTGCCAGCACCATTGATAGATGACTGCATAATACAGGACTACATGCATGCAGACCATTACAACGATTGGTGTCCATAACACCACGTCAATGTCGCCAAAGACTGCAATGTTGTCGTGCAAGACTGTCATGTGACTCAGAATGGTAGCAGGTCATCTTCAGTGATGTGTCATGCTTTTGTCTTGATGCATACGACCAATAAATCTGTGTGTGGAGGCACAGGTGTCAAAGCCAAGATGAACAATTTCTTGTCACTCATCACATGTCCAGAATGCCTGGTGTCACCCTGATCATCACAGGACACCATTAGGAACCTCTACAGCTCCATGCCGAGACTAAGTTAGCAAACAAGGCTGCTCAGCGCCATACAGAGAGACACTACTTCTGTATGTGTGTCTTAAATATATATTACCCATATCAGTCTAAATGTATCATTAGTTATTGTTATTAAGCAGTAACATCAACAGGGTGACTAGTCTGTGTGACCCCTAGTGTGAAGTCATAGATCTGGTCTGTAAATTGACTATACTGAATAACTCTGAAACAGCTTACAATGGCAAAAGGACTCTGGAGCTCAGGCTTAGGCTAGCACTCGGCTCCCACTGCTCAGTTTGCTTCAGCACCCCACCTGCCCATCAAAAGTCATCAAAACAAAAGGCTAAATAACTGATGAAAACTAAACTCATATCACATCAAGGGAAATTTTGAGGATAATTGGGATAAAATAATTGATGAAGGTTCGCATTGTAATTTAAACCCCTAATGCAAATAATGTTAACGTTAACGCATTTGCAGATATCTGCCTATTTAGCCTGAGGTAGCTTAGGATCTGATTCATTTTGAAGATGTAAAGAGTTAGCCTGGTCAGCTTTTTAAATGAGGAATACAGAACAGCCAATTGGAGATGGGGCAGATGCGGCCGAGTCAATGCTATTATAAGAATAGCCACAGCGGGTTAAGGGCGAAACTTCCTGGTGGTTGACTAGTTCATTCAGAGCACACTGAACTCTTTGGGAGGTGTGGCTTAAAACACAGGAGCTCTAACAGAGTGTTTCAGACAGAGAGTACATTCAGGTGTACTTTCAGATGTACTGTGTTTTGGAAGAATTGAGACATTTAAATCTATTCTAGTAGACCCCAAAAATAACGATAAAAATAATGATCAAATTAAACGAGCTGTGATAGTATTACCTTCTGCATTCTGTCCAAGCACAACAAACTGACAAACACAACAAACGGACCAAATGAAAAACTACTAACCTTAAGTGCATATGGGCGGGGGATTCCTTTTCAGCAATCAATAAACCATCTTCTGTTTTATCCTCGTGTCTATTGATCAACAGTGATATGCTATTGCTGTTTTGATTGGGCATTGCATCAAACTTTTTGAGACACTTGTAACTGTTATTAAAATGACTGGTGCGGTGCTTTACTTTATGGAACGGTAAAGTTTCATGTAGGTTTCAAGCAACTAAAGCTGCATAAAAGTTTCACCAGTGAAAAGCCAGCTTTGAAGTCATAACAACAAAACACCCCATTTAATCCCAAGAGGTAATTAGAAATGGGAAGCAGTCGTATATTACTGTGTTAGGTAAATGTCATAAATGAACTGAATAAAAAAGAAAATAATTGATGGATCTGGCCCCTGTAAAACAAAGACTGCTTTTCAGGGTGTGATGGAAGGCATTACATGTCTAATTTCGATGATGTTTCAATGAAATAAATGAGAGTGAAAAGAGATCTGGTCCTTGTTATGGTTTATCCCGTTAGATATCTTGTTCAAGAGCATCCACTGAAGGCAAAAACTAATGGAATTCTGTGTGGCGGCCTGTCTGGCGTATTCTGATCACTAGAAGATTGCACTATTGACCAAATGTCAGGCACAGAGCGATGCGATGATTGAATAAAAGAGTATACATAATCGAAACTGAGAACTCTGCCAGGGCAGCCTTCTGTTGCCTCTCTAACTACACCCTGGGAAATTCTAAAAAATCATTACACCCCCCCCACACACACATCACCACCCGCCACGCTACAACTACACACACATACACCACACACATACACATACTCCAACCGGTTACGCAGTTATACCACCTACCACTCCACCTGTACATACACCAGCAAACTCCCATTAAACTGCTGTTTGTTTTTCTTAAAGGGCTTTTATTCCACAATTCCATTCCAGACTCACGGGTCACTTAATGGGGAAGAAGAGGACAGGTGCTGAAATATTTTTGGGCACAAATGTATCGGTTCTCAGCAGTGAATAAGTAGGGTACAGATGACGGAGAGCACGTCTTCACAAACTCGTTTACAGAAGTACCGGGGGCCGTGTTTCGTTACTGGACGAGAGGTGTAGTGGCTGACCCCAGAGGAGCACACCGTGCAAACATAACTCACATGGTAGAGGAGCTTCAAGGACAAATTAAATTCTGATTGGGCCGGGGAAAGCCCCCAGGAATTCAGCAGCCAGATGAATAGTGTCTGAGCCATGTTTTACCACTTTGACACCTCAGTGAACATGCTAATGATTCCGTTACCTTTATAAATAAGCTTAAAAGTAGAAAATGAAAAAGGAGCTTGTTGCCAGAGGTTGTCCTGCCTTAAGCCTGCTCTGAAAAATATGATGTATCGAAATTGTACTTATTCTGGCTGCTTATATACGTAGCTATAACCAAAAAACAAAACAAAACAAAACCTTTCCTCTATAATGTCACTTAATTTGGTTAAAAATAAAACAAGCACAAATAATTTAGAGTCAGCAACGTTCAGCATGACGCACCTTGTTTCTCAGTCATATAAGCTGGATATGTCTATGCAGTCCATATAAGATGGAGAAATAGTTTCTCAGTCTATGCAGTCCATATAAGATGGAGAAACGGTTTCTCAGTCTATACAGTCCATATAAGATGGAGAAACGGTTTCTCAGTATATACAGTCCATATAAGATGGAGAAACGGTTTTCTGATTATGAAGTCCACTGCTAGATGGAGAAACGTTTTCAAATAACCAGTCCTATAGATGGAGAAACGGTTTCTCAGTATATACAGTCCATATACAGATGAAAAACAGTCTCAGTATATACAGTCACATGCAGATGGAAAACAGCCTCAGTCAACAGGCATAGGGAGAGGTTATGAAAACGTAACTCATCAGTTGTACAGCCATGTATAGAAACTTTCTCAGTCTATACAGATATATAACTTGGAGAAACGTATTTAGAAATTCAAATACAGTAATATATTTATAAACGGTTTCTCATTAAACATTCCATATAAGATGAAGAACAGTCAAGATTTGACTCCACTGTTTTTGTGGTCAAATTTAATTTACATAAATAAGTCTTAAAGGCACTGCAAAAAACACCTGTCAAAGGCATAGGGAGAGGTTATGAAAAGAGATTACCAGCTCCGTAAACACTTAAAGGAACTCCAAATTTTGTCAGGGATAAAGTCTTGCATACAAATTTTTAATTAATCATAACCTTAAATATTATAAGTATGACGTAAGATTAAGGTGTGCGACAGTGTGGTCAACTTTGTTATATGTAATTTTCAACATCCCAAAAAAACATCGGAATCCTCACATTCCACGCTGTATTCTCTTCATCACAGGTATAGGAAGTTTTGTCAGGTGATAAAGTGCTGCAGGTGTTTTTGTCCCAAACCTCCTGGAAACACATCTTAAGGTTTGCGACAGTGTGGGTAATTGTTGTATATAGATAGATAGATAGATATATATAGATACACTCGGTGAAAATACTGAATAAAGGAAATAGCTCAAAAGTCTGGTTTTATTAACTTAATTAAAATTAATTTACGTTTTTGCCTACTCCTGTAAAGCTGCCATTTTGAAGATATACACATAATGGGTGCAGCATGTGGTCAGAGCCCAGAGAAGTTGACACCACTTCTGGACCTGGTTAAAATAAGATTTAACTTCTGTATTAAGTATTAACTTCTGTAAAAGTTTAAGTGCCATTTGTGTATTTAACTCTCTCTGTAATGTAAAGTTTGCCAAAGTAACCCATCGCCCATCGTGTCAGCAGTTGTTCTTGATGCAGAGCCATCTGAATAAGTGGAGTTTAACTTAGGCTTGAGCGCTTGTCCTTCACGCATTAAAATTCCTTGAATTGTGTAATGATATCATGCACTGTAGAGGGAGAAATATGCAAATTCCTTCCAGAATTTTTAATGAATGTTGTTTATAAACGTTTCTAAAATTTTCTCATGCCATTGTTGACAAACTGGACATCATCTGTCCATCAATGCTCATCAGAGATTTAGCTGTTTGTGGATACTGCTTTTGTACCGAATCATTATTAAAGTCACCTGTTGACATCAGGTGTTTGAAATCATTTTAATTTAATCATGTTTTGTTTTTTTTACTTCATTACTGGAATGTGTTGCAAGCCTAAACTGCAGAAATGGATGTACAGCGAGGAAAATAAGTATTTGAACACCCTGCAACTTTGCAAGTTCTCCCACTTAGAAATTATATAGGGGTCTGAAATTTTCATCTTAGGTGCATGTCCACTGTGAGAGACATAATCTAAAAAAAAAAAACCTGGAAATCACTATGTATGATTTTTTAATAATTTATTTGTGTGTTACTGCTGCAAATAAGTATTTAAACACCTGTTAGTCAGCAAAAATTCTGGCCCTCAAAGACCTGTTAGTCTGCCTCTAAAAACTCCACCTCCACTCCACTTATCATTCTAAATTAGAAGCACCTGTTTGAGGTCGTTAGCTGCATAAAGACACCTGTCCACCCCACACAATCAGTAAGACTCCAACTACTAACATGGCTAAGACCAAAGTGCTGTCCAAAGACACCACCTCCTTCCCTCAGTTAGAGCATTGAAGATGAGTCGTGGCTGGGTCTTCCAACATGACAATGACCCAAAGCACACAGCCAGGATAACCAAGAAGTGGCTCCGTAAGAAGCATATCAAGGTTCTGGAGTGGCCTAGCCAGTCTCCAGACCTAAACCCTATAGAAAATCTTTGGAGGGAGCTCAAACTCCGTGTTTCTCAGCGACAGCCCAGAAACCTGGCTGATCTGGAGAAGATCTGTGTGGAGGAATGGGCCAGAATCCCTGCTGCAGTGTGTGCACACCTGGTGAAAAACTACAGGACCTCTGTAATTGCAAACAAAGGCTACTGTACCAAATGTTAACATTGATTTTCACAGGTGTTCAAATACATACTTGCAGCCGTAACACACAAATAACTTTTTAAAAAATCATACATAGTGATTTCCGGATTTATTTTTTTCTTTTCAGACCCCTCCATAATTTCTAAGTGGGAGAATTTGCAAAGTCGCAGGGTGTTTAAATACTTATTTTCCTCACTGTATAATAACAAATTAAACTACTTAATAAAGTTATTAAACCTTAAAATATCTTGGGTTCATACTGTCAGCAATGATATAAAAGTCAAAGTTAATGTAAGAAACACTTTTTGCATTTTTTTTTTATTTAGGGTTATAGAAAATTTTAGAAAACTTGTAAGTAGTTTGAAATTGTGTGTGTGTGTGCGTATATGTATATATGTCTTTCTTTTGGCAACAACTGCAGCGATGCAGATATTTATTCATGTAGAAAAGATGTGTGTATTTTTCATTTTATGGGGATCTGTTTCCCAACTGGACAAATATCTGCAAATAAATTACAGCCTTTCAGCAATGGAACAGACTTTGTGAGTTCCCAATAATGATCTGTTTGGTAACAGAAATGAATTAATAGCTACAGACTCATTTTCTTAATTGCATTTTACATCATTAAAAACATTTTCTACTTGCACCTGCGTAATTACCAGTACGACTATAGTGCACACGCATCAGCAATTACTTCCAAATGCACTGGAAAGATTGACTGAACCATGTGGAGGGCATTCACTTTTTGTGAAGCGTGACATAAGCGTGGAGGTTAGAGTCCTCTTTTTTTTTTTTATCAGGAGCACCCAGGTAATGATGAAAGCTGAGGATCCATTCTGAATTCTCATTTACAGCTGGGAGAGGATGGCCCCATCTGTTCCATGGCAAGATCCCTTCCAGCAATCTTTGATATCACTGAACACTATTAGCCCAAGGAAGAGGCTGGGCTAATGGACCTTCAACAGCTCATTTGTTTGAAGCAATTATTCAGAAGCGGCCCCCTTTTCTGGAGTTGAGCGTTGCCTTTTACCAAAGGGCGGACTGCTCTGCATCTGGGAGAGAAGGCATTTAACAACAGCAGCACCAATAAAAGATGGATCCTATCTCTCAAGGTTTCATGTAGAACACCAAATGGTTAACATGTTCAAGAGTACTGAAGTTCCAGACCTGGGGAGGAAAAAATAAAGCAGGAAAAAAGATGATGATGAGGAGAGGCTGAGTCAGCGACGGTGTCCTTCCAGCAGGCCAAGGCTTCACATCAAAGTGCCATATGAATGGCTCCCAAAGAGCTCAAAGACAAGCTTCGTATGTCTTTGGCAGCACGAGGGCATAATTACACATTATCTCACCCTATAAAATGTGTCCTTGCAGAGATCTGACCAGAACCGAGGCCTGGGTATGCAGTTTACACGGCACAAAGGCTTCGACAGGGCCATTCTACTGTGAATGTTTCGTCTGCAGCATCAGATACAGATGTTACAATATCTACCCATAGTATTATATAGTAAGAATTCATAATCAAATCGTTAAGCCATCCTTTAATGACTGATTTGATTATTTGTATGTCAAATAATGACAAATGACAAAGTTCTCAATAGGCAATAGCTCACAAAGTTTTACATAACATAAAATTGTTTACTAATGATCTCATAATACTGAAGCTTAAAGGTGAATTCCACTGTTTATTATACATTTATACATAATGAAATCATTAAGATGTAAAGAAAGTCATTCTGAGGGGTTTGACATTAAAGGTGTGATTCTAGAGAACCTTACTGAGTCAGAATTCTTCATAGCTGTGATAGGAAACAGATGTCCGAAGTTCTTATGTCTTCAAAAGCTACCCGAATTGAAACTTTTCAAAGCTTGAGCTTTTAAAACCAAATGTTGGCTAAAATATACTTTTTTTGTGCAATATGTTACACTCATCATCAAAAGAATACAGAGAACTGCACCGAGAAGGAAGTGTCAGATTGCAGTGCTGTTGGGAAGGAAGATAAAGGTTATCAGGAAGAATAATGATGATAGGGTTAGACTGATATGGGTAATATTTATTAAGCTACACATACAGAAGTAGTGTCTCTTAGTATGGCGTGGGGCCGCCATGTTTGCTAATGCAACGTTATAGACGTCTCGGTATGGGGTGGTAGAGGTTCCTAATGGTGTCCTGTGATAATCCATCCCATGCAGCTTCAATATCCTCACACAGGTCCTACAGATCTTACATTAGGGGTGGAGGTGGAGTGACACCAGGCTTTCTGAGCAAGCAACGCATGACGACAAACTGTTCATTTGGTGCTGACCACAGTGTCTCCACACATGAATTTGTTGATTATCTCCACCAAGAAAAAAGCAGGACTTGTCACTGAAGATGGCCCGCTAAGTCACTGCATGACAGTCTAGTCCGACATGATAGACATGCGACATTGCAGAGATGCTAACGCGGTGTTAAGGGCAGTCGTCATAACAGTCTGTGTGTTGTAATCCTGCGTCATGTAGTGCTGGCACTAACATGAGGATTGATGGTGGGCAACACTGCATCCCACCTCCCAGAGCCCTAATACCTGATCCGTCTCAAACTTTTCCAACTACTCGAATTGTTTCGAAGTCTTCTCTGAGGGATATTTCCCATGATAGGGATTCTACCAACACCACAGCATCAGAGTCAGAATGGAACGTATGCATGTACTGCAATAAGGTCCAGCCACCAAGTTTCATTCCTGTCAGTTGATTCCTCCTGAGTGCAAATATTATTCCATAGAGAATGCATTTACACTTTAGCATCACATGCAAAGGCTCAAAAA
>JAMWET010001710.1:0-27925 GCA_024036415.1 Prochilodus magdalenae | reverse complement strand
TGGCCTGTTGGACAGGATGCTTGGTTCTGACCTAATAGGAACCTGTTCTCTTCTGGCAGATGTTCGGGTGCTGATGATGAATGTGAACGAGACTTCCAAGTGTCAGAACAATGAAGTGAGCTTTCCTATTTAAAGACCTGGTGGACTGAGAGACACTAGAGTCTCTCACCTACACTGAGCTGATGAAGATCCCTGTTCCAAAATGATAATAGGACATTAGAGCGTAAATAAACCATGCTCCTGTTACTCTCCATACTTCGAGTACAGTCTGAAGGTACATACTTTAGTACTGTTACTCTCCATACTTAAGTACATCTGAAGGCACATACTTTTAGTACTGTTACTCTCGCATACTTAAGTACATCTGAATGTACATACTTTTAGTACTGTACGCTCCATACTT
Organism: Prochilodus magdalenae; assembly: GCA_024036415.1. Classification (NCBI taxonomy): domain Eukaryota; kingdom Metazoa; phylum Chordata; class Actinopteri; order Characiformes; family Prochilodontidae; genus Prochilodus; species Prochilodus magdalenae. The sequence goes on along the minus strand of JAMWET010001710.1, from coordinate 27,522 downwards.
AAGTACATCTGAAGGTCATAACTTTAGTCTCTTACTCTCCATACTTAAGTACATCTGAAGGTACATACTTAGGTAATGTTACTCTCATACTTAAGTACATCTGAAGGGATATACTTTAGTTACTGTTACTCTCCAACTTAATATACATCTGAAGGTACATAATTTGTACTGTGTTTACTGCTTGCATACTTAAGTCATCTGGAAGGGATATACTTTGTACTAGTTACTCTGCATAACTTAAGTACATCTGAAGGAGATATACTTTAGTACTGTTTACTCTCCATACTTAACGTACATCTGAAGGTACATACTTTATTACTGTTACCCTCCATACTTTAGTACATCTGAAGGTACTATACTTAGTACTGTTACTCTCCATACTTAAGTACTCCTGAGGTACATACTTTGAGTACTGTTACTCCTCCATACATTAAGTAAGTCTGATGGGAATATACTTTAGTACTGTTCCCTCTCCATACTTAAGTACTCTGAAGGTAAAATACTTAGGACTGTTTACTCTCCATACTAAAGTACATCTGAAGGACATACTTTAGTACTTAAGTACCATTGGAGTCTAAAAAGCGGCACTTCTACTGACACTAGGAGGAGATTATTTGTACCGTGGGTGGTCTTTACTTAACTACATGGCATGTGTACCTCCTCCACCATAACCATAGTCTAATGTCATGTGCACAAGTTCCTGTTAAAACTAACGACATATTTCTATCCCTTCAGCTGCAACCACATCGTCACCCATCAGTTCACTGAGCCTAGCACTTAACCACAACGTCTAAAACCACACCGTCTTACACGCCTGCTAGAGGGTATTGACTCTAACACACCAAAGAAGCCCCTGCTCATAAACTCCAGGTTGACGTTTTTTTTAGATTTCTTCATTCTACTGTCTGTTTCCCTCCATCACCAGGATTTCTAATCTTCTTTCTGTCCATCGCTGTTGTATTTTGTGATTCTGGTGCTGCTTCTGCCTGGACCTCCCTTGTTCTTTCAAAAGAACTCAGGCCTCAAGGTATAGCACTCCACTTTAATATGGCGTACTTGACTTTAGGTAATGATTTTAGGGACCACCCAGGTCCAATAGTAGCCCCCCAAGAGTCACTGGCTTTAAGGTCCATTTGTGTACTTGATGTTATTCCCTACTGTACTGGCCTTACTAAAGGTATTCGAAGACATGCTCTTGAAGGTACCATCCCCAGTACTAGTTTCATTGTGATAATGTAGAAACAATGTTCTACAAAGCCAATTCCAGTGTGTGTTGATCGTGTTCTTGACAAAAACCCATATATTCGCTTGGAAATATTAAAGGAGATGTTTATTCTTGGGCCCTATTTATTTGGTCCTCAGAGTTGGTCACTAGAACAAAGTGTTTCCCCTCATGGTCCTGAAAGTCCACTGCAAACCGCTTGTAATTCTACACCTCACTTTAACTCAGTAACATAAACGTTCATGAGCTGAATAGGTTGGATCAAAGGTCTGGAAAACGACCCTCCACAGTTGGTGAGGCCTGTGGGGCCCTCCAGTACCAGGGCTGGGGAAACACTCATAATGTGATGGGTAGGGTCGATGTTACGCCCTCTACTGGCCTAAATGAACCTGTAATCAAACAAATACAATACACCAGACTGAGATTCACATGATCAGTTCATCAACTGTGCAGTTTTTTTGAATTTCTTTTAATTTTGTGCTAATTATGATGTGGGAATTTGTTCCCTGTCAGGTCTGAACCTCCATCCAAAGTCAGGCCCCTCAGAGACTCTACAAAAAAAGGTGGGTCAGGATTCGAAGCGGGTTTCCCATTGAGAACAGGTATCCACCAATGAGATATGCTCGTAATGTACCTAACTAATAATACTGACCAATCCTGAGCAAGTAAACAATGCAAATGCTAAACATGAGTGAGTTCACCTTTACCTGCTCTAACTCCTCTCCTCTTAGAGTTCCTCCCTACTGTCTATGAGGAGGTCTATAGGAGCAAGCAGACACCCATCCTGCCCTCTGTCAACTGGAGAAAGTCCTCGGTCTTACTCTACGGCCAAACTACCTACAAAAACATCTCAGAACCTCTCTCAGATTGATTATGTGAAAATGTATTACATACCTCAAAAAACTGTGGATTTTTAAAATCCTATTTTTTTTGCTACACAGATTAACATCAAAACTCTCTAACTGAACGCAGCGGACGTTCTGACTCCATAGCTCAGGTTGTAACCCACCAATCCCTCTCTAGTTCCACTGCAGTAAGTAGCTGAGCTCCGGACTTCTAGCCTGAAGGTCACATACGGAGCAACTTCATGAAGTGAACTTCAGTAAGGACAAAAGCGGAGGAACCTTGTCTAATAGACACACCCATGCACTTCACGATATCCAGAGCAGCCCTTGGCAACAAGGGCAAACGAGGTGGCATGTGACTATGCTACAGTCCAAGAGTGTTAGCAGAGAATAAGCTAAGTTTGCATGCTAATCCTTTTCCACCACCAAACGAGGACAAATATATTAGGGGTGCAGCTGCGCGGTAATGGGGGAATAGTGTTTGGGTATATAATTGAATCTGAGATCTCTCAGTAAGATCCTGAGTAAGTCCTCCTAAGCATTTCGGACTTTTCCAGTCTCCGTCTTTCGCGCCCCCGTCCCCCCCCCACCCTCCCCCTTCCTCTCCCACCCCCCCCCGCCCCCCTCTCCCTCCCACCCGCCCCCAGAGTGTAGCTCGGAATTTTTGGTAGCATCTGTAGGATGTTGATCTGACCCAGATTAATGCTGTACTCTCTAGGAGAGTTGTTGTGTGTTTGGTCTTCTTGTACGTTGGTTTTAGAACCCCTGGAAGATTGTTAGATGAACGCTTGGCTCAGTAGTGGTGATCCTTCTTCACGCCTGAACACTCGGATTTACTAGAATCCAGTTTCCAATAAAGGCTTAATCGTATTTATATCCATTGCACACTGTCTCCTCCTCCCTTTATAATGTGAAGGCCCTTTACAAGCCAGCTGTAACGGCTATGTGTTTTGGAGGTCAGTTAATTCGATTTTCAGTGTGTGGAATGTAGAAAAGTACACAGTTTGGTGAACATCAACCTTCCAGCATTTTAAGGCTTTTCTGCTTTTCGGCCCAAGGGTTCTCAACCTTTTCCACCCCCCAAGGCACCACCTGATCATAACTACAAAGCATGAGCGGCCCACCAGGACCGAGGTCCACTTTTACACCATACAGTTTCTGCAGGAAATATGGGTTAAGGCAAAAGTACGACATGGCGAATAGTCAAACAGGACACTGTGACCTGCTTGCAAGAAAACTCTCCATGAGGGAGCTACACAGCCAGCCATGCTGGTCTTCAAACAGGGTGCAAGTTAATGATACATCTTTATAACACTAATATGGGAGATATGAAGATCGTTTCAGACTCACTCAACAAAAAGCATTGTCCTCAACCGGTGGTACAAGGCCCCCACGGAACACTAGGGGGTGCCTTTCATGGCCCCACAGCAGAGCCCTCACGTAGTAGTATAACCTGATGAAGGCCTAGTACACCACAGTTTGGTCTTACCCACTATCTGGTTTTCTTTTTTCCCTCTTAACGTTCAATGTGCTCTCCCCCCCTTCCGTGTCTTCCGCCTGGCTGCCCTTATAAATGTTACTCCCACCCCCCCCCCCCCTTTACATTCATTAAAACAACCGAGACATTAAAAATACAGACAGTGAGGACATTTCTCCTATCAATCTATCACATATGCATTTCGGATTTCTTCATTTATGAATAAACTAACTGATAACATCAAACACTAGTCCAGAAATGTATAATAGGAACCTTAGAGTCCATAATCAGATCATATATTCCTGGGTTTAATGTCCTCCATACGTTTAAGTACATTGAAGGTAAAAACATACGTTTAGTACTGTTTACTCTTTTTCCCCCCCCCCCCAATACTTTTAGTATTTGTTACTCTCCCATACTTAAAGGGTACATCTGAAATGGTGAACTATACGTAGTAGTTATTGTTACTACTCCAATAGCTTAAGGTAAATCTGGAAGCAGGGTACCACTACTTGAGTCCTGGTACTTACTCCATTACCTTAAGTAACATACTGGTAAAGGTATCAATTAGATTTAGTACTGGTACTTCTCCATACTTAGTACAACATCCGTGAAGGTAGCAATACTTTAGTAACATGTTCGTGACTCTCACATATACTTAAGTAACCATTGACTCTGGCACACACGAACTTTAGTAACTGTTACTCTCCATAACTTAACGTAAGTACTATCTGAGTATCGGGGTACATCACTTTAGTATCTGGTACTGTGTACTCATACCTCTAAAAAGTACATCTGACATGTGTTCACTACTTTTTAGTACTGTTACATCGGCCACGTGGAGCGTCCATAAAGGGAGGGTGAGGATGTACTTCTACTGACGATCTGCGACCATTGTATATCTATGAACCTTTGGGGTGATTCTACTTTAACTCGTTACAGTTGTTGACTATTGGTATCAATGGTTCAGTGGCTGCTTTGTTGCCACCACGAAGTATTACACTGTACACACATCAGGTGCAGCTTTCAGGTAAGCAGGTGTAACACTTCACAGATTATAAACATGAAGCTAGCTGTCAAACATTTGAAGGGCAAAGCCACTGTTACTAATTAGTACAGTGAATTGTGGATAAACACCCCATTGAGCTGCAAGCTCTTTGCTTCGAGCTAGGCATTCGTTACTCATACATCATGCTTGTGTCATCAGTATTATAGAAAGGGAAAGGAAGCATAGTGGCTTAGGTGATGTCCTCGAGTGTCTCTAAAACTATCAAATACAGGGGCATGATGTAACTCTCCAGGCCCTCTGATATCCATGTGAAGTGGACTAGAGGTTGGCTGGTGGAAACCCTGAGCTTAGAATGAATGGGGTCCTCCCTCATTCTTCAGACCTCTTACCTGGTTTCAAGGTAAGGGAGATGAGCTGCTACGTATTCAGAATCATCTACACGTTATTACAGCAGGTGTCTAAGTGAAGACTTTACTTAGAGGGAGCCAAGTTTGTCACCTCTTTTTTAGTTAGGTGGAAAGAAGCAATCAACCGGACAGGATATTCCAGGAGGAGGGATGGACGTGCCCTCAATCAAGTGTCAAATGGCAAGAACAAAATGACACATCAAGCCCAAAGTATTTCTGTCCATCACCAAACTGTACCGAATCAGATCAGTAACAGGAGATAAAAGATAAGTAACTTTCATTTTAAAAGAGGAAAAACCGCACAGCAAAGCCTGATTAAACGTCCGCCACTGCAGGAGTTATCGGGTGATAATGAAGAAAAAAAATCACTGTAAATGGATTGTTGGGATTGTACCAGTCTGGACTGATGGAAATGGCAGCGAGACGTCTACACACCAGTGGATAACTGACCTTCAGAGAAAGGTCCAGATATCTCCAACCACTGCCAGGTATTTATTAACTTCACTGTATGCAATGTAGCGCATCAGCTAATGATTAGAATGTCCATTGATCAACAATCTGACCGTTGTTTTACTAAGGAGACTGCTGTTCAGTGAGCATATACCTATATACCTTCTAGCACCTCAGCATTCATTTTGTGGTTAAACCCCTATTGCCCCACTTAAGCTTGCTTCTAGGCCAGTTTGCTGAATAATCCCAGATGGTTGATAGTGGTGATGAATGGCTGCTAGGTAGGTTTCCTTGTGAAAGTCTCAGGTGGTTACTAAGTAATGTTGCTGGTTGGCTGCTATCGGCATCCCAAAAAAGGTGCCTTGGCCTACAATATGGTGTGCTGAAGGCGGTTCCTATGGCGTTGCTATGTCATTCACGTTGTAGTTGCTATGACGTTGCTAGGGTGGTTTCTGGTGATGTCTCCAGGTGGTTTTGCTAAGGGCATAGCGAAGGCGACTGCTATAGTGGTGAAGTTTGGCTACTGAGTGGTTGTTGGGGTTTGGGGGTTCTTGAGGAGTTGCTAAAAACTGAAGGAATCCTAATGTGAGGGAACGATGGGATGAAATACAAGAGAAACACATTCCCAATCAGACAATCCAGAAACACTTCCAGAGCTGGGATGGAAATTGATATTTCTTTGAAAACTGTGGGAAGCAGTTTGTTAATTTATGAATTCTAAAACATGAATCAACAGATCTGTAACAGAAACAGGCAGTGCTACTGTTTGTGGAGATGAGAGGATACAGGAGAGTGATTGGACCTGTAGTGGGAGGTGTGTTCGAGAGTGTTTTGGATAGTAATAGAGATGAGTACAGTTGTGATGTGCACCTGTAGAGACATGAGTACAGGAGTACAGGAGCTGTAATAGGAGAAACCGGAGTGCTAGGACCTGTAGAGGGAGGAGTACAGGAGTGCTTGGACCTGTAGATAGGGAGGAGAAACAGCGAAGTTGATTGGAAAAAAAACGAGTAGAGGGAGGTAACAGGATTGGATTACACCTATAGAGGGAGGAGCGACAGGAGTGACTAGAAGTGCAAGGGATGGGTACATGAATATTGGACCTAGTAAGGGAAGTGATAACGGAGTGAAGTGAACCTGTAGAGCGATGATTAGAGGAGTGATTGGCCAGGACAGGTAGGGTACAGGATTGATACATGTCGACTCTGTTGACTACAGGGATGATTGACTTTTTACAGTGAATATCGGGACAGGTTGGACTGTAGGAGGATATGTGTACAGGATTGATTGAACCCTGTAGAGGTGAGGGGTACAGAAGTGCTTGTGACCTGTAGAGCCGGGGTCAGGGAGTATAGAACTTGTAAGGGCGCAGTACAGGAGTGATTTGAACGGGTTTTAAGGAGTAGTCAGGGACAGCCATGGACCTGTAGAGGGAGGAGTACAGGAGTGATTGGACCTGTAGAGGGAGGAGTACATGAATGATAGAACATGCAGAGGGAGGGGTATAGGAGTGATTGGACCTGTAGAGGGACGAGTACAGGAGTGACTGGACCTGTAGAGGGAGGGGTACAGGAGTGATTGGACTTGTAGAGGAAGGGGTACAGGAGTGATTGGACTTGTAGAGGAAGGGGTACAGGAGTGATTGGACTTGTAGAGGGAGGGGTACAGGAATGATGGGACCTGTAGAGGGAGGGGTACAGGAGTGACTGGACCTGTAGAGGGAGGGGTACAGGAGTGACTGGACCTGTAGAGGGAGGGGTACAGGAGTGACTGGACCTGTAGAGGGAGGGGTACAGGAGTGATTGGAGCTGTAAAGGTAGGGGGAACAGGAGTGACTGGACCTGTAGAGGGAGGGGTACAGGAGTGACTGGACCTGTAGAGGGAGGGGTACAGGAGTGATTGGACCTGTAGAGGGAGGGGTACAGGAGTGATTGGACCTGTAGAGGGAGGGTACAGGAGTATATGGTTGTAAAGTCAGAACTAATCAGAGCATGTAAGTATTTTATACTGCTCATTTATAATTGACAGATCCGTTCTATGGGAAGATCATCAACGTGATTGGTCGTGTAGGAGGAGCTCTGAACATCAGCTGTAAATACCCACAATCCCTCAGGAGTGACTCCAAGTTTCTCTGTAAAAGAGCAAATAATTCTTGTATTTATAAAATATCTGGTAACGAGTGCAGAAGAAAGGAGGGAGGGTTCTCTCTACATGATGATGGAAACCAGACCTTCACTGTGAACATCAACAATCTGACTGAGAGACACTCTGGTAAATACTGGTGTGGAGCTGAATCAGACTGGACATCTGGTGATGGATCCAGGGTTTATATCACACAGGTCAACCTCAGAGTCACTGGTGAGTAGATCTGTAAATTATGTATGAGGACAGATGGAATATAATCAGTAACACATCCCTGTCTGATTAGTACAACCTCCGTATCTGATTACCATAAACAGGACATGAAAGCCAACACAGACCATGACCCAAAACACTGTAACATCACAGACAGCAGACTTAACCCGGTGTTAGACTGAATAACACTCTACAAGAAGGTGCTGAGACTTAAACCAGATACAGCACAGGACTCACACCAGTCTCAGTGAACACATGACTGACAGTTCACACAGAGATACTGCTCGTATCGAGTATATATGATCTGTTTCAGTGGTAGCCTTTCATTATGTACTCTAGGGACGGGCGGCCCGCCACCTACAGGACTGAATCTCAGAATCGATTCAGGCAGAAAGACATCCGGATCATTTCCTTGTTTATTTATTTAGACAGATGTGTAAACTGTCACTCGTTGAAAATAATAAATAACTACACAATGCTGCTGTTTTCCATCTGGTCTACCTTTGATAATGAATTCTTACATGTAACTATTCTAGTGTTAAACTAGTAAACACACATTTAGGGACTGGATTTACACTTCACATGTAGAGAACGAGTTTAACTGAACTCATAATTTGATCACTGATTAAATTTAGCTTGAAACTGATATATTATTAATGTCAGACTTCCTCCTATAATTCAGTTCACATTTACCATGTAGTCATTGTTAAAAATAACATACTTTAAAATGTGGGTATCGGTATACGGGAGTATTAGCCTTGGTATTACTTGAAAATTAGTTGCCCATCTCTAATACACACCTTGTCCCCTTTTCAATGAGGGCTTAAAATAGTCTGAGCTCTGTATTTACATCTGAGCAGAGCTTTTGGCTTAATGCTGCAAATTTACCTTCCACTCAAAACCACAAAATAACTCTGCAAAATAAAAGTTATTTGGAACTTTGATTGTTTTAAAAGGAAATACAAAGTGTCCAAGGTCTTAAAGTTCCATATCCAGGTGTTAAACGTTCATATCTAAATTCTACAAAAGTTATGTTAATAACAACAAGAACAACAAAAAAAACAATCAGACAAACGATTTGGGGATTATTTATTGTTTGGTCACTTCTGACTGATCAGATTATTGATGGTGATTGATTCTCTGTTTATGATCCAGATTCTCCACCTCCGGATTCTCCACCTCCGGGATTCCCAGTTCTCTCAGTGATCACTGGTGTGTCTGTCATTCTGGTGCTGCTTCTGATTGGACTCTCTATTCTCACTCTACGAAAGAGAAGAAAGGCTCAAGGTACCACCACACACAGAAACATCCTCATACACACAGTAGATACTTCCATATGTACACATTATTATATGGGCTATTAATGTCACCATAGAAACTACCATAGGAACCAGTGTTCACTAAAGACTGATCCAGTCCTGTTGGGTGTTTTATAGGTATGTTCAGATAAATGAGTAACTAAACACATTCATTACAGACTAAACCAGGTTCACTAGGCCAAGTGGACTAACAGATTTGGACAAATGCTGCTATTTGCTGGATTTAAATGAACATGCATTAAAAACAACCAAATATTATATGATATTAAATATTTTTTAGCTTTGCTGATTTAGAATTGCTGATTCATAACTAACTTAATGGTTGATGTCTAATGGTCCCCTCAGGTTCAGCTTCAACCCAAAGCCAATTCCCCAGAGGATCCGCAAATGACCATACGGTGAGTCAAGACTGTATTTAACAGCGATCTCCCGTTTAACCAAGTTTCCACCAATTAAATATTTCATACTTCATCATCTACCGGACTTGCTGCTGGCTCCTCCAAAATTACTTACTCTGTTGTTTCTATCTCTGCTCTTAGGCTCCCCTCGCTGTCTCTGACTATGAGGAGGTTAAGGACACCAAGGACGCCATCTATGACAATGTCGAGATCCACCCATGCTCCAGTGATTTGTCAAATCCGGTTTATTCTTCTGTTATGTTACCATCAAACCCTTCTGATCAGGACACATACTCCCCATGTCAGTTACCCACAGTTCCCTCTGATTCCTCAGTCAGTGCTGCTCAGTGCTCAGTGGGAAAACATGCAGGAGGATCGTTAAGGAGTGTGCGCACACGACTGGTTTCTGCTGTTGGACGGCTCTATCAAGTACATAGACTGACGGATTTCAAACGGAGCTCTGCAACACGTAAGTCAGCAACGGACACCTGCTACCACACAAGCTGAGAGTCAGTGAGCTACTGGTCTTTAAAGCCAGGACCGCTGAGTCTCTTTCCCTTTTCATAACGACTCTCAGTCTCTTCTTTTCTGTTTACGCATAAATCTTTCTCTGGACGTTTAACGTTGTTGAAATGCCGTGTCTCGTTTTCAAATTGACTCGTTTCACGGTTTTTTGGGCTCCGCTTTGAGGCCGCTGAGTCTTTCTGGTAGCTCATCACAGACTTTGCATATTTTAAATATGGCTCTTCTTCTTATCGTTGTTTGTGGAAATTTGGATGAGGAGGCGGGAAATTGCACGTGTGTAAATAAATAATTAATAAAACAGGCTGGGTGCTTGCATAATAAATGTTTTGTTCCAGTTAAAAAAAACACAAACAGCTTAGAAACTTGTTAAGGACTTTATTGTATTTTTGGAATGTTTTGATTTTATAGGTTTATGGTTGCATTTAAATATATCAAGATTTGTAATCGCTGTGTATTTTGTGGTTGCAGTATCATTATTATATAAGTATTTTAACAATAAAGATTTTAGTAATGATTTCTTCTTCAATTTTTGTTTTTCTTTTTATTACGCTTCTAGATAAAGCCAGCAGAATATAAATAAAATTAAATTGGCATTCTGTATTGCTTATTAGTCAGTAGAGTTCAAGTATTGGAATAGGTGTTGAAAGAGTAAAACTGGAATCGGTGTATTTCTGTAAGAAATAAAGCCTTATTAAAATCAGGGGCTTTCTGTTATTCCAGAGTACAGTGTGGTATAATATGCTCCATCTATTCAGACTTACTGAGCTGGTATCATTTTCCATATTACTGAAAGCCTTTTTACTGCCATCTACATGTGTGTTCAGGCTCTATTCACCTAACCCAAAACCAGTGCTGAGTGGAGGCTTGAGCTAAACGTAGGTTAGCATATATTCACTAACAGCTAATCCAGAGTCACCAGAGCAGACTGGCTCAAATGATGCTCTTCAATGGCTTAGGAGGCTTCATAGCACCAGCACTGCATTAGTTGAGACCTGAGCCCAGACTGCTAGCATATATCAGTCTACTTGCTGGATATGGTTGGCACCTCAGTGGTGGTATGACACTGCTGGTCAACAGTATTAGCCCATGTCAATGTTAATCAACTTTTTAAAAAAAACTCATACTTCATGAACTATAACCTCCTCAAAATCTGCTTTTTTGCTGCAGTTCTGTTTTTCCCTGTGATGCTTGAAGCTGTAGATTACAAATTTTGATAACATCATGAAATCCATATACACTATATATATCTCCAAACCATCTATTCTCTACTTGTGTTTGGTGCCTCAGACCTGTCAGAAATTAGATGTGGGGGTTTGGCGGGAGATGCTTGATGACATATTAGAAGAATACCCCTAGGCGGGAGGAAACTGAAAATAGCACTAGCCGGTCTAGTGTCACTGCACTGGAATGGTACAGGCATTAAGCTCCTTTTCTGCTTTGTCCTAGAGACATCACTTCTGCACTTCTGTCTCATCCTTGATGTGTCTACTTTAAGAGTGCAGAGCATAGTGAGGTGCCAGTATCACATGAACAGAAGAAAATTCCAAAATCCAAATCAAATTTTAGATGGTTAGGGAAAAGGATAATTATTTACATTCAGAATTCAGGAGTGCAGCTACTCTGTGAAAAACATTTGTAAAAAACTGTTATCAGTTTTGAAACTAGACACTTTTCCCTACAACAGTTGTAACAATGACCTGCAAGATTCAGGAATGGAGCCCATCTTTGCTGGACTGATGATCACATTGTAAACTAGAGATTCTCAGGTCAACACAAACTACTACAAACTAAACTCAATTGACAACTGTCTACAATCTGTTGGGTTGTCTGTCTACAGACTGGTATTGTGAAATCTTTAGGAAAAACACTTGTGAAAAACGTGGAGTTGAGCCCATCTATGATTTAGAGATTAATATTTTGTATTTGGGATACTCTTATCTATTCCAATGGGGAAAAAAGATTAAAAAAAGAGTCTAGAAAGATTTAGAAATTCTCAAATTTCACTGATTTGTCCTAAAGACATCACTTCTACACAGTCTTATCCCTGATTTGTCTACTTAAACTGTGCAGAGCATAGTGAAGTGCCAGTATTACCTGAACAGAAGAACAATGATTTGGAATGTACAAAAAAATCCCCAAGATTCAAAATTTAAATCAAAATTTTAGATGGCTAGGGAAAAGACTAATTATTGATTACATTCAGAATTGACAGTTCTACACAATCTGTTGTGTTGCATGTCTGCAGACTGACATTAAGGAATCATAGGAAACACACTTGGTGTATCCCAGTGAAAAACTATAAGGCTATAAGGCTTTTAGAATTGAATTGTCTAAACAACACTGCACTGCAGCTACCTTACAGCCTGGGGCATCCGTTTGGGTGCATTGCAGCTATGAAGCTGCCTAGACTGGTGGTGTCCAGTTCTATGAAAACACAACCCCTTTCCAGATAAGGATATTTCTGGCCTTTGTGGTTCTGCATCCAACCGCCTGTGTGATGCACGGTGGTCCCTGCAGTAAGGACTTGATAAATGACTCTCTACCATGGTCTGGTGAATCCCCTTGCTAACTGTGTGATCTGTGCATGTTAATTTTAGATATTGTTGATTAAGTTTTTTTGCTTTGTAAAGCATCATTTAGCATGAGAGAGGGGCTATAGGAATGGAATTCTGTTCTTACACCTTCATATATCACACATAATATTGATGAGAGGCTTTCAGCTCTCACTTTCATAGGGTCAGTAAAGGAAATGGGCACATCATTAGTTTCTATTTAAGATGCGGTTGACGTAGACAGGAACAGGATGTATGTTTTGGGGCCTTTAATATTCATCTGAGTGGGTTGGTGACGCCTGAGCTCAAAATGAATATCCTCCTCGTTTTCACACTCTCCCTGAATTCAGATATGATGATCTACATGATCATCACTATCAGCAGTGTCTAATGAAGACTTTACTTAGATGGACACTTATCCTCTTTCTATAGGTGGAGAAGAATCTGCTGTAATACCACCAACTACATCTCTGACATGACCTCCAGTAGCAGGGTTGACAAACACTGCACTAGGCCCAATTGGACTAACAGTAATGGATAGATGCTGCCCTCTGCTGGATATAAATGATCATGCATTAAAAACAAATCAATTCTAGATCCTGTTTATTCATTAGAAATATCTCATGTCGTTTTTCATACTGATTCCTGATTCATAACTTATTTAATGCTTGATGTTTTAATGGTCTGCCCAGGTTCAGCCTCAACCCAAAGTCACTTTAGAGGCTTCGCAAATGACCCCACAGTGGGTCAAGACTGTATTTCAAAGCATGCTCCCATTTAAACAAGTTTCCACCAATGAAATGTTTTATACTTAATCATCTACCAGACCTGTAGAGAGAAGACACATCTACACATCACTCTGGTCGCCCTAAAATAATTGTTATTATTACTGTGTTAACTTTATCTCTGCTTTTAGGTTCCCCTCGCGGTCTCTGACTATGAGGTTAAGGACACCAGATGCCTTTCTGCCGGATGTTCCACAGTCTGCTCTACTCTTTAGCTAGCTACAAACATCTCTGCTCTACTCCCCTCAAGCTCCAGTGTTTTGTCAAATCCAGTGCATTTTACTGATTAGTTACCCTCATGATAATACAATATTCAATACTGTCGTCCATTTCCATCAAAATGAGATGCTATGTCCCCTTTCACACAAAGAAATGTATACCTTTGGAATGTTTATCTAATGAGAAATAAGCCTTCAGGTTGGTTATATATGGATATATAGGGCTCTGTAATATGTCCATATATATATATATATATATATATATATATATATATATATATAGTGCCCTCCATAATTATTGGCACCCCTGGTTAAGATGTGTTCTTTAGCTTCTCATAAATTGGGTTTTTTTAAAAATAATATAGGACCACGATGGAAAAAAAGAGTAAAATCCAACCTTTAACTCAAGTGAATTTTAAGGGGGAAATAAAATCCCTGACTAAGAAATAATTATTCTTCATAAAATCACCTGTTCCACAATTATTGGCACCCCTAACAATTCTTAGGAAATAAATTTAATAAAAGTATTTCAGTCACTTCTACAGTAGTTTACGAAGTTGATCAGAGTATGTAGGAACATTTAATTAGTAATTCACAACTTCCTGTTTCCCTGGGGTATAAATATGACGTGACACAGAGGCCATTTCTCTTCAACATGGGAAAGACAAAGGAACATACCATTCAAGTAAGGCAGGCAATGGCTACAAGAAAATAGCCACTCGCCTACACCTGTCCATATCTACTGTCAGAGGAATTGTTAAGAAGTTTAAAACAACTGGAACAGTGGTAAACAAGCCTGGACGAGGACGCAAGTTTATTTTGCCACCACGCACAGTGAGGAGGATGATAAGAGAAATAAAAAGTTCTCCAAAGCTAACTGTTACAGAATTGCAACAAATGGTAGCTTCTTGGGGTCACAAAGTCTCCAAAACAACCATCAGGCGCTATCTACATGCCAACAAGCTGTTTAGGAGGCATGCACGGAAAAAAACATTTCTCACTCACAATCATAAAAGCAAACGTTTGGAGTTTGCTAAGCGTTACTGGGACTTCAAGTGGGACCGTGTGCGTTGGTCAGATGAAACAAAGATAGAGCTTTTTGGCAACAAATGCTCTAAGTGGGTCTGGCGTAACACGAGCTGAGTATGCAGAAAAGCACCTCATGCCCACTGTGAAATACGAGGGAGGATTAGTGATGCTGTGGGCCTGTTTCTACATCTAATGCCTTAGATGTAAATGTATATGTGGGATTCCCTACTTTAACACCCCCTGCAGCTCGGATAGGGTTTGTTAATGAGCTGTTAAGTTGAATCAGGTGTGTTGGAAGCAGGGAAAGTACTGAAATGTGTAGGGTAGGGTGCAGGCCAGGACTGACTGTGTAGGCCACCTGTATGATCAGATGTGTCTGCAGATTCAGTGACTAGAACAGTGTTTCCCAGTGCTGGTTCTGAAAATCCACTGTCCTGCACACCTGCTTCAACTCAATAACTCACATTCACAAGATACCTGTTGATGAGCTGAAAAGTTGGATCAGGTCTGGAAAACCCTAAATAGTGCAGGGCCGTGAGTCTCCAGGACCAGGACTAAGAAACACTATGCTATGTCAGTCCATCTCCTGTGCAGTTTTAATTGTTTTAATGTATGCCTGATTTAATGATGTGGAATTCTTTCCTGTCAGGTCTGACCTCCATCCAAAGTTAGCCCCTCAGAAATTCCACAAAGCCAGAACACAAAGCAGATTTCCAGTAGAACAGGTATCTACCAATCAGATGTTCAATAATGTCCCATAACTAATAATACTGACCAACATGACAGTATGTACATCTAAACATCAGTGAGTTCACTTTACCTGCTTTAATTTGTATTAAGATGTTATTTATATCCATTCACCTGTTTCCTCCTCCTTTATATGTGAGGTCTTTACAAACCGGCTGTAACACGATGTGTTTTGGTCATAACTGGGGGTCAGCTATTTAGATAGATAGATAGATAGATAGATAGATAGATACTTTATTGATCCCGAAGGAAATTTAGCAGCCAGTAGCGGTTTCACAAAAAACGAACAGCACAGATACACATAATAATACAAAAATATAAAAATAAAACAGTGTTGTGCAGTATGAGAAACCTAAAAGGGATGTTCAGTAACGGCAGCAGTATTACTAACTATTAAGGTATAGGCTATAGAACTATACATACAGCGAGTATATTCTCAATGTGTGGAAGTATAAAAGTACAGCTTGTGAACATCAACCTTCCAGATTTTAGGCCTTCTGCGTTAGGCCAGGGGTTTTCAACTTTTTCCACCCCGAGGACCACCTGATCATAACTACAAAGCATAGCGACCCACCAGACCAGGAAATATGGTTAAGGAAAAGACTGACATGGCGTAATTTAAATGTAGTACCTGTGACCTGCTGCAAGAAACCTCTCCATCAGGGGCTACGCAGCAGCTATGTTGTCTCAAACATGTGCACATTAATATACTCATTATAACACTAATATAGATGTATATAACGTTTATGGACCATTACAAACTATTGCCTCCACTGGAGTACATAGTTTTCATTCTCGAGAAGATATTAAAATCTGTTTAGTGTATTTTCTGAAGAAGGGCTTCCCCTGTAGAGATAGGTAAAGAGAATTACTACACACTACATATACTACATATGTTGAGGTCTTTACAAGCTGGCTGTAACAATATGCGTGTATGTAACACTCAAACATGTGCATATTTATATACTCATTATAACACTAATATGGATGTATATGATGTTTATGGACTGCTGTACAGGCCCACGGACCACTAGGGGGTGCTTCTTGGCCCACCAGTAGAGAAAAACCCTGATTTAGGACCCAGTGATGGTAAGATGCTGCCCTCTGCTGGCTATAAATGAATATGCATCAAAACAGATACATTAAAAATACAGTGAGGACATTCACCTATTAATCTACCTCATAGGTATTTCTGATTTCTTCAGCTTATGACTAACTGATCATTAAGAGTCCAGAAATGATAATAGGACATTAGAGCCATAATAAATCCTGCTTCTGTTACTCTCCATACTTAGGTACATTTGAAGGTAAATACTTTAGTACTGTTATTCCAGTGGAGGTCTAAAGGAAGGAACTTGACAATGACACTGGAGGAGTATTTGACCTTGGGGATCTACTTTAACTCGGGTACGTGGTTAGTGTACTTTGTCCACCACTGAGTATTATGCTGTACAACATCAGTGCAGCTTCAGTACAGGTCAAACACTTACAGATTAAAACTTAAAGCTGCTTCGACTTATTTGAAAACCACTGAAAGCATATTAGCTGCAACTTTGCTTGCACACGTCTCACACATTATCTTTCACAGTGTCAGAAAGGGAAGTGGGCACGACCTCAGTGTCTATACAAGTAGCTAAAGTCACACAGAGGCAAGCCAATTCTCATGCCCTGACATCCATGTGAAGTGGACTAGAGTTGGCTGGTGAACCCTGAACTTAGGATGAAAGTCCTCCTCATCTTCAGCCTCTTCCTGGTTTCAGGTAAGGAGATGAGCTTCTACATGATCATCACTATCAGCAGTGTCTAATGAAGACTTTACTTAGATGGACATTTGTCCTCTTTTAGTAGGTGGAGAAGAAACCAGGAGAGTAACAGGATATCCAGGAGGAGGAGTCTTCATCAGGTGTAGATACAACACACAAAATACATCAAGCCCAAGATTCCGCTGTAAGGGTTCATCACCAAACTGTGCTGATCTGATCAAGACAGAAGATAATTACAGAACAAATGAGTGGATTACTGAAGGAAGGTTCTCACTGTTTCATAACACCAGCTCTGCAAGGATCAGGGTGATGATCAGAGACCTCACTCTAGAGGATTCTGGATCGTACCAGTGTGGAGGATATAGAAATGGGCAGCGAGACGTCTACACAGCAGTGAATCTGACTGTAGAGGAAGGTGAGTCTCTCCCACCACCTAACTTGGTTATTAACTTCCAGCATTATCATGTTAGTAACACTAGCTTCATATTTCCCCAAATGTGACCTAGTTGTCATTCTTGAGAAAATCTATTTAGTGTATTTCTGAAGCAGGGCTTCCCCTGTAGAAATGGGTAAAGACAACTCCTACACACTGTACTAATATACTGGTACTGAGCTGGTACTGGTTCCTGATTGGTCAGTCCTGGAATATTAATCAGTCCTGGACACATGGTGTTGCTATCTTTTGACCTTCATTAACTGTAACATAGATGCCATTTTCAAAAGGTTGGTCCTAGACCAGATCTGTTCCATGTGACCAAAGCGTTTCCACATTTCTGACTGCTTTAACCAGTTGGTGGGTTTCCTACCACGAGCTATTTGCTTCAGGTCCTTCTACAGCATGTCTGTAGGATGAAGGCAGTTATAGTATAAAGTCCTAATGATACTCGTCTCTATTGCACAGACATACTTCCAGGTACAGACTTCCTGTTACAGACTTCCTGTTCCTTTAATATGACCTGGAAATATAAAAGGAGAGATATGAAATATAATATAAGAGATAGGACATGCAGAGGGAGGAGTACAGGAGTGATAGAACACACAGAGGGAGGAGTACAGGAGTGATAGAGCACACAGAGGAAGGAGTACAGGAGTGATAGAACACACAGAGGGAGGAGTACAGGAGTGATAGAACACACAGAGGGAGGAGTACAGGAGTGATAGAACACACAGAGGGAGGAGTACAGGAGTGATAGAACACACAGAGGGAGGAGTACAGGAGTGATAGAGCACACAGAGGGAGGAGTACAGGAGTGATAGAACACACAGAGGAAGGAGTACAGGAGTGATAGAACACACAGAGGGAGGAGTACAGGAGTGATAGAACACACAGAGGGAGGAGTACAGGAGTGACAGGACACACAGAGGAAGGAGTACAGGAGTGATAGAACACACAGAGGGAGGGGTACAGGAGTGATAGAACACACAGAGGGAGGAGTACAGGAGTGATAGAACACACAGAGGGAGGAGTACAGGAGTGATAGAACACACAGAGGGAGGAGTACAGGAGTGATAGAACACACAGAGGGAGGAGTACAGGAGTGACAGGACACACAGAGGAAGGAGTACAGGAGTGATAGAACACGCAGAGGGAGGAGTACAGGAGTGATAGAACACACAGAGGGAGGAGTACAGGAGTGATAGAACATGCAGAGGGAGGAGTACAGGAGTAATAGAACACACAGAGGGAGGGGTACAGGAGTGATAGAACACACAGAGGGAGGGGTACAGGAGTGATAGAACACACAGAGGGAGGAGTACAGGAGTGATAGAACACACAGAGGGAGGGGTACAGGAGTGATAGAACACACAGAGGGAGGGGTACAGGAGTGATAGAACACACAGAGGGAGGGGTACAGGAGTGATAGAACACACAGAGGGAGGAGTACAGGAGTGATTGAACATGCAGAGAGAGGAATACAGGAGTGATAGAACACACAGAAGGAGGAGTACAGGAGTGATAGAACACACAGAGGGAGGGGTACAGGAGTGATAGAACACACAGAGGGAGGAGTACAGGAGTGATTGAACATGCAGAGAGAGGAATACAGGAGTGATAGAACACACAGAAGGAGGAATACAGGAGTGATAGAACACACAGAAGGAGGAGTACAGGAGTGATAGAACACACAGAAGGAGGAGTACAGGAGTGATAGAACATGCAGAGGGAGGAGTACAGGAGTGATAGAACACAGAGGGAGGAGTACAGGAGTGATAGAACACACAGAGGGAGGAGTACAGCAGTGATAGAACACAGAGGGGGGGTACAGGAGTGATAGAACACACAGAGGGAGGAGTACAGCAGTGATAGAACACAGAGGGGGGGTACAGGAGTGATAGAACACACAGAGGGAGGAGTACAGGAGTGATAGAACACTCAGAGGGAGGAGTACAGGAGTGATAGAGCACACAGAGGGAGGAGTACAGGAGTGATAGACCATGCAGAGGGAGGAGTACAGGAGTGATAGAACACACAGAGGGAGGAGTACAGGAGTGATAGACCATGCAGAGGGAGGAGTACAGGAGTGATAGAACACACAGAGGGAGGAGTACAGCAGTGATAGAACACAGAGGGGGGGTACAGGAGTGATAGAACACACAGAGGGAGGAGTACAGCAGTGATAGAACACAGAGGGGGGGTACAGGAGTGATAGAACACACAGAGGGAGGAGTACAGGAGTGATAGAACACTCAGAGGGAGGAGTACAGGAGTGATAGAACACACAGAGGGAGGAGTACAGGAGTGATAGAACACACAGAGGGAGGAGTACAGGAGTGATCGAACACACAGAGGGAGGAGTACAGGAGTGATAGACCATGCAGAGGGAGGAGTACAGGAGTGATAGAACACACAGAGGGAGGAGTACAGGAGTGATAGACCATGCAGAGGGAGGAGTACAGGAGTGATAGAACACACAGAGGGAGGAGTACAGGAGTGATAGAACACGCAGAGGGAGGAGTACAGGAGTGACAGACCATGCAGAGGGAGGAGTACAGGAGTGATAGAACACACAGAGGGAGGAGTACAGGAGTGATAGAACACGCAGAGGGAGGAGTACAGGAGTGATAGAACACACAGAGGGAGGAGTACAGGAGTGATAGACCACGCAGAGGGAGGAGTACAGGAGTGATAGAACACACAGAGGGAGGAGTACAGGAGTGATAGAACACGCAGAGGGAGGAGTACAGGAGTGATAGAACACACAGAGGGAGGAGTACAGTAGTGATAGAACACGCAGAGGGAGGAGTACAGGAGTGACAGACCATGCAGAGGGAGGAGTACAGGAGTGATAGAACACGCAGAGGGAGGAGTACAGGAACGATAGAACACGCAGAGGGACGAGTACAGGAACGATAGAACACGCAGAAGGAAGAGTACAGGAGTGATAGACCATGCAGAGGGGGAGTACAGGAGTGATAGAACACACAGAGGGAGGAGTACAGGAGTGATAGAGCACACAGAGGGAGGAGTACAGGAGCGAAAGAACACACAGAGGGAGGGGTACAGTAGCGATAGAACACACAGAGGGAGGAGTACAGGAGTGATAGAACACACAGAGGGAGGGGTACAGTAGCGATAGAACACACAGAGGGAGGAGTACAGGTGTGATAGAACACACAGAGGGAGGAGTACAGGAGTGATAGAACACAAAGAGGGAGGAGTACAGGAGTGATGGAACACACATAGGGAGGAGTACAGGAGTGATAGAACACAGAGGGAGGAGTACAGGAGTGAAAGAACACACAGAGGGAGGGGTACAGTAGTGAAAGAACACACAGAGGGAGGGGTACAGTAGCGATAGAACACACAGAGGGAGGAGTACAGCAGTGATAGAACACACAGAGGGAGGAGTACAGGAGTGATAGAACACAAAGAGGGAGGAGTACAGGAGTGATGGAACACACAGAGGGAGGAGTACAGGAGTGATAGAGCACACAGAGGGAGCAGTACAGGAGTGATAGAACACACAGAGGGAGGAGTACAGGAGTGATAGAACACACAGAGGGAGGAGTACAGGAGTGATAGAACACACAGAGGGAGGAGTACAGGAGTGATAGAACACACAGAGGGAGGAGTACAGGAGTGATAGAGCACACAGAGGGAGGAGTACAGGAGTGATAGAACACAGAGGGAGGAGTACAGGAGTGAACTAATCTGGGGTATGTTGTATTTACTGGGCTGGTCATAATTGTATACTGGTCGTTTGTGATTGACAGATCAAGACTATCAGAAGGTCATCAGCGTTACTGGCCATGTAGGAGGAGGTGTGACCATCAGCTGTAAATACCCACAATCCCTCAGCAGTGACTCCAGGTTCCTCTGTAGGAGAGTGAACACTACTGAGTGTATGTACAGAATATCAGATAAAGAGAGTAGAAAAGAGAGAAACGATAGAAGGTTCTCTCTACATGATGATGGAAACCAGACCTACACTGTGGTCATCAACAATCTGACTAAGAAAGACTCTGGAGAGTACTGGTGTGGAGCTGAAGTAAACTGGACATCTGGTGAGGGGTACAAGGTCTATACCACACAGGTGAAGCTCAGAGTCACTGGTGAGTAGATCTGTACAGGGTGATGTACTGATTAATACAGGAGCCCTGCAGTCTGATAGAGACATCTACACAGACCATTCAGACACACTGACCTTCATTTCCTTTAGCTGCAGATGTTCTACCACACACCCCAACACACACCAGCAGATCACCGACCACACGACCACCCACATCCCCAACTACTGAAACCACACCGCTTCCAGTGTCTGCTAAAGGAACTGACACATAATGCACAGCTCACACAAACATCTACTCATACACTGTCAGTTTGGTCACTTCTGAGTGATCAGATAATTGATCGTGATTGATTCTCTGTTTATGATCCAGATTCTCCACCTCCGGATTCTCCACCTCCAGGATTCCCAACTTCCTTAGTGATCACTGGTGTGTCTGTGATTCTGGTGCTGCTTCTGATTGGACTCTTCATTCTCACTCTACGAAAGAGGAGAAAGACTCAAGGTACCACCACACACAGGAACATCCTCATACACACAATAGATACTTCCATATGTACACACTACCAGAAACGACCATAGAAACTACCATAGAAACTACCATAGGAACCAGTGTTCACTAAAGACTGATCCAGTCCTGTTGGGTTTATAGCCTTAATGTTCAGATAAAAGAGTAATTAAACACATTTATTACAGACCAACAAGTTTCACTAGGCCAAGTGGACTAACAGATTTGCACAAATTCTGCTATTTGCTGGATTTAAATGAACGTATATTTAAAAAGACTATTTAATATTTTTTTTTCAGCTTTGCTGATTTAGAATTGCTGATTCATTACTGACTTAATGGTTGATGTCTAATGGTCTCCTCAGGTTCAGCCTCAACCCAAAACCAATCCCCCAGGGCCTCCACAAATGACCAAACGGTGGGTCAAGACTGTAAAAAGCTAGCTCCCATTTAAACAAGTTTCCACCAATTACATATTTCATACTTCATCATCTACCAGACTTGGTGCTGGCTCCTCCAAAATGACTTACTCTGTTGTTTCTGTCTCTGCTCTTAGGTTCCTCTCGCTGTCTCTGACTATGAAGAGGTTAAGGACACCAGAGGGCTTTCTGCCTTGGACGCTGGAGGTTCCTCAGTCTGCTCTACTGCTCAGCTACCTACAGACGTCTCAGAACCTTCTCAGGCTGTTTATGACAATCTCCAGATCCCCTCAGGCTCCAGTGATACGTCAAATGCTGTTTATTGTACTCCTCAGTCACCATCAAACCCTCCTGATCTGGTCGCATACTCCCCAGCCCAGTTACCCACAATTTCCTCTGATTCTTCAGTAAGTGTCGCTCAGTGTTCAGCTGGAAATCCTGCTGAGGGTCTAACATACGCAGCAGTCAACTTTAACAAGACAGCAGGCAGGTCTACTGATGCTGTAGGTCTTAAGAAGGAGAACGAGTCATGTGTCTATGCTACGGTCAGAGATTAGTGGAAGCTTCCACCTAAACAAGCCAGTACGTCCCTGTTTTCTCTGAAATATTTTTTTATGTTTATGTTTTTTATGTTTATGTTTTATGTTTTTATTATATTTATTTTATAATATTTTATTTTATGTTCATATGCTTTGTGTTTATTGATGAGACATTAACCTTGTGACAAATGCATGTTTTTATGTGTGTGGCTTTTTTATATAGTTAAAAGGATGAAATAAGTAGTTCCTTGGAAAAAAAAAGGGGGTTGTTTTGTTTTTTCGTTTGTATTAATGGACGGCTCTATCAAGTACGGGGCTTCCAAGACCGCTGGGTCTTTCTGGTAGCTCATCACGGACTGTGCATAATGTAAATATCGCTTCTCATCGTTGTTTTTGGAAATTTAAGTAAGGAGGGGGGAAATCTCAATCTGTGTGTGTAAATAATTAAACATGCTGGATGCTTACATGAGCAGTGTTTTGTTGTGGTAGCTTAGAAACTTTTTTGTTAAGCTCATTTTTGTAACTTGTTTTCTTGGAATGTCTAGCTTTTATATGTATAGGGCTGCATTAAAATGTAACTGGAATTGTAATCACTGTGTATTTGGTTGTTGCAGTATTATTATTATAATAGTATTTTAACAATAAAGTTTTTCAAGTAATTTCTTCTTCTTTTTGTTTAATTAGTTTATTGTTTTTTTTTATTACTCTTCTAGATAAAGCCTGGTGTTAGACACAGTGAGATAAAATAAAAATAAAATTTTATTGGTATTTATCAGCCAGTCTTCAGAGTTCAGGTATTGGAATAGGTATTTAAAGAGTTAAACTGGGATCAGTGTATCTATGTAAGAAATGAAGCCTTCTGGTATGTTTATGATGTTGATGGTGTCAGGAGGTCAGAATCACTGATTTAGAGATTAATATTTTATATTTCGGATCCTCTCATCTATTCCAATGGCAAAAAAAACAGGTTCTTAAAACTCAAATAAAATTTTCATATGGTTAGGGGAAAAGGATCACTGATTACATTCAGAATTCAGGAGTGCAGCTACTCTGTGAAAAACAATCTGGGATCTGGGATCAGTTTTGAAACTAGATACATTATCCCTGAAACAGTCAGACTTCAGTAACAATGACCTGCAGGATTCAGGAGTGGAGTCCATCTTTGCTGGACTAAGCTTTTAATCCATAACTTCACAGGTACACAGTGGAGGGATCCTGATCATCAGTGTCACAGTCAGGTAGGGAGCTCCACTGCTGAACAACAGAAGGCCCTGCAACCAGTAATAAAACCACCCAGTGTGTCACTGCAGCTGCCCTCTCACCCATACAGGACACTTATAATTAAAGACGTCTGAGAAAAGCCAGCAGTCTCATCTTGGGCCCCACTTTGATATAATTCTCAATTTTCTCCCTCTGTGTTACAGCTGACAGACTTGCTATACACTTGTGTTGAACTCTTGGTCAAACATTCATATCATTGTTTATGTGATCTGGAGGAAGTTTTTCATGGATATTGTATTGTTTGTGTATATGTTTGAGGTGCGGATGAGGAATTTGCCGTGACAGCACTTGTGTCTCAGAGGTGTCTTGAGCTGGCTGTTGAAGCGATGCTACATTGCAGCTATGTTGACTAGGCACCTATTGGAGCTATGTGGCTGCTTGGACTTTCTGTTTGAATGAGGTTGCATTGGAGTTCTGATGTTAGGCTGCATGGTGGAGCAGTGCTATCTCAAAGTTATGAGGTATTTTGGATTGACTGAGTAAATAACACTGTACTGCAGCTACGTTAGGGGCAGCCTTGACTACAGTGTAGCTATAAAGCTGCCTGGACTGATGGGGTCCAACTCTATGAGCCCCTGCTAGTTGTGAGAACTGTGCATTGTGCGTATTAATTTTAGATATTGTTGATTATGTTTTTTGATACTTTTGATAAAACAATAAATTGTAAAGTGTCCTTGAGCATGGGGAAGGGGCTATCGATAGAAGGACAGCAGTTCTGGGCAGATTTACAGAATTCTAGTGGGAGTGCGATTAATAAAATCAGTCCTGCACAACCTCCACTTGTAGATACAGTAACTGAGATGGACATAGTCATGTGCAAGAGTGAAAGTAAATGCTGCTACAGGCTAAAGGCTTATTAACTTGTAACCACTCAAACACAGTTCAAGGCCACAGTTTACAGATCATATTGATGAGTGGTTTTCCACTCTCTCTTTCACAGGGTCAGTACAGGAAGTGGGCAAGTCATTAGTTTCTATTTGAGATGCAAATGAAGATACAGCCCAGTCACAGAATCACACAGAGACAGGGTGTATGTTTAGGGCCTCTGAGATCTGAGTTGGCGTGTATCTGAACCTGAACTCAGAATGAAGATCCTTCTCATCTTCAGCCTTTTCTTCATTTCAGGTAAGGAGATGAGCTTCTACATGATCATCACTATCAGCAGTGTCTAATGAAGACTTTACATAGAGGGACACTTGTCCTATTTTAGCAGGGCAGGGTGCCTCCAGGAGCAGGGTTGAGAAACACTGCACTAGGCCCCATTGGACTAACAGTAATGGGTAGGTGCTGCCATCTGCTGGATATAAATGAACACGTACTAAAAAACAAATAGTTTGAAAACACTCTCAGATCAATTCTCCATCCTGTTTATAAATTATAAATATCTCATGCAGTGTTTAACATTGATTCCTTACTAATAACTAACTTAATGGCTGACGTTTAATGGTCTTCTCAGGTTCAGCCTAAACCCAAATCCAATCCTTTCCCTCCAATCCTTCGCAAATGATGTATTACGTAAATGTGTATGTATTTCAAAAACAGCTCTTATTAAAACAAGTTTACACCAATTAATTATTTTATATTACTCACTGACCAAAAGTGTACAAAGAAGAAACATCTACACATCAGTTTGGCTGCTCTAAACGAACTTTTATTATTATGGTTATAACTTCTATGTCTATTCTCCTTACTATCAATGACTATAAGGATGTAAAAGACACCAGATGCCTCTCTGCCTCAGATCCTGGAGGTTCCACAGTCTACTCTACTGCTCAGCTACCTACAATCATCTCAGAACCTTCTCAGAGTGTTTAGGACAATCCCATCAGGCTCCAGTGCAGATGTGCAGGCCTGTGCAAGGTAATCTATGTGTTCACATGTGACTGCAGTGTTAATCACTAGAACTGTGTTTCCCAGTGCTGGTTCCGAAGGTCCACTGTCCTACACAGCTGCTTTAACTCAATAATGGGCTGTTAATGAGCTGAATAGTTGGATCATGTCTGGAAACCCCTAAAGAGTGCAGGGTAGTGGGCCTCCAGGACAAGGCCTGAGAAATACTGCTTTAGACCCGAGTGATGGATAGATAGATGCTGCCCTCTGCTGGCTGTAAATGAGCATGCATCAAAAAAGACACAATATAAGCAGGCCTCGAGGACATTCTCCAATCAGTGTATCTCGTGTATTTCTGATTTCGTCAGGTTATGACTAATTTATCATTATTATTGCATCATCAGTGAAGACAGGGAACATTCAATTTATTGAACAGGCAACAAAAAATGACACCCTACCTAGCAGACAGGTCACCCTAGCCACACTTTGGCTTCAGCTCGGTCTTCACATTCACTCTCAGAGCACAAAGGGAGGACGTCTACGTTTACTGGGGGAATATTATAATATTTTAACATAGTGATCTTTACTTTAATGATACTACATGGTACATCATCCACCACTGAGTATTACACTGCACATCGTTGGTGCAGTATCAGTACAGGTCAAAGACTTATGGATTAAAACGTGAAGCTGCTTCGACTCCAGTGAATCTCCACTGTTCACTTTAGTACAGCGAATTTAAAAGTATATTAGCTGCAGCTTTGCTTGTACACATCTCACACATCTTATCTATCACATCATCAGAAAGGGAAGTGAGCGTGTCCTCTGTGACTATTTAAGAAGTGGCTAAAGTCACACAGAGGCAGGATGTAACTCTCAGGCCCTCTGATATCCGTGTGAGGTGAACTAGAATTTGTTGGTGAGCCCTGAACTCGGGATTGAAAAAAAAAGATCCTCATCATCTCTCAGCGGTCTTCCTGGTATTCCAGGTAAGGCATGAGCTTGTCTGAAATGCCTATATCACTATCAGCAGTGTCTAATGAAGACTTTACTTAGAGGGACATTTGTCCTCTTTTAGTAAGTGGAGAAGAATCCAGGACATTGACAGGATATCCAGGTGGAGTTCTCATCAAGTGTTAATGCAAGATTCAAGACTACACATCAAACCCAAAGTATCTCTGTAAGTGTCCATTACCAAACTGTACCGACCAGATCAAGAAAGGAGATCAAAGTAATGAGAAAACATACAGGGAACTACGTTCATTGGGTTGATAACACCAGGCACTGCAGAGTTCTTGGTGATAATGGAAGAACTCACTGTAGCGGTTCTGGATTGT